>JAMALD010000015.1:0-393667 GCA_023628235.1 Rhodotorula sp. S30-09
GAGCGGGAGGGTGCCGTTGAGCGGGAGGGTGCCGTTGAGCGGGAGGGTGCCGTTGAGGGGGTAGGTTCCGTTGAGAGGGAGGGTGCCGTTGAGGGGGAGGGTGCCGTTGAGCGGGAGGGTGCCGTTGAGCGGGAGGGTGCCGTTGAGCGGGAGGGTGCCGTTGAGCGGGAGGGTGCCGTTGAGGGGGTAGGTTCCGTTGAGAGACAGAGTACCGTTGTCAGGGAGGGTACTGTTCAAGGGCAGCGTGCCGTTGAGGGGGAGAGTGTTGTTCGTCAGCGCCGGGTTGCTCGTGTCGGTCGCGTTGGGGAGGATCGTGCCGTTGCTGCGTAACGAAGGCAAGTCAGATTCGTTTGTCAATCAAAGGCGGAGGAGAATGTACGCACGCGGCGACGAGAGACCCGAAGACGGCAAACTCGGACAGACCGATCGACGAGGTCGTCGACGAGACGGCGGTGACGGTGAGCTGAATCGACGTGGTGATGATGCCCGGAACCGAGATGTTTGTCAAGGTGCCGTCGTTGTAGAGGGTGCCGGTCGAGACGTAGGAACCGTCGTCGAATTGCAAGACGGCGCCGGTGATTTGGTCGTTCAGGTTGGGACGGTCGGCGAGGCCGATCTGCGAGATCTTGACGCTGTACGGCCAGGTGAGGTTGATCCAGGCGCCCGCGCCTTGGCTGACCGTCGCCCACTCTTGCGTCCAGTCGCCCGTTCCGTCCTCCTTGTAGCCGTTGACGACGCCGTTGATCGCCAGGGAGGCATCCTGGCCCGGAGCGGACGATGAGGCGGTCGCCGTGCAGTTCTGCAGTGCGAGGTCGTCGTCCCAAGACTCGTTGTCGAGATCGCCGACGACGGGAGCAGCAACGCCAGGGTTGGGCGAGACGGCCGTGAGGTTGACAGGCGTCTGCGGTTGCGAGTAGTACGCCTCGATCTCCGACAAGCCGACGTTCGAAGTCGTCCCCGAGACGCCCGTGACGGTGAGCTTGAGCGATGAGATGTTGAGCGGCGTCGACAGGTTGAAAACGACTGCAGATCCGTCGTTGTTGAGCGCACCGATGTCGTAGCCCGTGCCGTCAGAGAGATCGATGTGCGCCGAGGTGATCTGGTCGTTCGAGTTGGGGCGGTCGTGGAGGACGAGGGAGTCAACGAGGTAGTAAGCAGGCCAGGTGATTTCGAGCCACGCTCCGACGCCCTCGTTGTACGACGCCCATTCCGCCGACGAGTTGGCAGGGTAGCCGCTGACGACACCGTCAATGGCCTTCTCGGGACCTTGCTGGGCAAAGGCGGAAGAGGCGACGGCTTCGGCGAAGAGGGCGAGGTCCTGGTAGGCACCCGTGCCGCTGACGAGTCCTGTCGAGGTCTGCGTCGTCGCCGATGAGTTCTGGAAGTTGCTGCCGATCGTGCAGCCCGGGCAAACGTTGCCGTACGCCTGGATCTCGGCGAGACCGATGGATCCCGTCGCGGGAGAGACGGAGGTGACGCTCATCATGACTGCATCCGTGATGACGGAGCCGGGAAGGGTGACAAGCGTTGCCGAGCCATCATTCGCGAGGGCGCCGAAGGAGGCCGTCGAACCGTCGCGGAAGAGGAGGGTTCCGCCTTGCAGCCAGTCTGCGCTCGTCGTCGTCAGCGTGAGGAGAGCGTCGATGTAGGAATTTCGAGCAAAACGCACCGTTCTGGTTGGGTCGGTCGTAGAGGGCGAGCGACGTGAGATTGACAGGTTGAGGCCAGGAGAGCAAGAGCCAGGCGCCAACCTTCTCGCCGGCCGTCGCCCATTCCGCAGAGTAGTTGCCAGGGTAGCCCTGCACGTTGCCGTCGATCGCGGCTGACGCGGGCTGATCACCGGATTGCGACGAGGCGGTCGCGGTGGCTTGGAGGGCGAGGTTCGTGCCGTTGGGGAGCGTGATCGGCGCCTCAGCGGAGCCCATGTAGGACTTCTCGGCGAGGTCTTCTGTGACAATGTATTGACTGTAGTTGGACAGCGTCAGCGACGAGTGGAAACAGGAGCGAACTCGAACGCACCGAAGAAGCCAGTAGGCCTCGCCACGACCTGTGCTCAAGCAGTTAGAGAACGAGGTGCACTCTTGGTAGTCGTAGGGCGTGTACGAGAAGAACGCGTTCGTCTTGGAGACGAAGGCGTCGTCGTTCAAGCTGAGAGTGGGTGCGAGGTTTTGAACTGGGTATCCCATGTAGCCGTTGACCGGCACGGCGTGGTTCCCACCCGCGGCAGCCCAAAGTCGAGCGATAGTGAGATGGTCGGCGTGATCTCCCGCGTCGTAATCGGACATGTAATCGAGCGTGCGGATCTCGGTGGGCTGGCGCATGCCGATGATGGCGCTGATCGCGCCGTTGAGCGAAGCGAGCGTGAAGTAACCGGTCTGGGGCTGCGTCTCGATCTGAGAGATTGAGCCGAAGTACAGGGCGCGGAGCGACTGGTAGCCCGTCGCGGCGAATCTGGCGAATCATCCCAAGATCAGCGCGCAGTGCTTGGGCGCGATCTGCCAGGCCAGCCGGACTCACCCAGAACCGTCCATGTTGCCGTCGGGAAGGCGAAAGTGCACTCGCTGGATGTGCGGCGCGCCGGCGAGGGTCGTGACGAGAATCTGCTGGTTCGCGATGGTCGCATTGACGGCCGTCCAGACGTTCGGCACGCCCGCCATCTGTGCGTACGCCGCCGCGTTGCCCTGCTCACGACTGAGTGCGTACGGCTCGCCAGCCGAGCCGGCGTCACCCATCGTCGCGATGACGAGCGTGTAGCATGCGCCGCCTCGTACGGTTGCGAGCAGGTCGGGCGACTGGAAGAGAAGGTCGTCGTCCGGGTGAGCGATGCCCGCGACGACACCGCCGACGCAGTTGAAGATGGTCGCGCCGCTACCGGAAGGTTGGCCTTTCGCGGAGGCCGTCGAGGCCGTCGAGTTGGCCTGGGCGGCAGACGCCGCTACGTTCGTCGAAGCTGCTCCTGCCGCACGGCCGGTGTTCGAGGGGGCGGCTCCTACGGATCCGCTGGCGGCTTTGGTCGTCGCATTGGTGGTTCGTGCGAGGGCACGAGGCGACGAGAGGAGGGCGACAGAGGCGACGAGCGCCGTGAGGTGGTGGAAGGACCGCATGGAAGGGTTGTAGGTGTGCCGGATAGGCGTGTGGGAGGCTCAGAGTCCGGTGCCAGTACAGAGTCGACGCCCTGGGGATTGAAGGCGAGGTCAGCTTGAGGCGACTTTGCAGGACGAACGAGGACGCACGAAGGAGGCGGGCGGAACTGCTTCAATCCTGCCCGGCGTACAGGGGAAGATGTAGAGACACAGCAGAGCCTCGGGCTAGCAGCACGAGTCGCACGAGTCGCACGGAAGTCACAGCAAGCGTGAGGCGGGGAGGAATGGGTGAGGAAGGAAAGCAGATGATCGGGCCGGGCACGCTGGCGAGGGCGGATCGCGGCCGGTCCTAGAACTCATTGCAGCGAGACGAATGGAAGCCAGAAGCGGCGTGCAGATCCCACGGACGCCGAACCAGGAGGGGCAGTCGGTGTTCGAGACAAGGCGGGACGAAGGGGGGATTGGACGGTGGGCAGGCTGGCTGGCGTGGCCGAGACAGCTTCGAGGCTTGCGACACGGCAGCACGGCAGCACGGCAGCACGGCAGCCCGCCCGGTCCCGCCAGCGTCGCCGCGACAGGCAAAGATGAAGGCGGCTGGCCTGTGCGAGGGTCGCCTCCTTCCCTCCCAGTCACCTCCGTCAGTTTCAGTCCGTTTCGCGGAGTTTCGCGCAGTTTCGGTCAGGGGGAAGTGTCTCGCCCGCAAGGGGCTCGACCTCGAACGCCGTCTCTGCCATCCCGCTCGTCCCCGTTGCGGTTGCCCGGCTCCCTCGTCTTCATCCGCTCGAGTCGACCGCTCACACTCGCTTGCTGCCCCGCGCACGCCTTGCTCGACATCTGCCTGGATCGCCTGCATCCCCACCCCCAGTCGCTCTTTCCAGCTCGCAGTCCTCGTCGGTCCCGTCGCAGAACCCCTCGTCGCTCCCTCCCCTCGCCGCTCCCTCACTCGCTCTCGCTGCCTCGCCGTACTCGCCATGCGCTGTACTCTCCTCCTCCTCGTCGCCGCCGTCTGCGTTGGATCAGCCGCCGCCGGCGCCAACCACAACAGCAAGCCTCGCACCCACCTCCGCCAGAAGCGTGCTTGGTGCGTTTTCAGGCGCACGAACGGAGCTGGAACGTCATGACTGACTGGCCACGAACGGTCTTGCAGGGGCCAGCGTCGCCAGCTCAACCACCCCGACCCTGCGACCTTCTTGTCCGCCGTCCCGTCCGACGCAACTGCCGCTGTAACGATCCTCAACACCGAGGCCGCACCGTCGGGAACGACGGCAGCTGCGGCAGGCGTGACCCAGGCTCCCGTCGCACCGCTCGTCTGTGCGCCGAATGCAGGACTGGGAGCGTTCTGTGACCCGAACGCAGGCGTTTGCTGGTGCGACGATTCTCTGTACCACGCTTCACAACTATCACGCTGACAGTGTCCTTCCACCAGCCGAACGGGTCTCACCTGCTCCGGCAACGCCTGCCAAGCCGTCTGCACCATCGACACGACCGAGGCGTATTGCGACGCCAGCACGCCCTGCAACGCCGCGCTCGGCTACACTTGCTACAAGAGTCGCTGCAGGCCGCCTACCGGCGCCGTTCGCGTCCAGAATGGACAGTCTTGCGATCAGGGTGGAGCGAACACCCAGTTCTGGTGCGTCTTGCGATTCCGCAACCTCTATGCCGCGTGGCCGCGTGGTCCTGACTGATTCGTCAACGCTTGTAGCATCCCTGGCAAGGGCATTTGCGTCGGCGGAACCTGCCTCGTCTGCTCTCAGCACGCCTGATCGCCCTTGCCTCCGTATACCCCTCGACTCCCGTTCGCGCCTAGATATGCCGAAAAGACCTGCTGGCGGGCTCTTCTCAAGTCCTCCTCGTTGTGTATCCTGCCTGCCTTCTATCTAGCAATCCTTGTAGCACTCGTGGATTGTCCTCCTTGCACTTCATGCTTCCAGAGTCTCGCTTCCTCGGGTGCTGCTTGTCTGATCGGTCTCCGCGAGTACTGCGAGCTATCCGACGGCGCGAAACACGCTCTGCGTCTAGCGAGAGAGCAATGCCAGACGCTCCTCGAGCTCGCTTCGACTGCTTGTTCGCTGCTTTCACCATCGACGATCGAGAGCTCGACTCCGGGTTCCGGTTCATCGTGCTAGGCCAAGCCACAATCCATCGTTCTGCGGATCCCTCAAGCGCCACACGGAGGCTGGTCGACGACACCTTCCGACTCCGGCGCCCTCCTTGCAACCCGCCATTCGCTTCGTTTCCGGCTTCGAGACACGCCAAAACGGCATCACGGGGGGTCTCAGTGGCATTGCGCACGCTCTCGCCCAGGCGTCCCGTTCGGCGGGGCGCGACGTCGGGACTTCCTTGCTCACTTGCTGCACCTCTACGTGCCCGTGCTTACATTCCGCTGCTGTGGTAGCGCTGTTACTGGCTGGTCCTGTACACCTGCGTCACTCTCGCGCGGCCCGCAGCCCTTGCTCGTCATGAGCGGATCCATCCTCTCCCCGAGGTCCTTGTCTCTCGCGGCAGTCTGCGTCCAGTCGACCGCTCTCGCCGTCGTGTGCGTTCTCCTTCCGTCTCTTGGACTCTTTTGGGCATACACTGACAGAATCTTGTGCCGTCCGTCCGCCAGGCTTCATGTTTCGCAGGCGAACCTCGAGCCGGGTCAGGCTCAGTACAAGGCGGCGAGCGCAGTCCTTCTCACCGGTGCGTTCGGTTCAGCCCCCCCACAAAACCTCAAGGGAGACGCTGAGGTTTTCCTGCATTGGGTAGAACTCGGCAAGCTCGTCTTCTCCCTCCTCCTCGCCCTTCGCGACACTTGGAAGGAACGAGCAGCTCTCCTCGCTCCCCGTCACAACCTTCCATCGCCCGAGTTGTACATCCAAAACGAGCCGAAGGACGAGAAGGAGCTGTGGCGAGACGACCCCTACGACACCTCTCGAGGCGACAGTGTTCGGGAACCGCTCATCGGCTCTCGCAACCAACTCCGCCGCCGTTCGTCCGTCACCCGCCCTCCGTCTCTCGCCATTTCCTTCGACAACGGCCCGCTCTCGCCCAACACTGCCGCCAAGTTTCCCGAGCGCGCCAGCTTCGCCAACTTCCAGTGGCCGACCAAGCCGATCTCGGGCGTGGTGGCAGAGAAGCTGGAGAAGATCTCGATGGAGGGAGTGAGCGCCAAACCTGATCCGCAGGTGATGCGGTTGCTGGACGACCCGATGATGTGGGTGCGGAGACGGCGGTTGGGTATCGTGAGGATGCTCCTCGAGGACATCTTCGGAGGAGACTGGTGGATGATGGCCGTTCCTGCGGTGCTTTTTGCGGTGCAGAACAACCTGATGTGTGTCCCGAGCGTTCACGTGGCCTCAGAAGCGGCGGCTGACCCTCTCGCACGCAGCTACGTCGCCGCCCGCAACCTCTCCGTCCCCGTCTTCCAGATCACCTTTCAGCTTAAGACCCTCATCACGGCAATCTGCGCCGTCCTCATGCTCGGCCGTCGCCTCGGCGCCCTGCAGTGGGTCTCGCTCGTCACCCTCGGCCTTGGCGTCGCGACGATGCAGCTTGGAGCGATCCAGGCGCGCGCAAAGGACGGACACGGACACGGACGCGACGCGATGGCGAGTCCCGAGTCAATGAACTACGTCACAGGCGTGACGGCAGTTCTCGTCTCGTGCTTCTCCAGCGCTTTCGCCGCGACCTACTTCGAGCTGGTCCTCAAGCGGAAACCCGTCGTTCCGCCTGTCGAAGAAGCGCTCCTCGTCGCTCCGCCCACGATAAAGCCCGCCAGTCTCTGGGTTCGCAACATCCAACTCAGTCTTTTCAGCGCAGTGATCGGCCTCTTCGTCGTTTTCTTCCAGGCAAACGACGTCCACATCCACGCCGTCGGCGGTCTCTCGCTCGACTTCAAGGGCTTGTTCGACCCTCTCGAGCACTGGTACGACCCGGTCGTCAGGACTGGCAGCGGCTTCCTTGAGGGCTTCACGCCGCTCGTCTGGACCGTCATCTTCCTCCAGACGGTCGGCGGTCTTTGTATCGCAGTTGCCATCAAGTACGCCGACAACGTTGCCAAGGGCTTTGCGCTCTCCGTCTCGATCGTCTTCACTTTCCTCCTCTCCGTCGTTCTCTTCGACTTCCAGCTCTCCATTCCCTCGGTTGTTGGCGGCCTCGCCGTTGTTCTCTCGACCATCATCTTCGAAGTCTCGCCCAAGGACATTCGGCAACTCTTCGAGGCAGACGCCTACGGAAACAAGAAGCCCCTCTTGCGAAGATGGCACGGTCTCCTCCTGCTGCTCCTCGGCACGACGTTCGCAGCCGCCCTCCTCCCGTCTCGGCAGTTCCCCCTCCCGGACGCCTGGGAAATCGTGAAGGAGAAGCACGAGAAGCACAGCAACCTGCACCACCAGCCGACAGTCGCTGTCGCCGACATGCGGCACATCAACAACCTTATGGTCAATGCAGCCGGCGTGTGCGGCTGGGGAACCCGTCCTCATCGCGAGACGACCAAGTCGGCCTTCGGTCCTGCGCACCCTGTCGCGTCGGATTACCCATACTGGGTCGCCAACACGGATCAGTACGCGCTCGACGACGTCCTCACGACCAAGTTCGCCACCTACGCCAAGACGGTTCCTCTCCTCTCGACCCCAGCCCCCGACTTCATCTTCCTCCCGCTCCTCTCGCAATTATGGTCGAACCCGTGGGGCTGCCAAGCGTCCGAGCTGAAGGAGGCCATTGAGCGAACGACGCAATACGTCCGCGACCTCGCGGCCAGCGTCGGCAAGACCGACTACCCTCGCATCGTCCTCCCTATCGCGACCATTCGGAGCAACCTGGATGGCATCTTTTCGACCGAACTCATGGAGGAGCTGAGGAATAGCGTCGTCTTTGTCTCCATCGAGAACGCGCCGAAGAACGTTCGGGAGGGCATGAAGTACACGATCGATGTGCCTTGTGCGTGCCGTCACTCTCGTACCATCTTTCCGCTGTTGACGAATCAGGTCTATAGATCCTACGGCTTTCCACCTCTCGAAGCTCGCGGACGGTCAGAAGACGGATGTCGGCAACTATTTCCTCGACGCCGAGCGCCCTTACCTGTTCGTCCGGCTTCATTTTGTCCTACAATGACGTTTACTGACCGTTCGCTTCTACAGCCTCCACTATGCCGCCTCCGCTACCCACCCCTGGGGCCTTCCGGCCAGCGACCCCTTCAACGGCTTCGCCCTCCGCGCTGTTTTGCACAAAGAGTTCAAGTCCTACGTCGACTCGCCTCCACTGAATGCCTCGTCACGGATCCTCTTTGACGACATCAAGCTCTCGGTGGACGGCGCGCAGAACCTCACGCTCTTCCACGAGCACATGGCGAGCGCGACGTTCTGCCCCATGCCAGCTGGCGACTCTCCGACCCGTCGAGCGTTCTACGAGGCCATTCAGCTCGGCTGCATCCCCGTCATCTTCCGCGAGAAGAGTTTCGGCAGGCTCTTGCCCTCGTCGCCCGAGATCAACGACCTCACCAAGTACACGATCTTCGTCGACGAGTCGGAGATGATCAACGGCGTCGGACCTTCGCTCATCGACCGTCTGCAGGCGATCAGTCCTGTCGACGTTCGTCGGAAGCAGCAGCACCTCCAGCGAATCGCTCACAAGATGCAGTACTCGATCGATGAGGAGGACGAGCAGTGGCTCGAGGCGGCGTCGACGGCTCCTGCGCCGGCTGATGTGACGAAGTACAACCGTACGCTCGAGCTCGAGAAGGAGGCGCGACACCCCGTCTCGCTCGATGCGTTCGGCATGATCCTCAAGGAGTTGCGGACGATCAAGGCGGGCAAGTGGGTTCCTGGGGTTGCGAGGGACTTGAGAGCGGGAATGAAGGCGTTCGGCAGGCCCGGACGTCGATGAGGATGCCCTCTCCTCGCTGTATCGAATATGCCGTTCAGTGCCCAGTCGTGTTGCATCTTTTCAGTCCGTGTAGCATTCCCCGCATCCTCCTGCATATCCATTCGCATTGATGAAGCGGCACTCCGACGGGTAAAGACAGAAGAGGACAGCGTTACAGAAAGAGAGAGTGGTATCGTCCGTACAGCTCTTGCGACCGCCTCTAGTAGCCTGCTGCACCCGGTGCTGTCTCACCCTCGCGCCTCAGCTGTTCGTGGCGACATCAGGTCCAGCGTTCCAACGAGGCAGAACTTGGGACGCACGCTGAGCAACAACTCCTTGAAGCGAGTCAAGTCCTGCTTGCTCTTGGTCGTCGTCTTCGAGCGCGAGTCCTGGAGGTCAATCAGTGTGCAAATGCGCTCCCACGTCGTGCCCTTGGCGAGCGAGTCGGACAGCTCAGTCCTGAACTTCTCCTCGTCCTCCCTGCGAGACACCAGCCCGTCAGCACGCTGCTGAGGAAGAGGATGCGCGAGGCGTACTTGTTCTGCGCAATTGCCTTCTCCTTCTTGGCGTTATACTCCTTGTAGAAGTTGTCGATCGCGTTGCGCGCCTTTGCGATCGTCTCCTCCCTCTTCTGCGCCGCCTCCTCTTCTCGCTTCGCGATTTCCTGCGCCTGCTTCTCTCTCCATGACCTGCGGGGGGGCAGGAGTCAGCTACGTCAAACGAACTCGACAGCACGCTGCTCTTGGGAAGAGGGGCAGCATATGGACGAAACTGACTTGATGAACTCGCTCTCGCCCTCGTCCTGAGGAGCGGGAGTTGCGGGTGCGGACTGATTGAAAGCAGGTGCGGCGAGACCAATAGGAGAAGGTGCTGGAGGGATACCGCTCGTGCCATTCTCGTGGGGCTGGAGGGCGATAGAGGCGGACAAGGGGTCGAAGAGGAGGGGCCGAAAGAGGGGACGAGGCGATAGTCAGCCCTCGACGTCCAGACGAGTCACGAGCTGATGCTCTTTACACACCTGCTCGGTGGGCAGCTCAATCTCGGGGTACTCCTGCTCGAACGCCGCGAACTCGTTGTCTCCCGTCACCGACACCTGGTGCCCGACCTGAGCGGGCGCTCCACCACTCGCCTGGACGGGTGCGCCCGTGAAGCTGCCGGGCGCATCGTCTCCCGCGTCGTCGAGGTCGGGGAACGCCGCAGCCGATTGTTCGTAGTCCTTGTCGAGCGAGGTCGAGTCGGTGGGGTGAGCGAACTGGCCAGCGTCTGCGCCAAGCAGCTCGCGTTCGCGTGCGAGAAAGTCGCTGGCCGGATCGGCGGTGTGCTGCGCGTCCTGCGTGCCAAACAAGTCGTCCATCCCAGCGAGCAGAGAGCGTGGTGAGCGAGAGCGAGGTCGTGTCTGCCCTTGGATCAGGACCACTTGCACCCGCTGCTCAGACTCGCTTGGGAGGTGCTCGAAGGGCGTGCAGAGCACAATGTCGGACCCATCGACGCAGACTGTCGACCCGCGCCGCGCCCGCATGCAGCAGAACGCGCAGGCGACCGCCTCATCTCCCGCGCCTCCCCAGCCTCAGAAAGGAACAGCGGAGGCAGGAACGCATGCTGCACCCGCCGAACAAACCGCAGAGACTACCGCAGCACCAGCAGAACCGACCGCAGAAGCCGCCACCGCCGCACCCGAGTTCACCCCTTTATCCCTGCCTCAGGCGACCTCTTCTCCCGCACCTCAGCCAGAGTCCACCCAGCCCGACAGCGCGACGGCGACGCCGGCAGCTGAAGGCCAGTCGTCGTCCGTCGACGACGACTGCGCGACTTCGCGGGACATGAACGCAGCGATCGCAGCTACTCTCGCAATGGAGACTGACGACCGACAGACTGCGAGTAACGGCTTGCAATCGTCTGCCGCAGCGGTCGCCGAGACCATTAGGAGAGACGAGGCGAGCACCCCGACCCTGTACACGGCCGCTGCGTCTGAGGGAGACGTTCCCGGAGCTGTTGCGACTCCTCCGCCTGCCGCGCCAGCGACGAGCGCTGCGGCAGCTGACGAGTCCACGTCTGCCCCTCCTGCATCTTCGAACACTGCCTCAGCGGATACGAAGGGAAAGGGTGCCGCGACGAGCTCGCTCTCTCGGGTTGCCCAGTTGACGGCGCGAGTCGAGAAGGACCCGCTCGATGGAGAGGCTCAGCTCGCGCTGCTGCAGGATGCCGAGCAGAAGGGAGACTTGGAGAGGACGCGCGAGGTGTACGAGAGGTTCTTGAGTGTCTTCCCCGATGCTGTAAGTTCTGCCTCTGCGCTCACGGCCACCTTCTCGTATTCCGTCTCGCCTCCTTGCTCTTCCTCCTTCCTTTCTGGTGCAACTGTGATTGAGAGTGTGTGAACAGCGCTGACGGAGTGCCTCGGTTGTGTACGCATGGTCCTACGCAGGCCCAGCAATGGATCGCCTACTGCAACCTCGAGCTTTCGCACAACCTCTTCGAGCGCGTCGAAGCCATCTTCGGCCGCTGTTGTCTCAACTCAACCTCGGTCGACCTCTGGCGGTTCTACCTCGACTACATTCGCCGCGTCAACCCGATCGACCCGGCCAACATCGACGCGGCGAAGACGGCCAGGGCAGTCATCGGCGCGGCGTTCGAGTTCGCGTTGTCCCATGTCGGACACGACAGGAGGGCGGGAGAACTCTGGTCCGAGTACATTGCGTTCTTGCGAGAGGCCCCGGTGCGTTCGACTGTTCCCGCTCTCGAACGCTCGCATCTTGAGCTGACGGTCTTCCTCGTGCAGACGCGGGGCAACTGGGAGGATCAGCAGAAGATGGACTCGCTGCGCAAGGCGTTCCAGCGTGCTGTGCAGGCGCCCGTCAACAACGTCGAGGCGATCTGGCAGGACTACAATGCTTTCGAAAACAATCTCAGCAAGATGACGGTTCGTTCCGCCGTCCTCGTCTCTTCTGAGGGTCTTTGAGCTAACGCCCCGTCGCGCGCAGGCCAAGAAGTTCATCGCCGAGCTCTCGCCAGCTTACATGACCGCCCGCAAAACCCTCCGCGAACTCCGCGCCCTACACGACCACCTCTACACGCCCGTCCTCCCTCACCGACCAAGCTGGACATCCGCCGAAGACCGCGATGCGCTCGATGGATGGAAGGCTTACCTCGCGTATGAGGAGACGAACCCGCTCGAGATCGAGGACCAGGGCCAGTTAGCGCAGCGAGTTGCGTTCGCATACCGCAAGGCGATTGCGCACTTGCGCTTCTATCCCGAGGTTTGGTGCGTCGTCGATCTCTGCGTCTGCCGTTGCAAGCGCTGATGACGATCTTCCTGCAGGTACTTGGCGGCGAGCTACAACCTGAAGAGCGGACGGGTCGACGATGCTCGCAAGCAGCTTCGTGATGGACTGACGGCCAACGCCGGAAGGTTCGTCTTGCCAAGTGCACGAGGTTGCCCGCCACTGCTCACCTCTGCTCGCGCAGCCTGCTTCTCGCCTACACGCTCGCCGACATTGAAGAAGGCCGATCCGACTTTACCGCCTGCTACGGGATCTACGACTCGCTCATCGAGCACCTCAACTCGCGCATCTCGTCGATCGAGGCGGACGTCGAGGCTGAGATCGCCTCTGCCGTTGCCGACAAGGAGGTTGAGCACCTCGCGCAGATCAAGACTGCGCAGGAGGATGGAAGGGAGGAGGAGGCTGAGTCGGTCGAGGCGAGGGAGAAGCGGAGTCAGGAGATCGAGGAGTTGAAGAAGGAGATTCGGGAGCGGAAATCGCCCGAGATTGAGACGGTTAAGAAGGCGGTTGCGAATGTGTGGATCACCGAGATGCGGTTCGCGAGGCGGTCAGATGTGCGTCCGCCTGTCTCGTTCCTCGATATTGAGATGGCTGACTAGGCTCAATCTACAGGGTTTGCGACAAGCACGCCAGGTCTTCCTCAAGGCGAAGAAGTCGCCCAATCTCACCTGGCAGGTAGTCGAGGCGTCTGGTGAGCCGCATCCGTTCGTTTTGTCGAGACATGGACTGACTCGTGCGTCCTGCAGCCGCAATGGAGATGTACTGGAACAGCGAGCCGAAGGTCGCGACGAACGTCTTCGAGCTCGGCTTGAAGAGCTTCGCCAAGGAGCCCGAATATGTCCTGCTGTACCTCGAATTCCTCATCTCGCAGAACAACAGCAACAGTGCGTCGAGACCTTCGCCCGAGCCGCGCATCGCTCGCTGACTTGCGCTTCTTGCAGACGCCCGCGCTCTGTTTGAGCGGACGATTGCTATCATCGAGCCAGCCAAGGCAAAGCCTATCTGGGACCGGATGGCGCAATACGAGTTCCAGTACGGCGACTACCTCGCGGCGCACAAGATGGCGCAGCGCTACGCCGAGACGTTCCCCGACGGTGCGTCCCTCCAGCTCGTCTTCCGTTCAGCCTAGCTGACTTTCCTCACGTCCGCAGTCACTGCAACAATCCGCTTCGCTCAGCAACATCAGTCTGCCGGTCTCGAGGATGCTTTCGCCCTCGACCTCGGACCCTCCTTTGTCAGGCAGATCAAGCGCGATCGCGCTCGTTCACCCTCCCCGCAGCGAGGCCGACACAAACGCGGTCTTTCTGTCGATCGCGACGGCGCAGACGGGCAGGACCAGGACGGCGGCGATGCCAAGCGCGCGCGGCGGGGGATCTCGCCTTCACCTGCTCCGTCCTCGACTGGCGGCGGCGGCTCAGGATGGCGCCCTCAAGGGACGGATGACCACCGTCGCAGCGCGCGCGAAGCTGCCCCGGCACTCAACCGCGCTCAGCCATACATGCTCGACCCGCGCGGAAACGACGTTGCCATCCTCCCCGACGCCGTCGTCTTCTTCCTCTCGCTCCTCCCCCCCGCTCCGAGCTTCAACGGGCCGCACCTCAACCCCGCCAGCATCATGGACATCATCGGCACCACCCTCTTGCCTGGTAGCGCACCTGGACCGGGTCTGCCGGGAGAACGGTTGGGCATCCCGCCGCGACCGAAGCCTCAGCGACCGGCGTACGGAGGAGGAGGAGGTGGTGCGTTGAACTCTTCGTCTGCCTCCGTGCGAGGGCGCTAACCCTCTGTCGCAAATCCAGGAGGCGGCGGACCAGGCGGATACGGCGGTGGCAGACGGTACTGATTCTTCATCTCTCCGGTCGTCCTGCCAATGCAGTCACTTCTCCTGCACGACTGCAGCGGGCCCAGAGCTCAGCAGCACGCCTCCGCCTCGGAGCGAAGAGAGATGCACCCGCGAGCGAGACCCCTTCGCAAGACGAGGACGAGTCTCCGCATCGACAGTCGCAGGCTTCTCGGCGCGCTCTCCATTGGTCGAGCCTCGTTCGTGCATTGCGTTTGCTCGCGCTGGCGTCTGGCGAGAACGCCGCGTACCGCGGGACGGAACAAGCCGCTCCGCCATCGCAGCCGCGGTCCGGTCCGCCCGTTGCCCTTCCTCGTCCGGCACTTCTCCCCGACTGTCGGGCCGCGAGCGCTTCAACCGTCGGACCGACTGTCGCTGCCCTGGTTGGCTCGATTGCTTGCATCTGTCGGGTTCTGCGTGCCCGCAGCGTGTCCGAGATGGGCCGGGCGACGTCGAGGAACACCAGCCATCGGGCGTCCTGCGCTCACTCGAGGAGGTGGTGAGGGATGGGGGCGAGCACAGGTGGACGCAAGACGATTGCAGGCTGCTCGCTGTGGGCACAAGGTCGCAGAAGGGCGTCGCTGGCTGCGGGCTCTGAGCTCACGAGCTGGCATCTTGCATTCTCTCCGCCTCCGCGTCCGCCGTCGTCGATCGCACCGCGCGCTATTTGTGGTTCCTGAGACATTGCAGTTCGACGCCACGAGCACGAGGCGAGTTCCTGCCCAGAGGCATGGGGGCGCCGCTGCACCTTTTCCGGCTCGCCTCTCTATCTCTCCCTCTCCCCTCCCTGGGACTCCGCACGCTCGCTCGTTCTCCTCCTCGCTTGCTCGAGTTCTACCCTACCCGCCTGCCCACCCGCTCCGGCCTGCGCACACCGACAGCGCCCGTTCTCGCTCGGATCATCACTCATTCGTCTACCTTTCTTCTGCGCCGACGATGGCTGAGAGGGCCGACGTCCACTCGACCAGCTCGCTCGACGCTGAGAAGGGCGTTGCCCCTCACCGCCACCAACAGCAGCAGCAGCAGCAGCAGCAGCAGAAGCCGGCCCCGAACGCAGACTATATCGAACACTATGCTCAGCAGACCCAAGGATACTCGGCCAACCTCGCCGCCGTCCAGGAGGCTCACGGCTTCAAGCCCGAGGCTGGCCGCCTCGTCGTCGACCCCGGCGAGGCCCGCGTCGAGTACGGCGAGGAGGTCGCGAGCAGGCTCAAGACGAACCGGAAAGGAACCAAGATCCTGTGGCCGCAGCGTGAGCAGCTTTTTCGTCTTTCGTTCTTTGCGGACGTAGTCGCCGTGTACTGACTTCTTCGCGAACGTGTTCTTGCAGCCTCGGACGACCCGAACGACCCGCAGAACTGGAGTACGGTCAAGAAGAACATCCAGCTCCTCGTCCTCACGATGGCTTCCTTCGTCCCCGACTTCTGCTCCGGTCTCGGTATCGCCTCGCTCTTCAACCTCGCCGAGACGTTCAAGACGACGACGGAGGAGATCAACAACCTGACGTCCAACTGGTCCATCTTCCTCCTCGGTCCCGGTGGTGTTGCCGCCGTCTTCTTCATCAAGCGCTTCGGGCGTCTCCCCGTCCTCTTCTGGTCGCAAGTCATCGGTCTCGGGTTCCTCATCGGCTGCGCCGTCTCGCCTGACCTCAAGACGTTCGCCGCCATGCGGTGTTTGACGGCCTTCTTCTCCACCGCTCCTCAATGTGTCGGGTGAAGCGACTCCCTCGGCTCGATGCGAACTCTCCTGCTGACTCCGTTGCCCTGCAGACTGTGGACTGTCTGCGACCTCTTCCCGTTCCACCTGCAAGCGCGGAAGCTCAACCTTGTGGGTCCTCCTCCTCGCTCCTCCCGCGCCTTTCAGAGCGTTTTTTTTTGGCTGAGATGCCATCGTCTTGCCCCGGCCCGCAGTGGACGATGGGCTTCATCGTGTCGCCGTTCATCAGGTTCGTGGCGTTCCGAGCCGTTCGCAGACGCTCCCAGGCCTCCTAACGGCCGGTCTTCGCAGCCCGTTCCTCCTCGGCTACATGATCCCTACGACCAACTTCCGCGACGTGTACTGGGTGGGCGTCGCCTACTGCGCCGTCGTTGTCCTCCTGATCACGTTCGTCATGGAGGAGACGATGTACGACCGCGACGTCGTGCCGTTCCCCAAGCGCCACGCGACCGGCCTCAGGTACCGCATCGACACGCTCGTCGGCATCACCGGGTGGAAGATGCGCAAGTACCGCTGCACCTGGTGGGAGTCGGTTTCGAGCGTGTTTGACATCGTCTGGCGCCCTCACGTCTTGCTCATGCTCGTCTGTGAGTCGCTCTCGCTCTCGCTCTCGCTCGCCCCCCTCGCTGCTTCGCTTCCGCTGATCGCTGAACCCTCTCTTCACAGTCGTTGGCTTCCTCTTCGGCTGCGGCATCGGCATCAACGTCACCCAGGCCGTCTTCATGTCAGTCTCTGCTCCTCCTCGCCTCTCTTCGGCGCGCTCGCTGATCGACGTCGTTTTCTGCAGCGGCTCGCCTCCTCCTCTCGGCTACGGCTACTCTCCGTACGCCACTGCGTCCCTCTACGCGACGCCCATCGTCGCCGTCATTCTCGGCGAGCTCGCCGGTCGCTACCTCAACGACGGCGTGAGTTCCCGCCCGTCCGCTCGCGCCCCCTCTTGCGCCCGCTTTTTTTTTTTTTCCCACCACGGCGAGAACGCGTCTGTCTGTGAGCGAGTTACTTACGCCGCGCCTCTCCCCCCCCCCCCTCCTTTTGCTTGGGCCCACCGCAAACAGCTCGCGGACCGCCTGATCAGGAAGAACTCGGGTGTGTTCCTCGCCGAGATGCGTCTCTGGACGATCTACTTCGCCATGCCCTTCTGTGCGTTCGCTCCCTTCCCTCCGGTTCGGTGTGTGTGTGTATGTGTGTGTGTGTGTGACGTTCACACGCTCACGGTCGCGGTCCGCAGACATCGTCGGGTTCTGCCTCCTCGGCGCCGCTTTCGAGGAGAAGCTCCCGATCGCGGCCGTCATCTTTGGGTGGGGCATGGCCGAGTTCGGCATCCTGATCCTCACGGTCGCGACGTACGCCTACCTGAACAACTGCTTCCCGACTCGCCAGGGCGAGGTGTCGGCGCTGATCAACCTCGCGCGCACGCTCGGAGGCTTCGCGATCCCGTACTACCAAGTCCCGTGGTCGTTCGCGGGCGGCCCGAAGCGTGTGTTCGGGATGGAGGCTGGCGTGGGAGCCGCGTTGTTCTTGGTGATCGTCGTTCCCCTCCAGTTCTTCGGCCCGTCGATCCGCCGCAAGTTCTCTGTCCAGACGTAGTAGACAAGCGGTTCCCTCGTCTCCCCACCTCCTGTCGTACTCTCTGCCTCTCTGCCGCCTCTCCTTGATTTATCGCGCTCGTGGTCACCTCTAGTAGGCTGTCGGGGTTGTTCGTCGAGGGTTCCCTGTATGATGCCGTTTCCCTGCACTTGATTTCGTTGGCCCGCACGCGTTCTCCCGTCGAGCGCATCCGGCGAAGGCGCTCACTGGATCCGTCCTCTCTGCCAGCCGACGTGTCGACGGTGTCCACGTGTCGGACGTGTCTCTGGCTCTGGCTCGGACAGGGGGGACGACGGAGCGCGTCAGTCGGTGCGGGTTGTGCGGGGTGACCGAACCGGCGTGTGTGCTCGCTCTCGCACGCCGCGAGCCTGAGCCAGCGCGAACACCGACGCAGCGACACAGCGACGCAGACCACTGGCAGGCGCACACGCGAGCACGCCCCCGTCCCGCCCCAGACCGTACACTCCCTCCTGCACCTCACCGCCAACGCCCGCACCCATGTCGACCGCCGACATGTCCTTCTCGCCCACCCACCCCGTCGAACACGCCGAGTTCGACGTCGACGGCATCCTGTTCGACATGGACGGCACGCTCGTCGACTCGATCAAGGTGCGTCCGCGACTCGTTCTCTCTGTGTCTCTGTCCCGCTGGCTCACCTCGCCCCCGTCCGCTCCGTCTCGCAGGCGGGTTCGTCCCGCTTCCGACAGCCTCTCTTGCCCTAGTGTCCACAGCTGCTGACGCCCCCCGCACAGTCGAAGCCGCCTGGGCCGGCGTCGCGCAGGAGATCGG
This sequence comes from Rhodotorula sp. S30-09, assembly GCA_023628235.1. Classification (NCBI taxonomy): domain Eukaryota; kingdom Fungi; phylum Basidiomycota; class Microbotryomycetes; order Sporidiobolales; family Sporidiobolaceae; genus Rhodotorula; species Rhodotorula sp. S30-09. The sequence continues at coordinate 18,138 of JAMALD010000015.1, forward strand.
TCAAGACCCCGAACATGTCATCGCCGCGACGCACGGCCGCCGCGCGATCGACAACCTCCGCGACCTCAAGCCCAAGTTGCGGCGCTTGACGAACGAGCAGATGGAGCCCCACGTCGAGGAGGTGCGTTCGACGGCGAGGCGGATGGGGAAAACAAGAGTGCGCAAGCTGAGAGTGGCTTCGACGTGCAGTTCGAGAAGCGCATCCTCAAGGAAGCAGACGAGTTCACCGAACGCGTCCGCTCGCGCCGCAGCTCCGAAAGCTCGTCCCGGCGCAACTCGAACCAGTCTTCCCGCCGCCCCTCTCGTCGCGGATCCAGCTCGTCGGGCCCAAACCCGCTCCTCTCCGGGCTCGCCGGCGGACAATTCTCCCTGAGCAAGATCTCCAACGGCGCCTCGACCAACGGCGCGTCGACCAACGGCGCGTCGACGGGCGAGCGAGGACGCGGGACGCCAGAGAGTGGCAAGACGGATGCGGATCTGGACACGGTCAATCAGAAGTTGGCGAAACTCGACCCGAACGACGACCGCATGGCCCAACTCGATGCGGATCCGTTCGCGGACAGCGACGACGACGACGACGACGACGAGGACAACGAGTTTGACTTGAATGGTGCGGTCCATCCGACGAAGCCGTTGGCTTCGTTCGTCGTTTCGTCTTTCTCTCGCTGACTCTTCGCCTCCTCCTTCCCGGACTGGCTCACAGAGTACACCGAGGAGGAGATTGGGTGCGTTCTTCTCCTCCAGACGTACTCGACGAGCCTGAGAAGAGAAACGCCGACGAGTTGCATGCTGATCCTCCCTTCCCCCGCAGCTGCACCGACAAGAGCGTCCGCATCCTTCCCGGCGTCCGCCGGCTCATCGAGTCGCTTCCGGCCGGTCGTTTCGCCGTCGCTACCTCGGGCGCAAAGACCTGTACGTCCCGGTCTCTCATCCGTTCCCCGACGATCAAACTCACGCGCGACACTCCCCCCCCTCAGACTGCCACGGCGCGCTCGCTCGCGCAGGCATCAAGCGTCCCAAGGTGACTGTCACCGCGGACGACCCGCGCCTGACCGCCGGCAAGCCCGACCCGGCCCCGTTCCTCCTCGCCGCGAAAGACCTCGGGATCCCGATCGAGAAGTGCCTCGTCTTCGAGGACTCGCCGTCGGGGATCAAAGCCGGTGTCGCTTCGGGCGCACGGACGATCGCCATCTGCACCAGTCACCCGGTCGAGAAGATCAATTCCCAAGGAGCGCACTACATCGTCCCTTCGCTCGACTGTGTCCACGCGCGTCGCAACAAGAACGGATCGATCCACATCACCATCGATGCACACCCGCCTGACCACCCTCGTCACGGATCGAGCGGCTCGTTCGTCGCTGTCCCGCCCGACTGGAAGCAGATGGTTGACGACACCAAGGCCAAGTGGGACTCGATGAAGACGGACGGCGGCGCCGCGAACGCGAATGGGAATGGCGACAAGGTCGGCCCGTCGCCGCTCTCGAAAGAACCGGAGCAAATCAAGGGCCAGGCCGATGCGACCGCTTAGAAGGGGGGGCATTTCACCGTCTCTCTTTTCGCTACCCGAGATTCCCCTGTACCTAGCTCGTGTTTCTTTGCCTCGGCGCTAGGCCCGACTCCCCCACGCGTAGATATCCTCCCCTCTCGCTCCATCACCCCTCTGGCGCTTTGCGATTCGAGCAATGCCAGCAGTAGACGTTGTTCACACACCCCTCCTCACGCGCGGCGACGAGAGTGGACGTGGTCGATACGATACCGGGTTCACAACCGCCCCCCCGTCTGTCAGCTGGATCCAGTACAGCAAAGCAGACGGTCACTCCTCGCCGAAGGACAGCATCGCAATCTTCTTCTTCGCCGCCTTCTTCTCCTTCGCCTTGCGCTTCGCCTCCTTCTCTCTGTCCTTCGCCACGTCCTCCGCTGTTCGCGCTGGCGCACTCGTCTTGCCCGCGGACTCCCCGGCCGCCGTGCCCTTCGAAGAGGACTTGACCTCGCTGTCCCCCTTCGACTGCTTCACCACGTCCGACCAATTGCCCGTTCCGCCGCCTGCTCGTGCGCCCTTCGACTTCGCTGCCGAGCCGGAAGAGAACGAGAGGGAGCCGTTCGGTTTGGAGGAAGAGTCGGTTGCGCTCGAGGAAGCGAAGCGGTCGCCTGAACCGTCGTCTTTCGCTGGGACGCACGGCACAAAGTCAGCCTTCTCGCAATGGGTGGGAGGGCTAGCGCGCGTAGCGCACCTTGGGCTCGTATTCGGTCCACCTCGCTCTGATCAATGTGCTTCCCCTCCTTCAGCACCACAACAGTCGGCGCCTCCTCTCCCCTTCCCAGATCCCACTCGTCCGGATCCGACTCTGGCTCGTCCGTCATCCCCTCTGGCCTCGTAGGAATCGCAGGTCGCCCATTCGTGCCCGGTGCGGACGACCGCTGGCCAGAGAGAGCTGCCATGGCGTTGCGGAGGAAGGCGGGTTGTTGGGCTGTGAATGTCAGGCCGCGGAGTTGGTTCTTCGACGGTCCGGCACGCGGGTCGTCGTGTGGGTCTCGTCCGCGCTTCATGGAGGATGGCGAGGTCGATGGACGAGGCGAACCGGCGGAGAGCGGATGATGGTTCCCCTCGTCTCGCCCAGTTGCACTCGCCAGGCTGGGCTATCTACGTGCGTTCGGGCTAATGTTGCGCTCTTGAACGCCGGTCGCGACCTCAGCAACCGTTCACGCGCACTTGTCCCTCCCTCCCATCTTCATCAGTGCTCGAGACGTCACCTCCTTCTATCTCTTCCGCATGTCCTCTCCAGCCCCTCCCGCCGCACCAGCAGGTTCCCAGCACTCCTCTCGATTATCCACAACCCGCTCACACCTCGCCTACCTCGCCAATCCCAAGACCTCGTCCGCACCGAGATCGCTCGTTACCCGCTCCTCGCTCAAGACGTTCAGATATGTCCTGAAGTTTGTGTTCTGGCGGTTGTTGCGGTATGCGGTGCGCGGGGTTTCTTTTTTTTTGACACTCACTTTTTGTCGAGCTGACTTACCCACAATCTCGAGCAGAAATACACCCTGATCGCAGCTGGAAGTGCGGCGCTCGCGGGCACAGTGATCGGTACAGCGCTACCCTGGGTCGGAGCGCTAGTCTTCCCCAGCGTGCCCGTAGCAGCCGCGATGGGCGCCGCAACAGCCTTGATCAAGGTCCGTCCGATCTCCCCCTCCATTCCGGGTCCAATTCACTCTCGGCTGACTTTGGGGAAGTTGGAGAAAAGTTCACTTGGCGACATCGAGGGAACCATTTCCGTTCTGCGTGGGCTGCCGGAGGAGAAGGCCGTGATGCGCGGAGAGACGAAGCGCGGGATGCGCGTGAGGCGTCGGAGGAGTTTGACAGGGCGACGAGGCGAGCGAGGAGGGCGGAACGGAGTTGGAAGGCGGAGGAGGATGCCTTCTGAGTGCGGTTCAGAGGGAGTGCAAGTAGCGATGCTGGCTGTTAGACTCCGTTTCCTCGCTTCGAAGCGCAGCGCGCAAGTTCCAGCTCGCTGAGACCGGAGAGAGGGGGTGTGTGGATCCTCAAACATGCGCGTTCACAGTGTCTATGTGACGCTACGACAACCAGAGAGATCGTGATGAGGAGGAGGGAAACGAGTGATCGATGGGAGAAAAGTGGGCGAAGATTAGCCAGAGGGTCAAGTGTCTATCCGAGAGCGATGAGAAGAGTGAGACGTGCGTGAGGGAGCCGATATGTGCATAGTTGGTGGGTGTCTATACATGCCGCGATGCTGTAGAGAAACCAGGAAGACGAGGAAAGGGGAAACGAGAGTGAGGCGACCTTCTCAAGCAAGGAGGGTTGCGCCGAGTGCGGCAGCGATGAGGGCGGCGGCGCTGCTGATCAGAGCGCCGGCGGGAGCGGCAGAAGTCGCCTTGGAGTTGGCGGACTGAGCGGCGGCAGAGGCAGAGGCAGAAGTCGAGGATGTGGAGGTGACGGCCGAGGGCGAGGGCGAGGGCGAGGTGGGGACGGGCGCGGTGGCGGTCGACGCAGCGGAAGTTGAGTCAAGTGCAACGCTGTACGACGAGGTGGAGGCGGCGAGCGAGACGGGACCGTGGCCGATGGCGCTGGCGGCGGGAACAGGTACGGGCGTGCCGTTGCGCGCGGCATTCTGGTACCAGTCGGCGTCGAAGAGGTCCGGGACGCAGCTGGTGAGAGACAGCGGGGGCTCGTCAATACGATACGACGAGTGACGGGTGGGGGAGTGGACGCACCGAGCATCCCATCCGTGCTGCTTGATGCCCAGGTAAGTGTTGATGAACGCGCCGACCGTCTCCGGCCCGCTCTCGTGCTCGAGACCGCACGGTCCAGGACTCTTGCTCCCGGTCATCCAACCCTTCAACTCGCTCTCGAGGTCCGCCTGACTCTGGGGTCCGTAAGTCGGGCACGCTCCGGGACCCGAGTTGAGGCACCAATCGTTCGAGTCGCGGTTCCAAGCGACGAGCGTGAGGCCGAAGACTTCTTCTGCGATCGCGCGCACGCGGTCGTCTGTGTCGCCGTACGGAGGGCGCCAGTATTTCGGGACGAGGCCGCCGGACTGGTCGTAGATCGCTTGGGCTGTCCAGCCGAGCTCGCCGAGGACTTGCATGTCCGTCAGGGTCGACATCTGCAGGTGCAAGCAATGAGCTCGAGCTCTAGGGCAGGCGGGAGGAACGGACGCACGTAGGGGTGACTCCAGGTGTGCACGGCGAGGTGTCCGCCGATCGAGAGCGCGAGCTTGAAGACGTCCGGGTTGTTGACGATGTTGGTGCCGATGAGGAAGTGCGTCGCAGTCTGGTTCTGCTGCTTGAGGAAGTTGTACAGTTTGACGGAGGAGGGGAGAGGCTGCGGGACGACGAGGTCAGCTTGGTCGGAGTGGTCTGCGGGCCAAGGGACCCACGCCGTCGTCGAAGGCGATGGCGTACATGCCATCAGGCGCATCGGAGATGTCGTTGTCGCCGAAGCAGTGCGAGACTGCGCCACGTCGTCCATCAGCAGCGGCACTCGAGTTCGAGAGGGGCAGAAAGGGTCGCAACGCACCCGTCCACGAGCAGATGCCGTCCTCGCCCGTCTTCGCACCGCTCGGGTACGTCGGGTTACCGCCGACGAGGGTCGCAGGAGGGAACGAGGGGATCTTGCCCGCAGCTTTGGCGGCGTTGTAGGTCGCGACCCATTCTTGCTCTGCGGCGGGTCGACGTGGTCAGCAACGCTGTGCATCGTGGGAAGTACTCGTGGACGCACTCGGTGCAGGACCCTTCTGCAGCGCGGGAGGGTACGCTATCGTCGCGATCCACCGTCAACCATGGGACGAAGTGCGAGTTGGCAGGGTTGTTAACGCGCGAACGTTTGCGGTACGCACCTCGAGTCTGGCGACCGTACAGCGGCGACGCGAGTGTGAGTGGCGCTGCAGCGAGCGCAAGGAGAGGGAGGAGCATGCGGGCGCGGCGCGGAGGAGGCGGGCGAAGGGTGGAGCGGAAAGTCCGCGAGAGTGAGAAAGCTGTGCGAAGGTGAGGCGCGGCGAGACTGGCGAGATGTGGCTGGCGATGGGTGTGGCGGGGGACAGAGAGGAAGACTCGCACAGACAAGAGCACCGGCCACACGCACGTAGGAGAGGAGGAGGCAGGGGGAGCGAGCGCGCGAGATCGCCTGGAAGCGCGAAGGGTTCCCTCCCCGGAATGTGCTCGGATCCGGGCCGTGATCGCCGCGCCGCCATCGCGGAGGGCATCCTCCTCGACCCCGGGCGCCGGCTGCTTCAAGACGTGAGCGGGCGCGCAAGTCACGCCCTCACTCCGCCCCGCGCTTCCTGCCGTGCAACCATGCGACGTGTCTCGTGCCAGAGGGGCGAGCGGGGCCCACGGTCGCCCGCCAGGGCATGGACCGGCGAGAGGGGGAATCTCCGGCGTCCAGGAGACCAGTGGCCGTCCACCGCAACGTTGCGGGCGGTCGACACCAGCAGACGACTGCCAAGCTCGGCCAGGCGACGGTACACGCCGCAGCCCGTCCGCTGGAGAACGGCGAGTCAACTCGACCTCGTCAGTTTTCCTTGGGAGGGGAAGCAACTGCGCGACTTCGCGGCCTCGCTTCGTCCACTCGTCCACAGCTGGCCGAGATGAGCCCCGTATGGCGCAGCACTCCCGCTCTCCTGCGTAGGCAGCTCGCCCACGCTCCGGCCGAGTCGGCGGCGCGCCTACCGTGCTCGTGCTTCTCTTCGAAGACTACCCAACCTCGGCTGCCGATTGCCTCGACCTCGCGCTCCATCTCGGTGCGTGTAGGCGCCCAGAGCAGCGGTCCTAGTACTGACACTTCCTCTCGCAGAGCTCGTCGAAGCAGGCCGATGCGAGCCCGTCGACTCTCCTCACAGAACACTCCGTCCCCCAGCGGGAGAACGAAGCCGTGACGCGCATCACGAGCCTGATGAAGCTCGGCGAGCGCCTCGCCTCTCAAGCAGGCGACTTCTCGATGCCGGCCAAGCTGCGCGGGATCGGCGTGTACGACAAGGACCGCAAGGCGCCCCTCGTCGAGCTGGACGAGGGAGAACAGTTGCCCCCGCTGCCACAGGTCCGGAGGATGGGAGACTCGTACGTCCAGATGGACCTGATGTTCTCCAAGGACGAGTCGCTGCGGGAACAGTACGTCGGCGGGCTGAGCAAGGTCCGGATGGGCCGGTTGATGGAGGGTGAGCTCGCAGATTTCTCTCGCCCTTGACAAAGAATCGAAGCTGACAGCGTTTCCACAGACTTTGACTCTCTCGCCGGCGCCGCCGCGTACCGCTACGTCCTCCCCGACGGCGCCGACATTGCCGCGGCTCACAAGTATGGCTTCTACCTCGTCACAGCCGCCGTCGACCGCATGGATCTCCTCCGACCGCTCCTGAACCCCGACGGTACCGTCCCCGACCTCCGCTTGTCAGGTCACGTCTCCTACGCGACCTCGTCCTCGATCGAAGTCTTCCTCCGCATGTCGACCATCCCCTCCTCCGCCTCCGAAGAATCCTCCACCATCCTCCTCGGACGCTTCGCAATGGCCTGCCGCAGCGCGCAAGGTGGCAAACACCCCGTTCCGAAGTTGGTCGTGGACGGACCGGAAGAAGCGGCGATTTGGTCGATGGGAAGGGAGATGCGCGAGGGGAAGAAGATGCGAAGCCAGAAGAGTTTGCAGAAGACGCCCCCGACGGCGGAAGAGGCGGCCATGTTGCATGAGTTGTTCATTCAGAGGGCGGAGGTGTACGGTACGTTTTTGGCTTTCGCCTCATCTCGCGTCTGCTGGCTCTGTATCTGATCGCCGACACCTTTCCTTTCCACGCCCCTCTCCCTCGCATCGCTCCTGTGCCGTCACTGCGCCTTCCTCGACCCGCTTCGCTTCAACCCCGCAGACCGCAAGACCGCCACGCCTGCCGACGTCGTCATGATGTCCGACACGCGCGTCAACTCGGCACAACTGATGCACCCGCAAGAGCGCAACGTGCACAACAAGGTGTGCTTCTCACCCTCTCTCGCTCTTTTCGGATCTCGAGCTGACGCAGCTCTTGCGAATTCTCCGGTAGGTCTTCGGTGGCTACCTCATGCGTCTTGCGTACGAGACGGCGTACTCGACCGCTTGTCTGTTCTCGCGTTCGGCCGTGACCTTTGTCGCTCTCGAGTGCGTCCGGACCGTTCCCGCTTCGGCCCCAGCTGCTGGGCTGACTGACCCTCTTCTCCATCCGCGCAGCGAGTTGCAGTTCGCTCAGCCCGTCGAGATCGGCTCGCTGTTGTTGCTCGACTCGAAAGTCACGTTCTCCCCGCTGCTCGGGGAGCACCACTCTTTCCACGTCTCAGTCGAAGGTCCGTTCCTCCGCTCTCCCTTCTCTCACTCCAGCCGACTCCTAAGTCCCTCACAGCCGCCACCTGCGACCTCTACTCGGGCGAAAAGAAAGTCACCAACGTCTTCCATTACACCTTCGCCGCCGACAAGCCCCTGCAGCGCTACGTCCTCCCGCGCACGTACAGGCAGGCAATGCAGTGGCTTGATGCGCAGCGCAGGAGGAGAGTCGGGATCGAGGTTAGGCAGGCGTATGACCAGGCGCCGTGAGCGACGAGGGACGAGGAGGAGGAAAGACACTCTACCAGTGACTGGATTATTTGATGCGCGCCGCGATGATAGAATAATTGCTGCGTTCTCGTTGCATATCATACGGGCTTTCTGGACGTCGAATGAGGCCTTCCTTCGAGCAGGGCGGGGAGGACGACGAAGCATTCCTCGACCGCGTCCGTTCGCGTCCCTCTCTCCCCGCGATGGTTCCAATGTTCTTTGAATCCGTCGATCACCTCTCAGAACGGGTGCACGTGAAAGCGAGCGAGTCCCCCGTCGTCTCGAGGTCGCGAGCCTCTTGGTCGTCGTCCACCTCTCCGCACTCGCTCGCAGGACTCCTCCTCCTCTCGCACGCTCGCCAGACAGTCCGTACCCTGGCCGTAGTGCTCGTCTGACCGCGCTGGGCTCTGGGCAAACCGAGGCGATGCAGCACCCCGCTCATGATCCAACACCGCTGCTCACTCCCCGCCCCCGACCTCCAGGCCGCCCCTCGACCCAACGCACGACCTCGTCTCGCCTGACTGCGCTCCCGGCGCCTTCGACACCGCGCAGTGCGGCCCGACGCGCGAGGGAGAGGGAGAGGGAGAGGAGGTCGTTGGACGCGCTTGGGTTTGGGAGCGACGGGGACGAGTTGAGGGGCGAGAGAGAGTCCTTGGGCACGCGCAACTCGCCGTGTGGGATCCAAGGGTCACGCGAGTCGACTGGCGTGAACGCAGGCGCGGGTGCGGGAGGTTCAGCCGAAGGACTCGTCGGACGGGATCCTCTCGAGGCGACGACAACGCCCTCGCGCGCTCTTCCGCCTGTTCCCTTTCCTTCAAAAGACCCTGCACCTGCCACTGTCGACCGCTTCATCGTCGTCGAGCCCAGCAGCGACCCCTCGGCCCCACCTTCGAATCGCCAAACATTCCCTCTCGAACCTGTCCTCGCGCCGGCCGCTCTCGGTCCGGATCACCTCAAGTCCCTGAGCAGAGAAGAGCTCGAAAAGATGCTTGCCGAGGCGGATCGCATCATTCGGGAGAAGGAGCAGGGTGCGTTTCAACGTCAGCGTCTCTTTCACGCGCGTCTCTGATAATGTTCGTCTCACAGAGCTTTCCGTCTTTACGCATGCCGGCGAGGGTGAGCGAGGCATCTGTGTTATGACTCGAGCCACGCTTCTGATACGCACCCGCCCGTCCTCGCAGAGCTTCTGCAGGAATACCACACCCTCCGCCAGCGTCATGAATCGCTCGTCGCCCGCAAACCCTCCGCCTCCGGCTCCGCGACACCCATCCTACCATCCTCGCTTTCTGCTTCTGTCCAAACGCTGCCAGGCGCGTCCGGGCCGTCGGGCAAGTCGCCGGCTCGCCTCCGTCCTTCGCGCGAGTCACTCGGTCTTCCATCGCCAGCTGCGAACCGCCACGTTCGTCGAGCGAGCGGTACACGCTCGCTCCACCTTCACGAACAGGGCAGCTTCGCATCGGACCCGGAGAGCCCGTCTCACGCGTCGAGGCGGTCGAGTCGCATCTCGGTCCTCACGCCAGACGACTCGCCCACCAATACCCGCCGCCGCCAGTTCTCCTCCCTCACGCCCAAGTCCCCGGTCAACCGCCTCGGTATCCCTGGATCTGTCTTCTCGCCCGCCACAGCTGCTCGCGACGTCGCCTCCCTCAACCAAGCCAACTACGCCCTCTCGCTCCAGCTCTCCGACCTCCAAGCCGACTCGGAAGTTGCCGAGCGCGAAGGCCGCAAGCGACTGCGCAAGCTCGAGCGCGAGTTGCAGGCGTTGAGGGAGGACCTCGAGCGGGTCGAGCAGCGCAACGTTGTCCTCGAGACGCAGGCGGAGGTCGCGATCTCGGGCAACAACGAGTTGATGCGCTCGATCAGGCGGTACGATACCATGCAGAGCAAGATTGCTGCCGAGGGCAGAGCGCACCAGCATGTCGGGCGCAGTTTCGTCTCGGACGACGACGAGGACCCTGGCGCGAGTCAGTCTGCGCCTGAAGACGATCTCTTCACCGCACTTGCGCCGAGCGGCGAGCCGTTCTCGCCAGGTTTCGCCGACAAGTCGCATTTCTCGCCGTTCCGCCAACCCGGCCATGCATCGCCCTTCCCTCTCTCTTTTCCTCGCTCGATCTCCCGCTCCGCCTCCGCCTCGTCCCTCGTCTCTCTCCCCGCACCAATCGAGCTCGACCCCTCGCTCGAGCAACAGCAAGACGAACTTGTCGACCAGCTCATGGCCAAGATTGACGAGCTGCAGGACGCGAACGAGGCGATTCTGGCTGAGAGGGAGGAGATGGTTTGCAGGCTTGATGGGGTGCAGGAAGAGGTGCTCGAGTGGAAGGAGAGGTGTGAGGAGCTCGAGGAGGGGATCGTGCAGAACCGCCTTGTCGGGTGGGGTGAGTCGCCGGTCTTCTTCGCCCGATGCTCACCTTTTGCTTACCCTTCTCTCGCACGCAGAAGGACCGATTGGCGCAATTGAATGGCGAGCCGACGAGGACGCCGACGCTGAGTCTGAGGCCGAAGAGCCCTCAGGCGCTCGCAAGACTCGCATCCGTTTGCCGACCGTCAAGCGCCCGAGCACGTCCTCGTCCGTCTCGAGCCGCCTGTCAGGACCGACCTGTACGAGTTCGCCTGTCACAGCGTTCGCCAAACTCCCGCCCCCGCCAAAGCGCACGCTTAGCCACGAGCTTGGCGAGGAATGGTCGACCGATGCGTACGAGGGAAACGACCCGTTCGAGGAGCCGTCTTTCTCGTCCGTCATCGACCACGGCCTTCGTCCAGACATCCGTCACTCGAAGCTTGAGCTCGCGACCTCGGCGCCTTCCGACGACGGGTACGACGACGACTGCCCGACACCGCCCTTCGCGACGTCGACTGCGGACGATCTGCTACACTCCGGCAGCCTGAGGTACGCCGGCTACCCTGACGCCGAGACGTACGACGAGATCGAGAAGGCGGCGGCGAGTCTCGTGCCGGCTTGGGAGGACGAGGACGTGCTGCCGTCCGGCAAGTCGCGACGGCGTAAAGCTCTTCCTCCCCGTCCGACGGCGAAAGGGAAAAATGCCGAGCCCTCGAAGTACGACAAGCGTGGGACAAGACATTCAACGGCCGTTGTTCTTCACCCGGACCGCCTCCACAGCGATGAGGACGACTTCGAGGATGAAGCAGACTCGCCGCGCAGCTCTCGCAGGTGGCACGCTCTGCGTCGTCTCCAACGCGAGGCGTCCTCAAGGCGCGGCAAACTTGCTGTGCGGAGGCAGCCTATGGTCGCGTCTTCGGAGGAGTACGACTCGGGCGACTTCGAGTCGGACATCTCGTCCGATTACGACCACCTCAACCACTCCCTCCGGCGCTCTTCCGACTACTATCCGCTCTCCGTCCGAGCTCGCTACCACCCGCGCATGGTCGTCGCTAGGGTGACCGACTCGGTCGTCCAGAAGATTGTCTCGTTTGTCACCTGGATCCGCTTCTTCATCATCCTCGGCACGGCGATCGTCTTTGCGGTCTGGCGGCGAGTACGAATCGCTTTCGAGCTCAGCGCGGTGAGCTGACGCCTTTGTTCTTGCAGAGGACCGCGAAAGACGCTCGGAATCGTCGACCGCCGGCGCCGCATCCACTAGATACGCGTCCTCGACTACACGGCACCTTCCAACATACACCTTCGTCCGCTATACCATTCCCCTCCTTCGCATGCCATCCATATCGACCATCCGTGCCTACTTCGTCCGCTCATCCTCCCTGTTGCCTGTGTCGTCTCGGCCGCTTTGCATTGCCACCTCTTCCGACCATCGAACGCAGGCGTGCAAGACTGCTGCAAGAGCGCGACGACGAAGATGAGGTGGCGAAGCGGGAAATCACGCTCGAGCCGTTTGGCTGCGGCGGAGAGGAGGTTCGCCTCGATCTAGGGAGTGCATCTCGCTCTTTCTCTTCTCCGCCTCTCTCCCGCGCTTTTTTTTTTTTGCGACCATGCTTTGGCTTGCTGTGCTCGGACTGCTCACTTCGACACTCGCTTCTCCCCTCTAGTCCAGGCAAGACGAGCAGTACGCCTGAACCTCCGCCTCCTCCTTCCTCGTAGCCTCGCTGATACGCGTGCGCTTTTTCAGCATTTCCTGCGCCCGAATTGCCTGGTCCTGCAGCCAGTGAGTCGCTCGCACCTTGCTCGAAGTTCTCCGTTGACCTTGCGCCTCTGCGCCTCTTCGCAGAGTCCGAATGGGTTGCGACCGACGAAGCTGCCAAGGCGGCTGGAAAGCTTCCGACATTTGCTCCGGCCAAGCTGAGCGGTGCAGGCAACCCGTACTATCCGCCGGGCGTCGATACGGGCGAGAACGGCGTTTGCTCGTGGTCAGGCGAGTTGTTTCCTCCTCGCTCTCGCCGTCTTCCTCGTTCTTGGATGTCGTCACTGACTCGCCTCGATTCGTGCACACAGCGGCCGCTTGCTTCGGCGACGAGGACATCTCGGACGCCCTGACGGCATGTACGGCGGCTCGTTCGACGACGGTGCAGGTCCTCCTGATTCATCCTTCATCGCGAGTGAGCGCTGAAGATTACTTGTATCGCCAGCCCCTGCCGAGCTCGCTCGCTCCTTACCAGTTCCAGCAGAGCCAGAACCAGACTGCGACGCGGCAAGTGCGAACGCCGCCTCGCTCTTCATTCGCCCCTTCGCTGACTGACCTTGCCCATACCCGACTCCTTCCGCATCTTCTTCACCGCCACCAACATTGTCAACAACCCTGACGTCTTCCATGAAGCCCTCGCCTCAAACACGCACATCGGTGTGTACACTCGGAGTCATCCTTACGTGGGCCGCGCTCTGCTCTCGACTGCCTGCTGCGTAGTCAACAACTGGCGCTTCGTTCCCCGCAGATTACGACGCTGAACGGCACCCAGATCCTCGGCGGACTTGGCTGGACGGTGCAGGCGGTTCACGACTTCAGCGGCGGTCTCGTCCCGAAGTTTTGGGGCCCTGCGTATGTGCGCTAACCTCTCGCTTCCGTGACAGTCGCGAGCAAGCGCCGAGTGATTCTCTACGCTCTGCCCTCGAAGCTGACTCCCCCTCCACCTTCCCAACTTCCCATCCTTTTTTCCTTCCTACAGGGCCACGCCGACAACCGTGCCCGCGCCATCGCCAAAGAGGTGGTCAACCTGACGCTCGTGGGCTGGAACCGCGACTCGGATGACTGATGCTTGAACGAGACTGGCGGATCGTGAGTACCGCAACTTCTCCTCGTTCTGTCGGGTCTCGCCTACCCTGCAGCTACCGCACTCGCTCGCGGATGCTAGGTACTGATAGTGATCGCCTTGCAGCTAATGCGGATCGTACGGCCTGAAGAGTATCGACGACCTCGAGAACGAGTTGCGCAGCTGGGCTGTCGGCGGCGCCTCGCCCGGCATCATCGGACTCGAGCACGAGCTCACGTCAAAGTCGGTCGGCGGCTTCTATAACACGTACGTCGGGCCGAAGCAGCGCGGATGGGATGCCCGTTTCGTCTTAGTCCACACTGCCTGCCTCGTCCCTCTTTACGCTGACGGTTCTTGCCGTCTCACAGGTGCATCCCCGATCTCTTCAACCTCTCTTGGTACCTTAAATCGGCGAGAGATGGGCAGCCTACCGACGCGGGCGTCAGCATCGGCGCAGGACTATCCCCTGCGCCTGCGCTTACGTCCTCGATCCTCGAACCGGCTCCGATGACATCTTCGCCAAGCGCACCGTCGTCCCTCACTTTGCCACTCACACCCGTCGAGTCGATCAACCAGACCGTACAGCATGTCGCCTCGTCCGCAACATCCCCTCTCACGTTCTTTTCCTTCGCTCTTCCCCTCCCTTCCGTCCTCGCAGCTGGTCTGCTCGCCCAAGCTTCACGACAGAACCACATAGATACCGTGTCTCCTCTTGCTTAGCATTCGTCGCATTTCCATTCCTTCCCTTCATGCTCGTGCTGTAGATTCCCCTCATAGACAGTCTCCTTTGTTCCATCGACTTTCCCTGGACTCGCAGCAACACGCATACGCATTACTCAGACATGACGCCTCTCAGGTGCGCCGCAGGAGCGAGCGAGACGAGAGAGAAGACCACGCGAGGGAACAGCTGCGGGTAATATTGCCAACAATGAGGGAGAATCGCTATGCTACACGTAAGCTCCGGATAGCTCCTCAGACGTCGACTGCAGCAAAAAAGTCGTCGTCCTCGTCGAGCAACTCGTCGAATTCGTCCTTCTCGCCTGCCGACTCCTTCGCCCCATCCAACCCGGCTACATCCGGCTTGACCTCCTCCTCCTCCTCTTCTCGTTTGACCCTCTTCGCAGCCGGCGCGTCCTTTCCATCTGGCTCGATTTTGACCTGCTCAGGCGCCCCACCCTCCCCTTCCTTTGCGCGCTCGACCATCCTCACCTCATCATCCTCCAACCCCGCCTCCTTCGCCGGCCCGCCATGCGTCAAGTGTCTCCGCAAGTCGAGGATACTCGACATCCGCAGATCGGCTTTCTTTCCCCAGCCGTCGGACTCGGGACGGAAATCAAGGTAGAGGCGGTAGCCCTGCCAGGCGGTCGGGTCAACCATGCGCTTAGGAGAGCAGAGGGGGGCAGCACACCTTCTCATTGAGCTCTTTGGGTGAGAAGCTGGCGGCGAGCAGACGCATAGCGCCTGTGAGAGCGAAAGTAGCGTGAGTGGTGGGGAGACGAGAAAGGCCAGACCAGGACCCACCGACGACCGCCCCGAGCTGCTGCCTGAATGCGCCTTGCATGTAAGCGAACGCCTTGCTTGGATCCGCGACGTGGCCCTTCGAGATTGCGCGCCATTCGCCTGTCTGTGTCGAGAGGACGGGGACCTGCAAGGACTCGACAGTCAGCAAGTTTTGCTGCGCGCGCAGGTCCCCAGGAGACGCACCTTGCGACCGAGAATGTCGACGAACGGCTGAGAGGGACCGACTTCGACCTTGAGCGCCTCTGGACCCGTCAAGCCGAGCGACACGCCCTTGGAGGTTGCGTTTAGATCAGTGAAGACGTGAGCTGCAGTAGGCAACATCAGATGTTTTTGAAATGCAAGGCGCAAGCTTGACGAACCTATACTCAGCGCCTCTTGCCGCCGGAAGCCAAGTCGCTCCGCCACGACGCATGCCCAAGCCGTCATGACCGGCGCCCGGTTCACGAGGCATGTCTTCGGAGCGAGGGCCTGGACGTCTTTTGTCGGTGTCGCGTCTCTACAGAACTCAGAAGCGAGACGCACCTCCGCCGTCTCGATCTCCTCAAAGTCAAAGTCCTCGTCGACAACCGATTCCTTCGGCGCCCTCGTCGGCAACGGCCGGTCCAGGTCGCTCTCCCTCGTCCTCTTCTTCCTGACCTCTGGCGAGTCTCCCGACCCTTTCCCACCGGCCTTACCAATGACCGCCATTAAGCCCTTGCGGATCTCCTCGTCCGCAAGGCCCAGCTTGACCATGTCCGCCTGGTTGAGCAGCCGCAGCTTGGCGTGAGAGGTGTAACCGCCCGGTACGAGCTTCGACGCAGCCGATATTGCTTGCGACATCGAGAGGTGGGGTGGTTTCGGTCCGGAGGTGGTGAGGAGCTTGAGAAGGGCGGGCAGAGCGAGGGGAGTCGGGTCGGATGTCAGCTTGGTCGTCGTGCCCTTCTTGGGCGAGCTTGAGCTGCTCGCTGCCCGCGGTGGCATCGTCGAGCGTGTAGGAGGAAGAGAACCGGCGACGAGCAGGATGACATCGCGCAAGTTGACATCTCAAAGGTCGATTTCGAAGGCCGCTGTTGGTCCAGCTGGACGATAGAAAGCTTGCTCGAAGGTATCTGAACAGCGCTGGACAAGATGAGGGCCGATAAGCGAGAGAAGGGTCCCTTCCTCGTCTCCTCGCGCGCGAAATGTGCAAGCATCGGTATGAATGGACCGCAAGCAACTCGCCCAGAATTTCAGCCACATGATGGTCCAAAGACAGGCGCATCGCCACTACCGCACTTCATTGCTCCGCCCGCTCTTTCTCGCCCTCGCCAAAGACCGCCCGATTCGCCTCTGGAAACAGCCCGGTCAACCGCTCCGCCTCTTTCTGCATCTCCTCCTTGGTCCTCGGTTTCCGCTCGCCCTCAATACCCGCAAAGGGCGACTCAACGTTCCCTCGTTCCCGCTCGCGCAACTCGGCCTCGAAGGCTTTTCGTTCGCTGCGGGTTGGTCGGGAGGCGTAGACTTCGGCGAAGTCTTGAGAGAGGTTCTTGGCGTCTAGTGCGTTGTACACTGCGCGAGAATGGGGTCAGCGAACGCTGTCGGGCGAGAAAGCCTGAAGCCTCGACGCACTTTCGTCTAAGGGTTCGAAGTCTTTCGCTCTTCGCGGAATGATGTGGACGTGGACGTCTGCACAGGACGTTAGGTAAGCTGCTGGACACCTCGGAGCTGGGCAAGGACGCACGGGGAACAGATTGACCCGCTAAAGGTCCATCTTGCAACGCAATATTGAGCGCTCTGTCGGCAGACAAGTCGTCAGCACGCTTGCTCAACCCTCTGAGGCGATAAGAAGACGCACTGCGCGCTATACTCCAGCTCAATGACACGGCTGATCTGATGGACGCTCTGAAAGAGGTCCGTAACCTCCTCGGGCGTCAAGTCGCGGAAGCGGGGCGTCACTCTTCGTGGCACGACGAGGACATCTGTTTGTGCGAGGACAATAGAAATTAGCCCCATCCTTCCTGACGCACACACCTCACCTTGCGAGACTCGGGAGGAGGAGACGGAAGAGACCCACGACCGGGAACGAGCGGTTTGAGGTTGACGAGGCCGAACGAGAGAGCGGATTGGAAGAACACCTGGTGCGCTACTCGGAACGAGGCGAAGCGCAGTGTCGAGAGAGAAGCCATGTTGACGAGGAGAGGCGGAGGCGGAGAAGCGAGACGGCGGTGTGGCGGTCGGATTGGCTGTTCTAGTAAGGTAGCGGTACTCTCTGGCAGCTCTACGACGCCGGGTAAACAGTCTACGTGGGCGCAAGGGGATGGACGACGACCGACCTGCTCCTCCTCGCCTCTCTCGCTCTGCCACCTCAATCATTACTTGCTGAGCCGCTAAACGACGCACAATAGCTGGCATGGATCTCAAATCAGGCCCTGGACCGGCCTCCACGCCGCCAGATCCTCCGACGCCTCGCTCCATCCTCATCAGCCGTAACTCTCCCACGTCCGGCTCGACTCGCTGCAGCGCCTCTGGCTGCTCCAGCTGGCTCTTGAACGACCGCTGAGGATGTTTGCCGCATGCCCGACAGTGGCGACCCATCTGCACTCTGACTGAGGAGCAACAAAACTTCCACGAAGTAAAGGAGGATGCCGCTGCCGAGGCCCAGGCCGAGTACGGGGAGGAGGGGAACCACGATGACGACGACGACGCTTTCTGCAATTGCCACCAGCAGCGCGACAACCCTCCTCGCCTACAACTCGTTCCGGTCGACGCATCGCATCATCGGCCGTCACGCTGAGCGATGCTTCGACGCCAGCCACAACGACCTGCCTCCCGCCACGAACCCCCGCCTCGAACACAAGCGCCATCGTCCGCTCTGGGAGCTCCCTCTCCTCGCGCGCTCCGCCGTCCAAGGGGCGCTGCCGTTCGTCACGTGCTCCAGCCCAGACGATCAGGATGGTGCGTCTCAGACCGTCTTATCTAGCGTGTCTCTCGCTGACATCTCGCGCCCGGTAGCGGAAGACAAACCCGACCCGCTCGACGAAGCTTTCGACGCCGTCACAGCCTTCGCTTCCTCCTTCGCCCAAGCCGACCTAGCGCGAGCGGCACAGGAACCAAATCATACCGAACGCACTGAACGGTGGCTTCAGCGACAAGGGATCGAGCGGCGGCCACTGAGCGCCGTTCAGGTGGCGTCGCCAATGAACCAGGCGAGGTCGCAGGTCGGTTCGAGTCAGGACGAAAGTCGC
Source organism: Rhodotorula sp. S30-09 (assembly GCA_023628235.1). NCBI lineage: Eukaryota > Fungi > Basidiomycota > Microbotryomycetes > Sporidiobolales > Sporidiobolaceae > Rhodotorula > Rhodotorula sp. S30-09. Next base: position 36,081 of record JAMALD010000015.1, read on the forward strand.
GGCGTTCGCGTCGTCTCGTTCACAGACCCTTACGCCGACAAAGACCTGTCTACAGTCCCATGCGCCAGGCATCTACCGCTCTCAGGCCGCACCACCCGCTTCCGTTCCCCTCGTCCTCTCGAGCTCGACAGCAGCGCCCGTACCGCCTTTACCTCGACTTAGTCGTCGACTAAGACAGCTATACGTGGCGCATCTCTCGCTACATCGCTTGGACGATTGGCGGCGGTATCCGAGCGAGAGTCGTCAGACACGCTCTCTGTCGAACCGCCTTCTCCCCTTGAGACGTCGGTCGGTGCTGTCGGTGGTGGGCAGGTGGTCCGTCCGCGCGCTCTTGACAGTGACGGCGTCGAAGCAGGCGAGTGTTTCTGGGTCCGACGCAAGGTGGAGCGGCAGGTTGGGAAGGCCGTACAGGAGCAGGACGGGGTGAAGACGGGGGTGCTTCCTTCGAGGGAGGGCGGTGTGAAAGTGCTTGATGAACAGAAGGAGGTCAAGTCTGAGGAGGAGGAGTTGGCGGAAGTAGCGGCGCTTTCTTTTGCCGACTGGTAACTTGAGTTGTTATCCATCTGGGGGGGGGGATTCTCCGCTCCTTGCGCTACAAGTTCAGTGAATCGCAGGCTTGAGAAGTTGTAGACTGTCGTCAAGAATGGCGAATGTCGCCAGGAGCGGGAGGGGACTCGCGCAAGCGGCGTCAATGTGTGCCGGCAGGAGACTACGGAATAACAAGGGCTGGTGCAGCGCGTTGTGGAACTTGAGCGGCAACATAGTCGGTCACTTTTGCGCTTGAAGTACAGTAGCAGACAGCTGGATATTCCGCACCGTCGTTGTGAGAGGGGAGGAACCCGATGAGGACGAGCCTACTGCGAGGACAAGCAACAAACACCCGCCCTAGATAGCCCTCTGACGTACCTGCAGACCGTACAGTCAGTGCCCTTCACCTGCCAGAGTCCTCTGTGCTGCATCATGGGCGACTTATCAGATGCCAAGAAACATGTATTATACAAGCCAATGAGGGTCCCTTTTCCAACGAAGTCCGCGTGTTCTAGTGGTCATGATTTGGTTCTCACATTCACATATGTTGATCAGCCGAGGTCCTGGGTTCGAACCCCAGCGTGGACAAGCTTTTTGCCGCTGGCCGTCGCTTCCCCGCTTCATTGCTCCCTTCCGCTCTTTCACGCTCGTCCTCACCTCGCACCCATCATTCTCTTTCGCTGCGGCCGGCTCCTCGACTCGCCAAGGACATTGGGCGGTGTGTTGGGGGCTGCCAGCTCGTCGCAAGACGAAGCGACTATACGTCTCCGTTCCCGCTCGGCTCCGCAACGCTCTCCTGCTGCTCTAGGCTCCCACTGGCGCTTTTGCAAGGCTTGAATGCCGCGCCACGACTTCTGCGATTGTATCTGGCAGCCTCAGGTCGCTTGAAGCGCGAGAACGTGAAGAGGGAGCTGACCTTCTCAAGCTTGCCCTTCCTCTACGCTCTCGCTCTGCACAAAGCGTGGAGATCCAGTCTCCCGGGAGCATCCACCTAGAGCACCCATCAGCCAGCTGCGCCGACCGCAAGACCGCGCTGCTCGACTGCGTCGCGACCTTTCCCAGGCATGACTCCCCTCTTCGTGACTTGATCCAGCCGCTCAAAAGCGCTGGTCTCCCTGTCTCTCTCACTCTCACACTCTCTGCATTTCCCACGATTTATGATGACCTCGCTGTCACTCAAATCAGCCTCTCTCCCGCCAGCGATGCACATCATCCGCTCCCTCCTCCTCCCCCCCGAGCCCGCTCCTTCTTGGGATGTCGTCACAGTCATATTCAGCAGAGTTTCAGCCTCGACAAGGCGCCCGCTGCCCTCACGTACATCGATGGCCACGGAGACGGAATAACCGTCTCATCCTCCGAAGAGGTCGCCGAATAGTGGCCCGCTGCGTTCAGCAACGGCACGCTTTCAATCAGCATCGGCACCAGTCAAACCAGATGTCAGACCGTCGACACCGGCCACCCTCCTCGCAACAATTAGCCGTGCCCTCGCAATCGACCCGTCCTTCGCTCCCGAGCTGCACGGGTATGTCAGAGCCGCTTCGAGGTCCGGCGGCCACTCTCAACCCCACAAGGGCTACGCGCCGCCTCTGTGCGGTCGGCCTCCTCACAAGCGCCACGGCGAGATGAACGGCAAGTTTGGCAGGGACACCCGAACTTAGACGCGGCGGGCGAGGCGACTTTGCTAGTTTCCATCGTCGCGACTCGCCTTACCGCGGCCTCGAGTGTCCCGAAGGGTCCTCAGGTTCCGAGTCGGACACCCTCGACCAGTGTTCGGTGAGCGCAGGTCCGGCACCGCTTGCCCACGTTCACACCTCGAGGCAACGCGGCAGGCGCCACGGGCATGGTAGGCATCACCGTGGGCATTCCCGTTCTGCGCTTCTCAACATCATAATCGCCCCCATCGGACGGACAGACCGCGCGGAACACGCTTTTCGGCCGCATCCGTTCCTTCCTCCTCCGCCTCCGTCTTCTCTAGCTTCCTACACGCTCCGCCCTTCCGCCGGCGCTTTCCGTGACCTCCGATGCAGAATCTATTTCTGGCGGAACATGTCGAGCGCAATATGCCCTCCCGAATCTTTCATCATCGTCTTTCGTCATCCCTTCGTTCCTCTCGACGCTCACGCCAGTCTGAACTGTACTGTAGAAACCCGCTGCAATCCCGGGCCTTGTATCATTCCTCGGAGGCGCAGTGAGACGAGAGAAACGAGGAGCGATATATAAACTTGATCCGAGGCAGCGAAAAACCGAGGAGTCGCTAGACGACACCTTCACAAAGCGGCGCTCGCCCCCACTGCTGTTGACAAGTCCTGCATGTTGAGACGATGTCAGTCGTTGTCCCCCTCACCGGCCCGCACAGTCGAGCGAGCGGGAAGGGAGACGGCGGGTCGCCTCGTCTTGCGACGGGCTGGCAACCCCGACACATCGCCCGATGCCCTGCGCAAGGCGTGTAGCCGGCGGCAGCAAAGGAGAATGATTGGCGCGAGGCTCGAACTCGCGACCTTGCCCGCTTCCTGAGGTCGAAAAAAAGCTTCGTCTGTGAAGGGCACGAGGAGGAGAAAAGCTCGTCGGAGCAGGCGTGCAAAGCGTCGTGTCGCTGTTAGACGCATCGGACTGGACTGAGTAGCAGACGCAGGGTATTTGAAGGGGCGGCGACGAATGCGGCGAGGAGGAACCGGAAGATGAGGCGGAGTTTGGGCGTGAGATCTCGGTGCAAACGCTGACGGCGCCGCTTCTATTGCAATATCCATCGCCCGTTAACGAGCTTCTGCGTCATCTGTATCGGTTTGAGCTCCACACCAACGCCCGGGCCGAAGCGAGGAACGACGAAGATCTGGCGAGTGTCGCCTGACGATGCCGAACAGGCGGCCTTGGCGGCGATGGTCTGGGCTGGCGTCTCAATCGGCTTGCTGAACGTGCACATGGGCCGACCGAGGACGGGAAGCCAGGCGGGGTTGACTTTCGTGATGGCTGCGGAGAAGAGAGCTGCCGTCAATCAGGTGTAGAGCGAAGACAAGAGAAACGCGAACGGACTCTTCAGCCAGACCTTGTGCGTGCGGTGAAGTTCGTTGAAGACGATGAACTCGGGAGGCGGGCCGTGAAAAAGGTTCGAGGAGGGGTGGATGAAGAGGTCTTCCTCGATGCCGAAGGCACGATAGGGGACGCCGCGTGTCGAGGCGACCTTGGCGTATGAGAGATTACTCGACTTGTCGGCGAGGTCTTTGCGAATGGCGACTTGGTCGATGAAGGCGGCCGTCAGGAGTTGGCGGAGGACCTTGAGCTGCGAATGAGGCCGAGTGTCAGTAGAAGGCACGAGAGATGTAAGGCGGAGTCGCGACGTACCTGCGTCTCGTTCGGCGGCGGAAGCTTGGGGATGAAGCCGGCGTCGATGCCGGGAAAAGTCGACGAAACGATGCGGCTGACCTGGGCGCGAAGCTTGTGGATCTCCTCCATCGCCTACGATAGCACTCTCGTAAGCGAGCGGCATGGGTTAGGAGGAAATGAAAGAGGCGCACCTTGGTCCGCACAAAGTTGGCCTCGCAGAACGACTCGCGACCGCCCTCATACTCGTACGCGCCGACCACGCTCAACAGCTTGAAGACGTCGCTCGTGCCTTTGTCGAGAGCCGCATAGCGCTGCAGAAGTGCTACCGGTGAGCGCGCGAACTGTTAACGAAGAAAGCGAGCAAAGCACCTGCTGGACCCGGAAGAAGGCCTTGCGCAGGAGTTTGCGTTCCTCCTTCGCCTTGATGTCCGGATCCTGAATGTGCGCGATTTCCGCCCGCGTCAACGTCTTCTCCGCTTCGTCCACCGCGTCAGCCGACTCCTCGTCGCCGCCGAGGTTCGCCTCGCGGATGAAGGGGTCTCCGACCGAGAGAGCACAGACGATGGCGATGACGTATGGCAAGCAGCCGTGCTGCTGGCCCGCGACGATCATCTTCGAGAAGCGAGGCGAGAGTGGGAAGAGCGCCATCGACCGTCCAAGAGGCGTGATCTTGCCGCCGACCTTCGAGTCGATCTCGGCAGGTTCGAGGGCGCCGAGATGTACGAGCGTCTTCTCAGCTCGTCGGAGGGCGTCGCGGTCGGGTGCTGTAGGGAAGGGGAAGTTGGCGACGGCGTCGATGTTCATGCTCTTCATTGTAAGGACGATGCCCTCGATCGGCATGCGCAGGATCTCCGGCTTGGCGAACTGGTCAAAGTGCTGCTCGAAGACGGCCGACGAGTAGAGGCGGTAGCAGTGACCCGGACCAGTCCGACCCGCACGACCGGCGCGCTGCGCAGCCGAAGCCTTCGAGATCCAGTCGACCTCGAACGACTGGATACCGCTCGCGTGGTCGTACTTGCGCTGCGGGGACAGAAGCGTTAACTTCGGCACGATCGTTCGATTGACTTGGCTGCACGCACCTCCTTCGCACGGCCAGTGTCGACAACATACTTGATGTTCGGGATCGTGATTGCCGTCTCCGCGACGTTGGTCGCAACGACGACGAGCCGATGTCCTTCAGGTGGCGGCTGGAATACCTTCATCTGCTTCTCGGTTGGGAGGAGCGAGTAAAGCGGGAGGATGTGCATCGGCTCGTCCGTATCTTCCTCCATGTCGATATCCTTGAACGTCTCGTCGTCGTCGTCGATGTCCGACTCTAGAGCCTCGTCATCTTCCTCGTAAACGCCGTCGTCGACGTCGGCAGCGAGGTCGCGCCATTCGCCGAGGTCGACTTCCTCCGTCTCGAGGTCATCGCCCATCTCGACCTTCCCGCCTCGCAGCTTCAGGTCCTCCACCTCGCGCTCCGCCTCCTCGTCCTCGTCACCATCACCGCTCGACCGCCCGTCCCTTCCCGCATTTCTCATCGCCGCACGCTTCAACCGTTCCTTCCTCGCCAAGACCGCCTTCGGCCCAAACTTTTTCTCCAACCGTTTAACCAAACTAACGATCTCGTTCTGTCCGGTACAGAAGATGAGCACACCACCAGGCGGAAGGCGAGCATGGATGCGCGCGACTTTCTTGTAGGCTTGCTCGAGGTAGTCGTGCGCTGTCCGGCGGGCGAAATGCAGCGTCACGGGGTGTTGGCGGGCTGTGATGTGCAGGACGGGAGGAGGCTGTGCGAAGAGAGTGGGGTTCTCGGCGAAGTCGGCGACGCGGAGAGTGGCGGACATGATGACGAGGCGAAGGGGCTGCGTGAGGGCTGGGTCAGAGAAGGTGAAGAAGGAAGAACGGCTCGAAAAATTCACCTTGGCGCCCTCCCTCCCCGCCTTCCACTGCTTCTCCCTCAGCTTCGCCACGCGACTCAACACACCAATCAAGACATCCGTATTGACGCCCCTCTCATGCGCCTCGTCCACGACGACCACACTATACTTGCTCAACAGGAAATCGGCCGCGAGTTCGCGTAACAAAACACCGTCAGTCATGAAGAGGAGCTTGGTGTCGGACGAGGTGGTGGAGGAGTAGCGGATTCGGTGCGCGACGAGGGAGGAGGTTGAGGGGAGGTTCAGTTCGGTACGGACGCGGGCGGAGGTTGAGAGCGCGGCGACTCGGCGTGGCTGCGTTATGGCGACTATGCCGGGGTTGTCTGTGCACACGCATCGCTCAGCTCGTCCCGCACAAGAAGGAGAAACGCTTCGACTCACCGCTCTTCGAGTCTCCAAACCCAGCTTCCCATAGAAACTGTCCAATCTGCGTCGTCTTCCCCGACCCAGTCTCTCCACAAATAACGACGACCGCATGGCCGCGAATCGCAGCCATCACGCGATCTTCCTCCTTTACGACCGGCAACTCTGCTCGTTGGGCTTCGATCTCGGGCGCGCGGGTGACGGGGACGTGAACCGTGCGTTGAGGAGGGAGGGTGGGCAGGTCTGACGCGGGAAGGGAGGCGCCGAGAGGTCCGGTTGTACCTGCGGGGAGGGGAGCGGGCGCGACGCCTGAACCGGCGGGAAGGAGCGGCTTGTACACCCCGCCGTCGTCTGCTGCCGTTGTCGAACTTGTCGAGTCGAGACCGGCGGCTGCGAGGACCTGTGCGTCCGCCCAGGCTCGGAACGAACCCCGTTCGCGAGGCGGTCGCCGCACACCGTCCTGCTCCTCCTCGCTCTCCGCCTCTTCATCCTCGTCCGCACCGTCCTCTCCCGAACTCGAACCCTCCGCCGCCTCTCCACTCTGCTCATCCACCTCAATCCCTCCCCACGCCTCCTCCTCCTCCTGCTCACCCTCCTCCTCTCCTTCGCCCTCCGACTCCTCCGAACTGTCGAACTCGCTAATCTGCTCATCCTCGTTCTCCACTTCCTCCTGCTTCCCCTTCCCCTTCCCCTTGGCCTTCGCAACAAGCGCCCTCATTCGTCCCTTCTCCTTCGGTTTCCTCTTTACGACCGTCACTGTCGCGGTCGACGCCAGCGCTGACCCGACTGCCGGCGCCTGGGCGGGTGTGAAAGAGGTGGAAGCGACTGGCTGGGAAGGGGATTCGACGACTCCGACCGCGCCAGAGGGGTTGAAAGGCTGTGTATTCTTCTTGGCTGAGACGCGTGTGGCAGTCGTCAGGGCGAGGGCCTGTTGGGGCTTCATAAACTCCTTCTCCAACTCCGTCTCCTCCTCTCCTCGCTCATCGCCCACCTCCCCCACCTCCCCGTCGTCGTCCTCCTCCTCCTCCTCCTCCTCATCGCTCAGATGCATCTTCCCCGCATTCACCCGTTGGAGGATCTTCTGCGCCCTATCGCGCCGGGATTGTTCGACTGCGGAAGCATGTGAGAGCTTCGAGGCTTGGGAGAGGAATTGGCGCGAGCCAAGGGAGGAGGAGGACGTGAAGTTCAAGGACTTGGTTTGCGTTTGTCTGTGCTCCGGCAACGAAATCTCGCATCAGCGTCATATCGCCAGGAAGAAGACGGGCAGAAGGAGAGGAGCGCAAGACGCACGCGAGCGAAGCAATCAAGTCTTTCCGCTGCTCCTTCTTCAGTTTCCGCTCGATGAAGGCGTCCAGGCGCTTCTTCTTCTTCGTCGACATCTGGCGTTCGGGTTCGGATGAGCCGGCCGTGGAGTTGAGAAGCTATTCGGGGAGCGAGAGGAGGAGAGGAAGAGTTAGTACGGCATTACCTACACCCGGCGTGACTGGTCTAGCTGGAAGCGTCGGATACCATGCATGCAAGCCTTCCCAGCACTGTCCAGCCAACCTGATCGCAACAGAGACCTGTCCGCTCCTCTCCTCAACTTCTCCATCGAGAGTCGGTACCTCCTCCTTGCTCCGCGGCTCGTCCCGACCGAATAGGCCAAGTGACTCACCTCCTCCCTCTTCCGCTTCCTCTGCAGCGGATCGATCACGAGCGCGTTCGAGTCGTCTTGCGGTTCATCTCCCTCGCCCGCTGTCCTCGTCCGCTTCTTGCCCTTCTCGCGCCCAATTGCGCGCCCCTTTTGGTTGTAGCGTGGTCGCGAGTGGCCCATCCCAGCGGGCGACAGCACGGAGCAGCACGGAGCAGAGTGAAGCGGGAGTCGAGCTTGGTTGGGCGAGGGGGCACCGCCCCGTACTTACCCTTTTGCGATACACTCTCCAGCTGTAATGAGCTTGTAATGAAATACGATTGGATACACTTTTGGCTGTATGGCTCTCTTGTATTTGGGCGAGAGTGCTCCGATTATTGCAGCTCGCTCGCCTACGCTCGGCGTACACGCTGTACAAACCGACATCAACCACGCTCAACCTGCGCTCGGTGTTCAAGGAAGGCAGCCATGTTCAACAGAGGGTGTAGCGAGTCGGCAACGCTCGACGCTCCTGAGCGCCTCGCATCCCGCGTCTCTGCTTGGTCGGTTTGTGGAGGGGTGCTCATCGTTGTGCCCGCCAGACCAGCAGGGAAGGGAGCGGGGGGGTGGGACCGTACCTAGGTAAGGTGCACAGGAGGAGTCGAGGAGGAGACGGAGTGCGAGTCGTGCTGTTGCGTACAAGCGAAGGGGCTCGCGTGTACTGCTTTCTTACGCGGCATACGTCCTCTCCGCCTCTATGCTCTGCGGGTCTGGGTTGAGCCCCTGGACTCGTCCGATTTCTGCTCGCAACTTGCCTGACCCGACTCGTGCCCATTCCATCGTCGCACTTTCCGGGACGCCTCCCTTGCGACTTGCCCATCGATCCTCAGAGCTGCATGGCCTTGTCCGCACGAAGATGCGCTCGATTGCGGCCCAGCCGCGTGCATGTGTTCCTTCTCTGCGCGCCAACATCGAGACTACGCGGCCTTCGTCGTGCGCTTCGATTGCGGCCATCGCATCCGAGCTGACCACGATCTGGACGGGCAGGGAACCAGTGAGCGCAGGACGCAACTTCCGACGGTTCCGCCCAGCTCCGCCGCCCTGGACCTGCGCGCTGACCCGTTCTCTCTCCCCCTCCCCTCCGGCGTCCTGTGCAGACTCCTACGTCTCGCTAGCCTGTACCAACCTGCGGCTTCCGACGCCGTTCCCTCACCCTCACCTTCCCCTCCACCTTCGCAGCTCTCGCTTCCCTTAGAGCCTCCTCGAACGGCCTCAAGCCACACTGCCACGCATGCAAACGAGTTGTTGGAGGAGCGCAGACGAAGAGCGACCACTGTCGGAGGACACCCCGCCTTGACAACGTCGACAGTCGCTCGAGCAGAGTCCGACGTCGCAGTTTTCGACGAGAGGGGCTCGACGTAGCGCCTTCGCTCAATCACATCGCACCGCGTCGTCACCTATTCTACCAACACGGCTCGCGCTATGGCGAGTGCGCCCGCTGTATGGCCGGTGATTGCGGTCGCGAGGGTCGAGGAGGAGGTTGGAGGAAAAGTCGCTCGTTCGGCGCTGAACAAAGCTGCCTCTGGTACTTTCGACCCTTGCGAGTACGGCAAGCGGCAAGCGGGCTCGCCTTTCCTCTCCTTCACCCGCAACTCGACCCTGCAGTCGAGGCTGACCTTCCCAGCGCGAGTTGTTGCTGCTCGTTGCTTCCCGCCAGCAACCGCGCGAGTCTCACAGCGACGCTCGGCGGGATCCCCTCGCTCGACTGCGCGCCAACGGACTCGGGCCACGTCAACCTCGAGGTGAGTGCTCTCGCGCGTACCACTCACCCAGTCACTCCCGCTCTCTTCGACCTCGCCTCGGCCCGCGCCACCATCACCACCTCGTCTTCGACGTCGCACGTGGGTCCGCGCGCCTCCCGAGCTCACCGCTGCAACTCGAGCTGACCCTTCCCTTCTCCGCCCGCAGCTCAACCGCGTCGAGGACCTGGTGGAGGACGTGCCGGTCCGCGTGAGGTCGCAGGGTCGTTCTCGCATCTCGTCCTGTCCTGGCATCTTCCGTCTCTCGTTGTGTTGCATTACTCTTGCATCGCGTTCCTCCCCAGTCTTACGTTGATGCGACGAGCGTCCGACGACGAGTGTGCATTGCGAGAGGACTGGGCATGATTAGGCACGCGAAGGGAAGGAGAGAACGTCTATCGAAAGGGTTTTGCGGAGCGAGTGTTTCTTGCGGTGTGTGTGAGAGAGTGGGGTACGACACGTATGTACAACGTGGGAGCGGGTGTGTGAGAAGATAAGTGAGAAAGGGAGTCGGCGGGGTCAGACCTCCTTGAGGCGCACGACGGTGGCATCTTCGCCCGCCTCGTTCGTCTCGAACGTCCGCCGCGCCTCGCTCATCGGGAACACCTTCCCAATCCTCGGCTTGAGCGCCCCAGCCTCCGCCGCCTCCCGGACTCTATCAAGCGTGTCGCGCATCGCTTCAGGCGCGTCCGTCCCATCAACCTCGACTTTCCAATACGCAATGCTCTTCTTGTCTTTCTTGAAGAAGGCGCGGCGGAGGGAGCGGATTGAGGTTTGGTAGTCGTTTGAGGAGGAGGAGGAAGAGGCGGTGAGCTCGTCGCCGACGGTTGTGATGAAGCTGCCCGAGTTGTGCAGGATGCGGCGCGAGGCATCGTACACTGCGCGCGCGAGCATCATCTGTCAGCAACGTCTTGCGAGGGGAGAGGAAGGCGGACTGGAACGCACATCGTCGACCGCCGATGGTGTCGATAACCGCGTCGAACGATCCTTCATGAATCGAGTTGAGCGTCGCCAGCGGCTCATCCCTCAACATGTCCGTCGCACCCGCCTCGCGACAGACCGTCTCGGCATCGAGCACGTGCAGCGGGCACTGCGCGACCATCCACAAATCTCGCGAGCCCGAGATGCCGGGGCGGTAGTGGTGCGCGAGTTGGAGGCAGAAATAGCCGACGCCCTGGTGGGCATTGAGCACGAGGACTTTCGAGCCCTTGGGAAGCTGATTGCAGAGCGACTGCATGATGAGCATCGCGGATGTTGCGGCGGCGGGAAGGGCGGCGGCGAGTTCGACGGGAAGCGAGGTGGGCGCGAGCGAGACGTTGTCGCGCGGGAGGATGACAAGCGAGGCGAGAGCGCCGGACTGCGAAAGGACGGACGTCAGTCAGCCGCCTGCTCGCCTCGAACACGTCCCACGAGCGATACGCACCGTCTTGAGCGGGCTCAGACCCCAGACCAAATCGCCCTTCTTGACCCTCGACACCGCCGATCCAACCTCGACAACCTTTCCATACACCGCCCGACCCGGCACCCACCCCGCTGCCGCTCCCTTCTTTGCAAGCTGCCAAACCCGCTCGCGGTCCCACCTGTCCACGCCGACCGTGATCGCCTCAACAAGCACTTCCTCGGTATTGAGGCGCTTGCGGAACGCGCGACCGTCGATCGCCTCGTAGACGAGGTCGAGGGAGGGCTCGAAGTGCTTGCTCGACGAGGAGGAGGCGAGGTTGGCGTTTGACGAGCGGCGGAAGAGACCGAAGCGCCGGGAGGACTTCTGCTTGCCAAAGTCGGCGCGCGGGGAGATGGCGAGGGCGGTCATGGCGAGGTCGACGTGCGACGGTGGGAGGTAGCTCGAGAGAGGGCGAGTTTGGACGGACGGAGTGCGCGAAATGACGGTCGGCGCGGGGGAAGCGACAGCGGTCGAGACTGGCGGCGCAGGAGGAGGGGGTTCGCAGAACGTCGGTCGCTCGATAGCTGAGAAGGACATCGACATCGGTCGAGGCGACGGACGCACGATGACGGACGAGGCGGGCGAGACGGCTTCGGGCGACTCGTACGCCGAGTGGAACGACGGACTTGGCGATTTGGCGCGCTCAGGAGTCGGTTGCGAGGGCGGGAAGATCGGTCGAACAGGCGGAGGAGCGGAAAGACGAGCGGGATTGCGAGGAGGTCGCACCGGCGAGAGTTGCGGTGCACTCATGATTGAGAAGTCCGACATGGCCGAGACGGACTTCGCGTCGTCGTCGACCTGGCGCGCGAAGAGCGGCGCGAGGGCGACGTTGCGCAGTGAGGAGGGTCGACCAGGCGAAGGCGTGCGAGGCTGGTGGACGACGGCGACGACTGCAGGCTGCTTCGTGGCAAGCGAGGACGCCAGCGGGGGCTGAATGAGCTTGCTGAATCCCCTGGGCTTCGAAGCAGCCGCAGCGATCGCCTCAAAGTCGTACTCGACACTACCGACGGACGAGCCTTTCGATTTGGCCGACGAAGTTCTCGACGAGCCTGGGCGACTCGACACGAGGGATGTCGAACGTGTGAGGGGCGACACGGCTTTGAGGTGGTCGCGGTCGAGCTCCATCGAGCGGGTTCGGCGCGTGCCCTGCCCCGTCGATCCAGCGCTACTCGGTGCGAGGGACGAAGTGCGCGAGAGCGGGCGGTCCGGAGACGCAGCCGGAGCAGGCGAAGCAGTCCTAACCGACCCAGCGGGCGACTCGCCCACCACGGCACCCTTCTTGACCCAAGCCGGCGTCGCAGCCTTCACCCGCTGCAGACGCTGCAACTCCTGATCCTCTGCCGCTGCTTCGGCCTCAGCCTCCGCATCCTCCGGCATCGCCTCGAGTATGTTCGCGCGCGAACTGAGCGTCTTGGTACTCCTTGGCCTGCATAGACTCGGGCGTCCTGATCCTGATCCTGATCCTGATCCGCCGCCTTCTTGAGCGCGCAATTGCTGAACAGTCCAGTGAGGAGGCGGGACGCCCTGTCGCTTCGGTTTGGGCGAGGGGTTGGAGACGAGCGGGTGGATCGGTTCGCCGAGCGCGCGGATACGTTGCAGCCAGTCTGGAACGTCGGCGGATGCGAGAGTCGAGGAGGAGGAGATCATATCGCTCGAAGCGGAGAGGTCCGAGTGAGGAGGGGACGGGTCTGTTGAAGAAGCGGGCGAGCTGGAGGAGGATCGAGGAGCCTCCGACTTGGACGATCGGACGATCTCGTACGTCGCTTCGGGCTCTGCCGAGCGCGACTTGGAAGGCGACGAGCCGTCCTTCGACTTGCGCTTCGACGGAGAGCGCTTGACGTTGACGGAATGCGGAGTGCGCTTGACGTTGACGAAATGCGCGAGGACCGGTTCGTCCTTGTAGCCGTCAGGCTGCGCCTGCACGGCCCCCTCCTCGCTCTGTTCTTCCTCTTCCTCTTCCTCTTCCACTTCCTCTTCCTCCTGCTGTGCACCCAACCTTTCCTCTCCGTCGCCGTCTCCATCGACATCCAACTCCACACTCCCCCTCACACCGGTCCTACTCTGCTCCGACTCGGTCCGGGTCAACTTCAACCTCGGTACCTTGACCACCTGCGCTCCGTCTCCGGGCAGAGGAGAGTCAAGAGCGGTCGTGAACGATGCGTTGTCTGTCTCGAGGCGGACGGGCGTGGGTCGGGGGGAGGAGGAGGAGGAGGGGGGAGAGGCGAGAGCGAAGAGTTCGTCGAGTGAGTAGAATTTGCCGGGGATTGGGACGTGCGGAGCGGGAGAGGCGGCGGTAGGTTCCTGCAAAGAGCGAGAAGCGTCCTAAGTCAAGGGATGTACTCGGTAGGAGAGGGACGAAGCGCGACTCACGCGGGCCTTCTCCTCCGCAGGTTGGACCATCTCCTCGAGCCTCTGCGCATGCGACTCCGGCTGAGCCGTCACAGTCAACGCCTCGGCCTGCTTCGCAACTGGCTGTCCAAGCCTCGACAACGTGCGTTTCTTACTGTTCCGAGGCTTGCCGTCGAGCGAGAGAGGCGGGACGACTCCGTGAGGCGTGATGGGTGTTGTAGGGGGAGACGAGGGCGCGGAGGAGGCGGAGGAAGTGAGGGAGGGGGTGGTGTCGTCCGAGGGTGGACTGGCGAGAGGGGATTTCGAAGGTCGGGTTCGGGAGGAGGAAGTAGCTGACAAAGCGGGAGAGGAGGGGTACGAAGGCGAGGCAGACGAGTAGCGCCTGCTTGTGCGCGTGCCGTCGCCGTCGAAGCTGGAGGAGAACGAGGTCGGGATAGGCGGAAGGTTGTCGAACCGACTCGATCGCCTGCTCTCGCTGCTCACGTCTGCTGCCGACCTCTGTCGCGCAGGAACGTTGTAGCCGCTGCCCCTGTCGCCATCGCCATACCGATCCTTCTTCTTCTTCCTCGTCCGGCGAGGTGCATCGTCCGCTCCCGGCGCAGACGCGGACGTCCGAACCGACACGCTCCCCAAGCTCCTCGCGGACCTGACGCTGCCAGCCTCGTCACACTGCGAGTCCCGACTGCGGACCGACGCCGTCGTTCGCCGGTCGATTCCAAGCGACCTGCCCACGACGCTCGGGGTATGGAGGCTCCTCGCTCCGCCTGTCAGGCCGCGTCTCGCGCCGTACGTGCTCCACTCCCATTCACCGTCGACCCATGCCGGTCCTGCGGTGGTGTCGTAGGCCGAGGTGCTCGAGCGGTCCGAGGGTGTCGAGCGGACGGAGGAGGGTCGTTTGCTCGACGAGGAGATGGACGACGCGCGAGACGGACGGGTCGAGGGGTCTGTGTCTGTGTAGATGGACTGGTACGAGCGGGACGGTTCCCTGAGGAGGGTCTGGAGGATTGAGGGGCCCATCGCTCGCTGCGCGTGAGATCACTGCAGGGTCGCGTCGTCCGCTCGAACTGGCGCCGAGAGTCGGTGTGCAGCCAGGACGCTGTCGCAGGAGAGCGGGAGAGCGGGTGCGCGCCGTCAGTCGGTGCGCGTGGGCTGGCAGGGGACGCCGACGCACCGTGACCGCTTGGGCTGGCGCGACCGAAGACGGATGAAGCGGCGCGCGGGCGGGTGGACCAGCGAGGTCGGGCAGCAGCAAGCGGGTGCGAGCAGGGCTCTCCGGCGTCTGAGCACGGCACGGCAGTCGACGTCGAGCGAGCGTCGGACGAGTCTTGCGCCTGGGCGGGATGCGATCGAGCAGCACATCATGACGCACACGCCCAAGGGGTCCGCGGTCACCGTGCTCACGGCAACCGTCGAGCACACAAGCTGCAGAGAACGCGAGAGCGAGCACACGAAGCGCGCTGCGACCGAGTCGACCGGGACATGGAACGACGGGTGCGCCCGGATGCGCGTTCTAGCAGGACCAAACCGATGGAAGACAGTAACAACGAGACAGGAGATGAAGGAACGGATCGCATCGGATCGGATCGGATGGGATAGAGGGGATGGGAGGGAGGGGATGGGAGGTGGCCAGGGGGGGAGGCAGAGGCGGGGTCGGCTGTCGACGAGGCACCTCAGGCTCAGACGCGGTACAACGAGCGACGGACGGCCTTCAGGATCGTTTCCGTCGTAGGGAATGCCAAGTCCTCGAGATTCTTCGCGTACTGCGAGCCCGGAAGCAGGAGACTACGAGTCAGCCCGACGGAAAGAGACACCCCGAGTACGACCAGGAGGAAAACCCAACGAGACGCACGGGAGTAGGGAGATCGGCGCCCGTCACCCGCTCGATAGGTGCGTCAAGCGCGTCGAACGCCTCGCTTTCGACGATCTGAGCTGCAATCTCCGAACCGACGCCGAACATGGGGAAGCCTCCCTCGACGGTGACGAGGCTGCACGGTCGGACAACCGTCAGCGCTCCGTCCTCGTGGTGGTGTACGCAGAGTGGGCGAGGACGCACCGGTTGGTCTTCTTGACCGACTCCTTGATGGTGTCAATGTCGAGGGGACGGATGCTCCTCATGTTGATCACCTCGCACTCGACTCCGTCCTCCTGGGCCAAGATCTCCGCCGCCTCGAGCGCGAACCCGACCATGCGCGAGTGGCCGACGAGAGTCACGTCCTTGCCGGAACGCTCGATCTTGGCCTTGCCGATCGGGAGGAGGAAGTCGGTCGACTGCGCCTCCTTCGACACCTTGAACGTCTGGCCGTACATGATTTCGTTCTCGAGCACGACGACGGGGTTAGGGTCGCGGATCGCGGCCTGCGCGGGCGCCACGGCATCAGCACAGCGAGAACCGATCGGGGACCGGCTGACAAGGCGCACCTTCAACAGACCACGGCAGTCCTCAGCCGACCAAGGCGAGACGACCTTGAGACCGGGGATCTGACCGTACCAGGCTGCGCGTGTTATGCATGGTCAGCGAAAGGAACCGGGCGCAAATCGAACGACGAGGACGTACCAGCGTAGTCCTGCGAGTGCTGCGCACCGACACCGGCGGCGGCTCCGTTCGGGCCACGGAAGACGACAGGGCAGGGGACGTTGCTGTAGGCGCGAAACCGAGGTGAGCACGAAGTACGAGGTGAAAGATGGGACCGCGTACACACCCGCCCGACATGTAGTAAGTCTTGCCTGCCGAGTTGACGATCTGGTCGATCGCCTGTAGCACGTACGGAGCCGTGTAAGCGATATTGGACCCGTAGCGAAGGAAGACGAACGCGCGACGCACCTGCATAGCAAAGTTGAAAGTCATGAACTCGCAAATGGGGCGGAGACCAGCAAAGGCCGCGCCGACAGCGAGACCACAGAACCCAGCCTCGGTGATGGCTGTTGCGCGTACGAGGAGGAGGGTCAGCGAGGGAAGGGACGTAGAGGATCCCGGGGACCGGACGCACGGGTGTCGATAACGCGCTTCTCGCCGAACTTGTCCAAGAGACCCTTGGTAACCTGTGCGCGACGAGCAGGTCAGCGACAGCTTCAAGAAAGTGCACAGAGAGGTACACACCTTGTAGGCACCGTTGTACTGCGCAACCTCCTCGCCGAGGATGAAGACGGTCTCGTCGCGGGTCATCTCCTCCTCCATGGCCGAGTTGAGCGCCTCACGGACGGTCATCTGTGAAGACAGGGACGTAGAGCGCGGTCAGCAACGATCCCGGGCCAGTTTCGTCGGAGCCAGTGATCTCCCCCAGCGTCGGCCGCGAGACGGTGGCAGGCGCACTGGCGCGGCGGCAGCGGCACAGGCGCCCGTGACGAGCAGCGACGAGCTTAGTATACGCCTGAGCAAGCGCCGAGTCCACCTAGAGCATCCCACCACGCTGCCGGCGCCGAGATCGTCCATCACTCGCCAACCGCTCACTGACCCTCGAGGAGAAAGCGCAAGTCCACAGCGGCACTCACCTCGACGGAACCATCGCTGCTGCCCTCCGCGCTGCTGGCGAACCTCTTCGATCCCTGGGTGGACGCGACGGCCGAAGCGCGCGCTGCGTCGAGCGCCGTCTTGCGCACCGACGACGAGGGTCGCGAGAGGGCCGCCGTGGACCACGACGAGAGGGCCGCTGCGCACTGAGCTGTGGGTGCTGCGCGCTGGGCGGCGAGGGCGGGACGGATGCAGCGGGACAGCATGGTCGCGAGCGGGTAACAGAGGCAGCAGAAGTGGTGTTGGGATTCGTCGGCGGAGGCGATCCCGCCTTC
Source organism: Rhodotorula sp. S30-09 (assembly GCA_023628235.1). Classification (NCBI taxonomy): domain Eukaryota; kingdom Fungi; phylum Basidiomycota; class Microbotryomycetes; order Sporidiobolales; family Sporidiobolaceae; genus Rhodotorula; species Rhodotorula sp. S30-09. The sequence goes on from JAMALD010000015.1 coordinate 53,196, forward strand.
CCGCTTCTCTCGCTTCGTAGGACTACCTGAGTGCACAGACGCGCTTCACAGGCGCTCTCACGACTCGCTGTGTCACTGGTTGCGCACAGCGAGGCAGTCTTAGGCGGCGAGCGGCATTCTCTCTGCGACCGCCAGCAGGCTGAAGGGACAGATATTTGTATTTCTAGCCGAACGGTGTCTATTGCCTCTATATAACGCGCTCGCTCTATATATAGCGCGCGTCTAGTTCTTGAGGACGTAGCGGTAGCGCGACTTGCCGGCGTGCATGTCCTGGGCAGCCTGTGGGACGAGTGAAGGTCAGCATCGAACGGAGAGCGCGCTCGACGGTACGCTGAACGCACCTGCGTCGCCTCGCTCATAGGACGGGTCTCAACCCAAGCCTTGATGTCGTGCTTGAGCGCGAGGTCGAACAACTCGGAGATCTCGCTCGACCCGCCAATGAGGCTACCTGCGAGGTTGAGGTTCTTGCCGACGAGCATCTGGCCGTACATGGCAGGGAGCTTCTCCTCCGGCAAGCCGCAGATGATGAAGGTGCCCATGTTGCGGAGGAGGGGAAGGTAGAGGCCCTCGAGGGGGACGTCGTTCGCCGAAGAGGTGAGGATGAGGATCTGCGTGCACAGCAGCTCATCAGCATTGCACAGCGAGCTGCCGGAGGAGCGAGGAGCGCGACAACTCACGTCAAAGTGCTTGTTGTACTTCTTGCGAACCTCGGCCTGGTCCTTGGCAACGATGAAGTTCTCGCGCGGGCAACCGAGCTTCTCGGCGTCGTCCATCTTGGAGGTAGAGTGCGAGAGGGCGTAGACCTCGGCACCCATGGCCTTGGCGATCTGGATGGCGAGGTGGCCTGCGCGAGGAAAAGATTGGCGAGTTGTCGGTGGAAAACCAGAGATAGCTGCGACGTACCGAGACCACCGATGCCGATGACACCGACGCGCTTGCCGGGCCCAGCGTTGAAGCGCTTCAGGGGAGCGTAGACGGTAACACCGGCGCAAAGGAGCGGCGCAGTCGACTCGGACTCGAGTCCGTCAGGGATCGGGACCGCCAGCGCACCGTGGCAGCGCATGTAGTCCGCGTAGCCGCCTTGGGCGACCGAACCGTCCTCCCAGATACCCTGATACGTCATGATCAAGCCCTTGTCGCAGTGCTGCTGCAACCCCTGCTTGCACCAGTCGCATTCGAGGCAGGAACCGCCTTGCGCTCCGACACCGACGCGCGTGCCGACTGTGTGAGAGGTGCGAGAACCCGCGCGGACGACGGTGCCGACGACTTCGTGCCCGGCGATGCACGGGTACGAGGTCGGGTACGGCCAGCCGTTGGTGAGGGTGTGGATCTGCGGGACGCGGGCGGGTCAGCGAAGGTGATCGCTGTCGTGCGAGATGATGGCGAGACTCACGCAGCTGCCGCAGATGCCGCAGCAGTCAACCTTGATGTCGACGTCGTCCTCGGTCCACTGCTTAGGGGTGTCTGCGCGGAGTTGCGGTCAGCATGATGCTCGCGCGGCAAGATGGGTGGTAGGTAGCAAAGAGGCGGAATCAAGTTGTGAAAGGGCAGGCGACGAGAAAGGCCGTCGAAAGTGGACTCCGCCCAAGACGCTCTTCGTCCTTCTCAACCGCTCCCGCGTCGCACGCGAGAATTCTCGCGCAACTCCTGAGCCTGCAATGAGAACTGTCGACCCCAGGGAAGCCAGAGAACCCTCCTCTGGACCTCCCAAGCCAAACCCCGTCTTCATCCTTCTCCCTCTGCTCCGCCTCGATCCAACCGCGCACGATCGGCTCCCTCTCCGAGCCCTTCCTCCTCAAAGTGCGCGTGAATGCCGCAAGCTCGGCGCAAGCAACCTCAAGAACCAGCGGTCCGTGCCAGAGTTCTCCGACCACTCCCCCTCACCCGAGCCAGCAGACCCAGCGAACAGGAGCGAGCGAGTTAAAGGTTAAAGACGCACAAGTCCACTTCTCCAACTCGAGCTTCTTGCCCTTCTCCTGTTTGTCCACCACCAAGCTCCGTCAGCTGCGTTCGGCCTGGAAGCGGAGGGAAAGGAGGGAAGGGGACGCGCCTCGGACAGGGCTGCGTAGCCGGTGTACTGGGCGGGAGCGGTCGACATTCTTTCCGAGTTCTGGTGGTGCGGAGGAAGAGGGAGAGAGAGAGAGAGAGAAGGTGAGGAAGACCTTGGGTCTGTGGAATCCGAAGTCCGAAGTCCGAAGTCGTGCTGTCCGAGACAGATGCCCGAGCGGTGCACGAGGGATGCCGTCATCGAAGCATCAGCAGAGCGGCATTCCCTCGCTTCCTCACGGATCGAGGAAAAGCTTCCTTCCTTCCCCGAGTCCCTCTCGCCACACGCGAGCGGAGGGAGAGGCGGGAGGCAGGCTTGTTACAGCACCGTGACACGCTCGGAACTGAGAAGAGCGAGAGAGTGAAGGACAAAAACACGGCGTGGCAGTGGAAAAGCACAAGGGTAGGACCTAGTTTGTAAAAAGCCGGAGGAGTGTATGCGGGGGAAAGAGGGGTATCCCGACAACAATTGTGAAATGACGTGTCAAAGGAAGCGGGAGATAGTACGTAGGACGAGGCGGGCGGGAGAGGGGAGCCCGATGCGATGGAACGACGACGGAGAGACGGAGGCGAGGCGCGACTTAGGACGACGCAGTCTGCGCGTCAAAGTTGGCCTTGGCGACCTTGTACTGCTCGTTATCAGCCTTGAACGCGTCCTCGTACGACTGTGCACACCGACACTGCATCAGTACACTCGCTCATTCGGCGCTCGCTCGCGGCGACGCACCTTCTTCTGCTCGGGCGAGAGAGCCTTCCACGCGCGCGCGAGGAGCTTCGACTGCTCGGTGAGGACGGTCTCGTCGCCGAGGATGTCGCGGTCCTGCCTCTCGCGCACCTCGGTGCAGAAGCTGGCGGCGAACCCAAGTCAGTCAGGTCACGAGGCGCTCGTTCGCCCATGTGGACACACCGGAAGAACGGTGTCATGGGCCTCTTGGGCTCTCCCGGGATGGGGAGGTTGGCCTGACGCGAGAGACCAGCGCGACGGCGCCTGTAGCGGACGAGGTTCTCCTCGCGGATCATCTCAGGCGTGAGCGTCTTCTGCCACTCGGCGAACTGGCGCTCGTAGTTGGCGCGGGCTTCGTCGACGCGCCGCTCGAGCGCCGCGAGCTCGGACGACGACAGCTGCGAGTACTTGACCTTGGCCTCGGGGACGATCATCGGGATTGTCGGCATCTTACTTCCCGCCGGGAGCAACGCCTTGCGCTCCTGCGCACACCGACCGTCGTGTCAGCGACGTCGAGTCGAGGCAAGATGCGAGCGAGGCACTGCGCGCTGACCTGGATGAACTCGTTGACATAGATCTGCCACTTGTTGGTGACGCGCTTGGGGGGCTTGAGGGACGAGCGGAGCTTGTTGCGCTCCGCATTGGCCTTCTCCTTCTTGCGCTGGGCGGCGACGCGGGCCTTTTCGCGCTGCTCCTTCTGCCGCTCGGCGGCCTTGTGCTTCCGCTCCTGCTCGCGCTCCTTCCTGAGCTTGGCCTGGGCCTTGCGCAATTCTTCGCGCTCCTTGCGCGTCTGTGCCGCCTTCTTCTCGGCGGCCTTGCCTGCGACAGGGCGGTCGGGCGCGAATTGGTCGAGAGATGAGGTGGAGGACAGGAGGGGTGGGATGGATCAACAAGGCGGCGGTGGACGGCGGGCGCGGGGGAGAACGAATTCGTTAGCACGCGTGTAGGGGAGGGGATCAGGAGCACGCCGGAGGGAGCGACGCACGGGCAGCGCGCTTCCTCTCGCGCTCCTTCTCGCGCTCCCTCTTTGCCCTGTCCTTGTCTGCGCGCGAGGCCTGCCCGGACCCAACGCTCGTTGCGAGGTTGGTCGTCTCCTCCTCCTTCCTAGGATTTGACTCACCAGACGACTCGGGCGGGAACTGGACTGCGTCGGCGGTCGAGAAGAGGGCGCGGGCGGCGGGGAAGGGGGACGAGGACGCGACGGGGCGGCGGACGAGGACGGGAGCGCGAGCGAGGGCGAGGGTCCGGATGTGCGAGTGCGCGAGGGTGCGCGCGAGGGCCATGTCGGCGTCTGTAGCCTGTGCTCGAGTGAGCGTGAGCGTGAGGACAACGACGAGCGCACAAGCAGGACCAGGCAAGTTGCCTCGACGGGCAACTCGCAGCTCGCAGAGTGGCTTCGACTGGTTACCACTCGCTGCATCACACTCGACCTGTAGTTGCGAGCACACACTCGACCCAGCTGGAGAGGTGTCCTGGTTCACCTCCTCGCCGTTGCAAGGCGTCGTCTCTCTCTCTCACAGCGCTCCTGCTCATCGAGCTGACCGGGACTGCTTCAGCCACCCGCCGCACTGCTACACACACGCTCACGCGCTCAATCTCGCAACCGCTCGCGCTGTGGACCCGTCTTTGAAGCTTCGACGCCGCCCCACCTCCCCCCGCTCTCCCTCCCTCAGCCTTCGAAGAACCGAACGATGCCCCTCCCGGACGAGTCCCGCCCCGGCCGCGCTTCAGAGCTCATAAGGCGCTTTCAGGCTGCAGTAGATACGGCGGGCGAGAAACCCCTCACGGTGTCGAGCTCGTTTGCGGCGCCTGCTGCGCCGCCCCGACCACGGGTGTCTGAGCCGGGCAAGGAGGAGCAGAGGGGTGCGTCAACAGGACAAGGGGTGCTCGACGTGGGCGAGGACAAACCGCTGTTCTTTCGAAGTGGAGGGAAGAACGAGAAGCCTGGTGTGCCGGTCCAACAGCAAGGGCGGAAGAACGCAAAGGAGGCTTTCCCGGATCTGAAGGAGGCGTCTGCGCTGGAGGAGGCGGCGCGGGAGATGGAGGAGAACGCTACAAAGGAGGAGGTCAAGGAGCCCCCTGCTGAGGCAGGCGGACCCGCGCCCGCGCCCGAACCCTCTCAGACGACACAGGATCCTCCCGCACCTCCAGCTTCCCCTCCCCGCCCAGTCGTCACCCAACCCTTGCTCAACGTCCCCCCTCCCGTCCGCGTGCCCGGCGCGAACGACCTCCTCTCGTCACCCGCCTCTCCCGCGCCAGCCGAAGAAGCTGGAGAGCAGACGTCGTACAAGGCGCGAGAAGGACTGTCGAGGCCTACGAGTCCAGCGGCGGACGCAGAAGCGCTTCGAGTCCCGCCTACGAAGGCCGACTCTTCGCCTCCTCCGACTCCCGCTCCTCCTACCACCTCGACACCCGCTCGCACACCCCGCGCAACCCCTACATCTCCCACCAGTTCCCGCGCCCCACCCGCTCCAACTCCCTCCTCTACTCCCCGACGCACCTCAACATCCCCGACTAACTCACGCCTCACAGCTCCAACCGCATCATCACTCGCCAAATCCGTCTCTCGTTCCACTGGTGCTTCCTCCTCTTCGCTCGGGCAGTCGCCGTCGAGGAGCCGCAAATCCGCGGGATCGCCTGCTGCTAGTTTCCGACTCGGCGCAGGAGGAGCGCCGACGGCTCGCCAAACTCCCACCGGCTCACGAGCGGGAACGTCCTCACCGATGTGGAAGAGCCTTTCAGCTAGCTCAGGCGGAGGAGGGGCGACGCAGAGTAGCGGGATGACCCGCTCTACTTCCTCGACCTCGTCGTCTTCCGCCTCACCGTCCGCGTCCCCTCGACTCGGCTCGCCAGCCGCAGAGAGAAACGGAACACCCCTGCGTCTAGCACGCACAGGGCGTGTCGGACTCGCCGGCGCGCATGCGACTCGTCCCACTCCCACCTCTTCTTCCTCTTCCTCCTCTTCTTCCCCCAAACCCCCAGACTCGAAGAACCAGGCGAAGGAGGACAACATCCCCGTCTTCCCTGGCGCACACAGAGGTTTCTTAGGCCCCGGCACGCCCAGACCAATAGGGAAGATCGGCATCCCTGTCATCCGCAACGAGAGCGGGCAGGTTGAGGCGCTGGGAAAGGGGGAGGTGGAGAGTGCAGGAGAGAGGGAGAGGGCGCGGTTGAAGAAGGAGGGCAAGGGTGAGGGAGAGCAGCAGGAGAAGGGCGAGTAGCGCAGTAGCGTAACTTTTGCACATTTTTCGAGTCGTACCTTCTCTGTATCGCTGCGACGATACGGAGAACCATGAGTTGAGGACGCTGATAATACGACAACACTCGAAGAACCGCTTGCTCGAGATCCGCTACGCCTTCCACCTCTTCCTCACCCTCCTCACCCTCTCACGCCCCAAAAGTCCCCAACTCCACTCCGCCGCACCCCTCGCCAGCCTCCCATTCACGGCTCCCCCACTCGTAGAACTCATCTCGCTTCCGACGAAGTAGTCGCTGAGCGCTAGAACTTGTTGCTCGACGACGGCGAGGACGTCGGTGTAAGCCGCTGGAGGGCCGAGGAAAGCCAAGTCCCGCAGAGTGAGAAGGTCGGAGAGGAGCACGGCGCCGCGCGAACGGAAGTACGAGAGAGAGGTGCTGTTCGATTCGTCTGTCGCGAGGTAGAATGGGTCGTCTTCACGCGGTAGGCGCCCGTCGTCCCCGAAGTGCGTCCGCAAGACCTCTTTCCCACGCTCGAGCGCCTCCTTCGTCCGCTCAAAGTGCCGAACCGGGTCGCGTTCCGGCGACCAAGCGATTTTGACGAAATCACCTCTCCGGAGATGCGCAGCGACCCATCTCCTTCCTTCAACGCGCGAACTCATCTTCTCCGCCAACCTTGCGCCAAGTTTACGGATCCGATGAGGCGCACGGATGGAGGAGAGGATCAGACGGGTGTAGGAGTCCCGCTCGAAAGGGGAGGTGAAATACAGGCCGCCGGGCTTGCGCTGGTCATGGAGGTTGCCGGATAGGTAGACTATCGAGGCTCTCGAGTACGTTGGAGACGAGAGGGTGGCCGAGAGGGGGCGGATCGAAGAGGAGAGAGCGACTTCGGTTGACGGTCGAGCCATAGCTTTGTTCATTAGGACGTCGTCGCTGTACGTCCATAGCAGGACGGCGCCTGCTTCTTCCAGTTGCCAGAGGAACCACTCGTCGTCTGTGGCTACCTTGTCTTCGCCTCGTCGCCTCAAAGCGTCTCGCGCAGTCGCAAGCGACCATGCGGGCTTCGATCCGAGCGCAAGTTTGACCGTCTCAGCGCTCAGCCGAGGGACGTCGCCTGCTTCGCCAGCTACACGCGGCAGATCCGCCATGATCTCGTCCTTGCTCCGCACGCGAGCGGGTCGGTCGACGCGGACGAACGTTCGGTCCTGGAATTCTTGTTCCGGCATCACCGCCGTTGTCAGACCGGGAGGGTGGTAGTTGGTGACATTCCATCGGAGTGACTCGTCGTAGAGCGAGAGGTCGATCGAGTAGAGGTGGAGGTATTCTGTGTAGGTCAGGAGCGGGCCGTACGTCTTGCGAAGGTGCGGGATGTCGAGGAAGTCCTGTAGATGCTGAGAGTCAGCTTGGAGTAGTGAAAGAGAGGGAACGCGACGCACCTCGATACCCAGCTTGTAAGCGGTTCCGTCATCATTCCACTTCGCTCCAACGACATCCTCGTGCTCGTTGCGGTGCTCGAAATACCGCAGCGCATGTTCTTCGCACGTCTCGGCGTCCGTCGCGCACGCCCTCGCCCAAACCGAATCAGGGATGACCGGTATCCGTCCCGCAATTTTGGCCATCAACAGCGTCGCCTCGAGCATGTACCGGCCGTTGTTGTAGCCGTACGTCGCCCAGCCGTCCTTGACGAGGTACTTGGGGTCGTCACCGACGATCTGGCGCAGGGCTTCGCGCGAAGGCAAGGCGTATTCCTCCTCGAGTCGCAGCCTTCCCTTCCCTTTCGGCCCGTAAGACGCCTCAAATTCCTCCGCCCATCCGTTGAGCTTCGATCCATACTCTTTGGCTTTCGTAAAGCCAGTCGAGACGGCCTGTCGGGAGGGTTCGTGGCTCGAGCCAAGGAGGATGAGGAGGACGAAGCCGACTGCGACGCCGATTACGAGTGGACGGGCGGGCAGACGGCGTTTTGGTGGCCGTACGGGGGCGTCTATCTCTAATGGCTGGTACTCGGCCATCGTGGGCGGTGTGTCGAGGTGTTTGGCGTCCTAGAGGGACCGCGAGTGATGCGGATGGAGGATGGGAGGAGAGAAGGGTACAGGGATGTGGGCGACTTTGGCGCACTTCAGACCGGATTCAACGGGCCGTGGTGTTCCATATAGCGCCTGCACGCGTCCTTTCAGCGACAGCAGCGAGTGGCAGACGCCAACTCCACCCGCTCTCTCCTTGGCCACAAACCGCACACAGTGTCTCGCCCACACCACAAGCGTGCTCGCTGGCTCCTTCACTTTGCTCCCTTGAACACACTTCAGCGCCTGCAGCGCCTGTCTGCCGTCCCACACCGTCCTTGTCCTCCTGCACCCCCGCTTCTCGAACCGCTTCGCTCGCCCGCAATGCCCAAGATTAGAACCAAGTGCGTGTCAGGTCCCTTCCCAAGCTTCATTCACTGGCCCGAACTGACTGACCAACCGTTCCCTCGACCGCTCGCCCGATTCCATCCCGGCCGCCGCATCTGCCCTTCGTCCTTCCTCACTCTCGCGACACAGCCGCACCAAGCCTCCTCCCGAGGGCTATGAGGAGATTGAAGACATCCTGGAGGAGTACAACCGGAAGATGCGGGACGGTGCGCTCCGTTCGCTCTCTTACAACCGTTTCCGAGCTGACTTCCGGTGGGTGGATTGCAGCTGAGGCGGAAAGTCACGAGGGAAAGCGGAAGAACGAGGCGCTGTGGCCGATCATGCGGATAACGCACACTCGAAGCCGGTGCGTTCGCCATCCTCCCAGATTCAGCCGCTGTCCATATTCCCAAGGCCCCAGGCTGATTATTCGCGATTTGCTTCGTTGCAGGTATATCTACGACCTCTACTACAAGCGAGAAGCTATCTCAAAGGAGCTGTACGAGTGGCTGTTGAAGCAGGAGTATGCGGACGCCAAGTGGGTCATCAGCCTCCGCTCGAACACAGCTGCTCCAGCCTATCCATCCAGCCGATCAAGAGGGGCTCGACCGCAAGAGTCGAGCGATGCTGACGGATTGCGTCCGCAGCCTCATCGCGAAGTGGAAGAAGTCGGGATACGAAAAGCTCTGCTGCGCGCGGTGCATCCAGTCACGGGTGCGTCAAGCGGCCATCTCCTGTTACTAAAACTCTTCACTCCGAGCTTCTACTGACTCACTGACTCATGTTTGTGGACGGCGAGACAGGACATGAACTACGCTGGGTCGACCTGCATCTGTCGCGTGCCGAAGGCGCAGCTCAAGGAGGGCGTGATCGTCGAGTGCACACATTGCGGTGCGTGGTTGCTTCCTCTCACTTTAGCTGCAGCCTGCGCATGTGAGGCAATTTGCTGACTGGTCGAAGTTGCGGCATACAGGTTGCCGAGGATGCGCTTCGACGGATTGAGCGGGAGTTGGCAGACTTCGCGAGTGTATAATGCATACCCATCCACTCACTGCACTCGAGAAGTACACGTCTACGTTAACCGACAGCTCTCGGATGCTGCGGACAGCATGATGCAAGCTTGCGAGTATTACAAGCCGTCTAGACGTCGATACCCCTAATGAGCGACCGCAACTCGTTCTTACGCATGATGATCTCGCCCTCGACAGCCCTCGGCTCGACTCCAATCTTGAGCAGCAAGTCCTCGTACCGCGTGACCGAGACGTTGCGGAGGTACTTGAGGATCTTGCCGCGCTTGTGGACGAGCTGGCGCAGGGCTTGGCGGTTCTCGACGTCTCGCGGGGAGGATTTGAGGTGTTCGAAGATGCTGCGGATGCGGAGCGTGAGGATGGCGGCTGCGAGAGAGGATGGTCAGCTCTACTCTCAGCAAGCATCTCGGAAAGCTCGCAACTCACCCTGCACTTCTGACGAACCGGTATCCCCCTCAGCCCTCCCGAACATCTGCACGATTTGCCGCTTGTTGTAGCTCTCGATACCCTTCGAGTCGGCGTTGCGCAAGTCGAGGATGCGCATCAATTGCTCGCGCTTCTGCGCCTCGAGCGCGTTGGCCTCCTCGAAGCGGGACAGCAGGACGGCATCGACCGACGTCGCCTTGTCGCCGAGAGTCGACTTGAGAGCGCTCGTCGCGGGGAGGGTGTCGGAGAGTTGCTGGACCATCTCGGCGTCGAGGCCAAAGTTGAAGTACTTGGGCACGTACGGTTCCCGCCGTTGTGGCTGTCCAGCCGCTCCGTCCTTCGCCTCGCCCTCGCCTGCCTTTGCTGCTTCCGCTTCTGCTGCCGCCGCGGTTGCCGCACCCGAGTCCTCAATCGGAATGACCTCGCCCCACACGTCCTCGCGCTTGATCGTGACCTTGTTCAGCAGACAGTTCTCCCACAGGTGGTCGTGTCCCCGCTGGTAACCGAGCACAGGATCGGGGCGGGTCCGTTCGAGCTCGCGAAGGAGGGCCGCCTTCTTGTCGAGGTTGGCCTTGCGGGTCATGCGCGCCTTGCGCTTGGCTTTGTTCTCGCCTGCGGGTGCGGTAGATGAGAAGAGTCGTGCCTGGGCTGGCATGGCAGCGGTCGGTGCGGACGAGGTCGATGCGAGCGGGAGGAGGGAGGACGAGGCGGGGGCCGCGAACGGCGCTGTCAAAGCCACGCGCGGGTCAGCGAGTGGTCCTGGTCTGCCTATAAAGTCTCTCGAACGCACCGCGTGCTGTCTGCAGCGCTATCCGGGCGAGCATGGCGGACGCGTGCTGGGCAAGGACTCGCTCTCGGGGCGAAGCTGGACCTTCATCTCTCGACTTCGCGCTGGCCGTACGCTGAGGATGTTCTCAGGCTGATAAATCTCAAACGAATGACTGGCGAAGCTTGCGGGCGCAGGTAAGCTGTCTCGATTTTAGACTGATACACGGCGGGAGCGAACCTCGACTCGTCGTCCAGTTCGTGTAGGTGCGATGGAGAACGCCAGTGGACTGCCTGTGAGTCACAGGAGCGCAGAGAACGTATGTCAGCCCAAATTTCCGCGAAACATCGAGCGCAAGGCGAAAGGCGAGAGCCAAGTTGGCTACAAAGTCGCTGAATCAGCGTGGATCCGGCGGGGGAAGCTTGCCGACGTCCGCTGCGCAATGCAAGACTATCAGTCATTGTCAGCGAATGCCGACACCCAGAACAAGCGCAGCGAGGGATTGATATGCCGCGAGGGTAGCGAGGGGATGGTGTGCCGGCTTCGGAGCGGTAGCAGGGAAAATCGGCTCGGCTTAGCTGAATTTGATAGCACTGCGAAGAAGGATCGCACAGCGTATGCTGCTGGGTCGGGGGAGACACGTCGGTAAACAGTAGGACAGCCTCAAAGGAGCTCCGACGCTGCCCGCGTCACGAAGCAGTCCTTCCGGTCTGTTCGGTAGGAACGGAAGAATGACTTGCTGTTGGCGACGATTGTCAAGGTCGGCATTGTCTGCGGAAAGTCCAGCGCGAGAGCAGGAGAAGTATCGAGGCAGGCCCCTCCGTCCTAGCCGCAGTAATTCCAGTACCCCGTCCCGACGCCAAGACTTCATCCATCCATTGGCACATTGTCGAGTCCCTTAGAAGTCAGCGCGAAGAAGCGTTGCGACGGGGGCCAGGAGGGCTAAGAGGACGAGAAGCGAGTCGAGCGAAGGCGGAGATCATGCGCTTGAAGGCGACCGTCAAGTAGCATCGTCAGGATGAATCCAGCACTCCTCAGCCCGTCCTCGTTGAGCAGCGGTGGTGGACAGGAGGCAGACCCGTCGTCGGCCAACTTCTCGCCCTCACCGTCTCGAGCGAAGGCTGCTCACCCGCTAAACTGATTGGCAGAGGTTGCCATGACGTGTTTACTATCGATGCGACTCGCTTACAGCCGACCACCCGGCCTTTGCGAAGCCGCACAGCGCTCGCTTGCCTCCTCCAGCCACCTCGAACAACAACATGTCCCTCCTCTCCGGCCAACCCGCACCAGTAGCGGTGCGACTACGGCCAGAGCAGCCGGAGCGACATAGCAACCAGCACTGACCGCACCATTCGCCCATTCGAGCGGCAAGGGCAGCCCGCTCGCCTCCCCTGCCGCGCCGTCTCTCTCGATGGCGCCGACCTGCCTTCTTCTCGCAAGAGGCGGGATGTTGCGTCTGTCGAGTCGACCAGCCCATTATATCTGCTCGCCTCCTCGACACGCACGCCACCTGCCCGCCTTCCTCTCGTGTTCCGCACGGCTCCAGTTCACAGCGCCCCGCCTGCCGAAATAGCTCTACTGCTCTGTGGATCAGATCGCCTTCGGTTTGCCCGCCCCGCTGGCTTGGCGTTTCCGAGCAGACCTTTTTGGGGTCAAGCTCGCTTGCCTGTCCAGGACGCGAAACCGAGCAGCCTCTCCAACCTTGTGTCTCAATCTCCCGCGACCCCATCTTTTGCGCTTCTGCTCCTCTTTGCGCCCGTCCTCCTCAGCCCGCCGTCCTTGCCGTGGTACTCGCCTGCGGAATTGACTTATCTCGACGTCCTCTTGTCTGCCGCGATTCAGCCAGTCTCTATTTTCCGCCCTGCGCGCCCGTTCCACACGGCTGGTCCTCTTAACTCCGACCCTCTCTTCCTCGACCCCCTGCCCGTCGCACGACTCGCACCACCATGCTCGCACGCCTGCATCTCCTCGCTCTCCTCTCGGCCCTCGCCTTCCTCTCGACAACCGCCTCAGCCGCCGCTCTCCTCGAGCAACCTTCGAACTCGACTTCGCCTGCCTTCCAGCTCAATCTCGCCCGCCGGTTCTCGTCGACTGTCGCGCAGCTCAAGAGCCGTCGCGCATCATCGGACAAGAGGAGCAAAGCCGGACTTGAGGGACCGAGGAAGCGCACGGTTTCGGACGAGTTGATCGCGCTGATCAAGGGTCAGTCCGCGCTATCTCGATTCTACCTCCCCGTACACGAGCTGATCTCCGCCAATTCGGTACAGCCGCCGGCGCACCCTTCATGGCCGGCGCCTCCGCGCACGCCGCCGCCGGCGCCCGCCCATCCTCAACCTGGGCCGCCGAAGGTCAGGGCCAAAGCTACGGCCCGTCGCAATGGGCTACCGCAACCGCCGCCGCTCAGCCATGGAACAGCATGGAACCGTCGCAACTCGCTCATGCTGCTTCGGCCGGTCAGTACGGACCTTCGCAAACCTGGAACGCGCACGCTGCGACCACCACTTGTGCACCCGAGTCGGCATCGGCGCACCATGCTCAGCCGTCTGCGACTTGGGCTGCCGCCCCGACTGGCGCTTCGCAGGCAGCAGCTGCTGCCGGGACTGGAAACGCCGCGCCACAGCCTTCGGCGCTGTGGGACGGTACGGGCAAGGCTGCGAAGGTGATGGATTACGTCAAGCGCAGGATCGAACAGGAGCCGTGGGAGATCCTCGACTCGAGGCTATTGTGCCCGTTCGGCGAGACGGCTTGCCCCATGTACGCCTTGCGCAGCTCCTTCCTCCCTTTCCCGTTCCGAAGCTGACTGCGCACCTCGATTTGAACAGCTTTCCCCGCGGCGGTACCTGGGAGTGCGTCGACACCAAGACTGAGCTGCAGAGCTGCGGCGGTTGCAGTGCGTTCCTCCATCTTCTCCTCAAAGTCGCTCCGAAATTGACGCTCTGTGGGAACCAGCCTCGAAGGGACAAGGCGAAGACTGCACACTTATCAAGGGCGCGCAAGGCGTGACTTGCGAGTCGGGTCGCTGCACGGTCTACACTTGCTCGAGCGGCTACGAGCTCGACACGACATTCAAGCGTTCCGGCGGTGGCAGCGGACGCTGCAAGAAGGTCAAGAAGTCCAAGCGGGCCTGAAGACCCCTACCAAAAGCTGGCTCGTATATAGACATTGGTATCGGCTTCCTTTTCGACCTCGACAATTCCCCCTCTTTCTTCGCGTTTCTCTCCCCTCACGTCATACTAAGACGACCTGTATCAGTACACAGAATACCAACCCAGTATTCCACCTCCACCGTTGTGCTTACCCTCCTTAACTTCCCTTCGCGGATCGGACTGGCCGGGCCGCAAACTCTCTGGACTCAAATGATCAATAGACACTCAGCCTGTCTCTCAGCATGCACGTGCATCTCTCGACGTCTGAGGGAAAAGCGCGAGGTGTGGAGGATCGGCTTGCCAGAGTTGCAAGAGAGGCTGCGAGGTCAAACCCTTACTTGCCGCCCTTCTTCTTCTTCGCCGAGACCTTGACGTTCCACTCCTGCTGAGGCTGCGCTGGTGCGGACGCAAGAACGGCAGCCATGCTCGACGGCTTGCCTGCGACGGTCCGAACAGCGCCCTTGGCAAAGATGGACGGGTAGCGGACGGCGACGTCGTTCTTGCGGCGGGTCGTGAAGTCGTTGGCGAAGCGGCGGCCGTCGAGCGTTGACGAGTTGGCATAGACGGAGTCGGAAATGATCTCGAGGACGTCGGCGGAGGCTTCGAGCGGGAAGGAAAGGAGCATCTGAACAAACTCCTCGACTGAGCGAACGAAACGGAGTCAGCTCAGTGTCAGTATCAATGACGTAGTGTTAAGACGCACGGGGAACGTGCAAGCCCTTGAGCGCCTGCTTAGTCCACGCGAGGAATTCGGGCGAAGGAGGGGGCGGGTTCTCCATGTCGTACACGGCCGTCGAGGGAGTAGCGACGTTGATGCTCCTCGGCGCGACGATCTTGACCGACGCGGAGGCAGCCGGAGCAGCGGGGCGGACGGCAGCAGGCGCGGGCGCAGCGACTTTGACGGGAAGACCGGTGTTGCCAGGCGTACGAGCGGCCGTCGCCGAGGTCGAGCTTCCAGGAAGACCGGGGACGACGGGCTTGGCGGCGGGTGCGGCGGGACGAGCGACGGTCGGCTTGGCGGCAACAGTGATCCAGGGCGAGTTGCTGGCGGGTGCAGCCTGGGCGACGCTGCCAGCGTAGCCGCGACCGGCGAGACCGGCCACGGCCTGCTGTTGCTGCTGCGCCGCAAGTTTGGCCTTCTTCTGGCGCTCCTCCTCCTCCTGGATCTCCTTGAGCGTCTTCTGGCCCTTCGCGACGGCGGGAACGGGAGCAGCGGCGGGCTTGCTCCACGGCGCAGCAGCCGAGGCGGTCACGCTGGCGGCAGGCGAAGATGCGGTAGGCTTGGGCGCGGGGACCTGAGCAGGACCGGCGGCCCACGAGGCGGAAGGCGGTAGCGACTCTGCGGCAGTCTGAGCCTCGAGAGCGGCGGCACGCTGGGCAGCCTGAATGTTGGCCTGCGCAGCTTGGATGCGGGCGGCCTCCTTGCGCTTCGCGGCCTCACGCGCCTCGACCTCCTGGATTTCACGCAGGGAAGGCGAAGGATTGGCCGGGACAACAGCAACGACGTCCTCCTTGGCCCACGGCGCGGCTGCGGTAGGCTTTGACGAAGCCGACGGGTGGAGAGAAGGCGAAGACTCCGCTTCGGGGACGACGGGCGAAGCAACCTGCGGAGGAGCGGCAACAGGCGAGGACGCCTTGGCCGCAGCCTTGCTCTTTCTCGCCTCGATCTTGGTCTGCTTCGGCGTCGGAACCTCGACCTTCACCTCCTCGACGACGGCAACGGCGGCAGGGGCGGCGGCATTCTCGGACTCAGCGACAATGACCGTCTCCTTGACCTCAACGACATGCGCCGGAGTCTGCTGCTGCTGCTGCTGCACATCACCCCACGGCGAGAGCTGTGCGGCAGACGGCTGTGCGGCGGACGGCTGGGCTGCGGGAGTACCGATAGGCTCGGGAACGGACGGTGCTGCGGCGGGACTTTGGGAAAATTGTGCGAAGGGCGAGCCGATTGCTGCAGTCGGCGCATTGGCGCCGGTGAGAGACGCCCAAGGGTGCTGGGCTTGCTGTTGAATAAGCTGCTGGCCGATCCAGGCAGTTGGAGAAGCGACCGCCAGGTGGGATGGGTCGAAGAAGGGCGAGGCAGGGAGAGGCGAAGGGCGATCGAAAGAGTCGAGAGGGTGACTGTGCTGGCCGAAAACCTGCTGCTGCCCGGGAAGACCGTGCTGCTGGAGAGCAAGCTGACGGAGGATGTCCATGGGCGACTGGAGAGGCGCATGCGCGTTCGGCGTCTGCGGCTGCTGTTGCTGTTGCTGTTGCTGCTGAGCGACGCCGTTCCACGACGAACCGGTCGCAGAGGGAAGCGGAGCGCCCCACGGGTCGACGGCGGCCTGAAGAGCGGGCGACTGGCTGAACGACTGCTGGAGGGTCTGCGCCTGCGGGGCGGGACTGGCGGAAGCGCTGCCGAAGGGCTCGTAGAACGGCGAGCTAGCCGAAGCTGTGCCTGCGCCGAAACGACCCTGGCTGACGGCGGACGTCAGCGACTCGAGAGGCGTTTGCGCCCTGCCGACGTGTGTCGGACCCCATGCTGAGCCGGGACGGGGCGTGCCAGGAGCGCTCGAGAAGGCAGAAGCCGTCCCAATCGCCCTGGGCGAAGGCGCGAGGAATGGCTTCTCGCTGTCGCCAGTACGGCGAACGAGGTTCTCGAGCGACTCGAAGTCTGCGTCGGCCGTGCGCTTGACGCGAAGGTCTGGCGTAAAGAACTGCTGGCGGTACCAGTCGTTCATCATTGTCGCGGAAAACGGGCCCTGTACCTGGCCGGATGGGTCGCGGTACTGCCACATCACGTCCGCAGGCGGTAGACTGCCGAGGCCGGGGGGCGGAGCGACGCGAGAAGGCGTGCCGGTACCGTCCGACGGCTTGCGAAGGAGTGGGTCGTCGACAGGGTCCGAGTCGAGGGCGAGAGAGCTGAGGACGGAGGCGGTCACATCCGGCTCGTTCGCCCCGTTAGGGCTGGTCCCGTTCGAGGCGGAAGAACCTTGCTGACGCTTCTCGCCGTCGGCGGGCGGAGTCGAATCCTCCCAGGACTCGGCGACAGGCTCGGCGGCGCCAGTCGAGAGTGACGACCGCCTCGACTCGTCGTCAGCAAGCGGGAAGCGGCGAGAGCCAAAAGCCGAAGAACGCTGGGACGGCTGTACGTCAGCCGCAAACAACCTCCAGAAGCGCGGAAGCGGCGGTACCGCACCTTCTCAGCCTCTTCAGCCTCCTGAGCGTTCCGCCTCCACCTCCCGCCTTGCCAGACACCCTCCTTGGTCGCGCTGCTGCCGCTCTCCTCGCGCTTGCGGGTGGGCGTATTGGCAGCAATCCCTCCAAGAACGCCGCCCATGATGCCCATCGGCGCACCGGAGGAGCGTTCCCTCGTGCGGCGCTCACGTCCAGCACTGCTGAGCACGCCCTCCTTCTCGATACTCGGCGAACGGATGGAAGGCGATCCGAAGGCACGGTCGCGGTCGCGAGGGAGCGTGCCGAGGGTGGAGAGGTCGAGGATCGAGGAGGACCCGTTCGTACCGCCCGTTGAGAGGGAAGAGTCGTTGCGGTTCATGCGCGACGGGCGGTTATTGGCGGGGTGGATGGAAGTCGCAAAGAGCTGCATAAGATGACTTGTCAGTTCGGGCCCTTCCCACCTGGATAAGCAAGGCAGGAAAGGAGGATAGGCCACTCCAGCTCCTGGAAATGGGAACAAGTGGACCGCAACTCACCTCCTTCTCCCCCTCGCGATACTCCTGCAGCAGCCACGGTTTATGCGCTCCGCCAGAAGACCCGGTGAGCTCCCGCGTCGCAGTTTCGTGAGCAGCGAGTTCGAGCGGACGTTTCTTTGCCTTCTCCTCGTCATACAGGCTGAGCAAGAACTCGCGCGTGTATACGAACGGCTTGTCCTTGCCCAAAATTCCGTTTGGCTCGCCGAGTGCGCCGCCGTTCGCAGTGGCGGAGAGAGACGGCGAAAGGATGCTGGAGAAGGAGCGGGCAGATCCTGCGTCTCCTCCGCTCATCCCGTGCGTCGAGAGGGCGTTCTCTCGTTCGTGTGAGGGCGAGAACGAACCCAGCGAAGGCGCAGCGGGCGGGTCGACGGGAGCAGGCCCGCTCGAATGGGAGGAAGTGCCGTTGGCGGTCGGGCTCGAGGCGGCGGCGTCCTTGAATGAGCTCGAGCTGATGATGCGGCGTGATGGCCTGGTCGGTGCCGCGAAAGAAAAGGCCGAGCCGGGCCCGCCAAACTGCGTTGTCGACATAGTGGAGAGGGGAGGTTGGAACTGAAGCTTTTGCGGGTGAGCGCGGCGACAGGGAGTTGCGCGCTGCAGCAAACCAAGGCAATCAGTGTGACTCTACACGACCAGCTATGCGAGAAGTGCGCACGAGAGCAGGGGGGCGTGTGTGAGGAAGCAGAGATCGAGCTCGAGACGAAGGGGGACGGCGAGCGGGAGACAAGGGATTTTCGCAACAGCCTCCTTTCGTGTGGCGACGGCGCTCTCGTGAAAGCTTTCGTTGTGGTGATGCAGACAAGACTAGCCGGACAAAACCCGTGGTGGGCGAGGAAGCGGATGAAGGGGAATCTCGCGCGCTTTGTTCCAACGACAGGAGGGTAACATCCCCCGTCTATGCAGGTTGCGATAGGTAACACACGTCGTTACTCCTCAAACTCCTCGTGCTCGCCCGCCTCGGGGTCGTCGCTCAGATCCTCGTCGCCCTCCTCTCCCTCGAGCGACTCGGCACTTTCGTCGAAGTCTTCGTCGTCTTCCGCCTCGAGGTCGAGCAGCGACTCGACGCCGTTGCGCTGTGGGAAGTCCAAGCCAATGTCGGCCGTGTGACGGGAAGAGGAAAGCGAGCTCGACAGAACGCACCTTGCTCCTCAGCTTCCGGCTGTCAGCGCCATCCTCCTCATCCTCCAGGTCGCTGTCAACATCATCGTCGTCCTCGTCGAAGTCGTCCGACTCGCCCTCGTCCTCCTCATCCTCTTCCGTCTCGTCGCCCTCCTCCTCGCCCGCCGCTCCAAGCACAACATCCTCAATATCGCTGCCATCCTCCTCGCCGCCCTCCTCGTCCGTACTCTCGCCCTCAATGTACCGCCTGCCATGCCGCGGCTTCGCCGAAGCAGCCGCCAGCTGACGCTGTGACGCCGCGCGAGCCCGGTCCTGCCGGAGGTCGATCTGGCTCATGACGAGCTCGAGCCTGCCATGGAGGGACAAGAGCGTTGGCTGGAGTGCGAGACGCTGTGTCAGAGATGCGTGAAGCGCTGCAAGACGGTTGACGAGCGAGGGGATCGTGACGAGGAATCCGACGTGTACGACGAGGGTCTCCTTGAGCCAGGCGACGAGCGCTCGAGCGCGCTTGACGGACGCCATACCCTCGCGGCCCTTCTTCTGCTTGCCGAGACGCTCGACGATCGCTTCGAGGAGCGAGAGGACGAGGCCGCCGGACGGGAGGCGCTTGACGGTCGACCGGACGAGATTGACATTCGAGTGCGCGAGGCACGATTCGAGCAAGGGTCCGTCTTGCGAGTGGAGCGCCTGGACGAGAGTCGTCGTGAGGGTCGTAGCAGGAACAGCGGGACCCGCGCCTTCCTCGTCCTCATCCTCCAACTCCTCCTCGTCGAACTCCTCGTCGTCCGACTCGGAAGCAACCTCGACATCGTCGTCCGCACCATCTTGCGCCGCACGCTGTTTCCGCGCAGCAGCCTTGCGCTCCTTCTTCTGCGAGACGTTCAGCGCCTTCAGACGGTCGGCCAGAGTCGGCTCAGCCATGTCGACGTCGAGCTCTCCAGAGTTGCCGATGAGCTCCTCGTCGTCCGATCCGGCGGCGGCGTCGGGAGCTGAGGTGGCAGCTGCGACGGACGCAGAGGCTTGCTCCGAGTAGCGAGTCGGCAGAGGCTGCGATAGCAGTGGAGTGAGTGGAAACAACGAAAGACACTGAACCGGCAAACTCACTGCGCCAGTAAAGTCTGCAGCACCATTGCCGACTAGCAAGCCAGAAGCGCTCCGTGCGAGCTCGACCTTCTTGAGCCACGCGCCTTCCTCCTTGACAGCCTGGGACGATCAACTCGTCAGCAGTCAGGCAAATGCAGGACCAATGAAGCGACGCACAACCGACTCGAAGACAGGCTTGACACCACCGCGACACAGCAGCGCCCGTCCCTCCTCGCCCTCCCTGAACGCAACCTCGGCGACATTCGCCTCGTTTTTGCCGCCACCCGCAGGCGCAGTGATTTCGCACGAGACGTCGAGCGCAACGACACCGAGACCATGCTTCTTGCCCTTCTTCGAGGGCGTCGAAGACTCGGCGTGCGGGGTGAAGGAGACGGGTAGGGAGGTGAGCGAGACGTTGCCGGTTGCAGAGTCGATGGCGGCGAGAGTCTGGGTGGAGGTGGAGGGAAAGAGAGGGGAGACAGAGGCGAAGGCGACGCCGCTGTCGAGGGCGAGACGAGCGAGGAGAAGACCGATGTGAGGGTTGGGAAACGGGGAGGTAGTCGCGATTTGCCAGACTTGGACGAAGCGGTCTGTCGGCGAATAAGAGAGGAAAGTGAGCTTGTCGACTGGCGCGTCGGAGCCGAATCCGGGAGCGGAGGCGGAGGTTGAAGAGATGCCGGTCCATCGCACGGAGCACGGCTCGACGTGACCCGTGCAGCGGCCCAACTCCGTCGCCTTCAAATTCCGAACCTTGCTCTCCTTCCGCGACGCCGCGCCGAGTTGAAGCGAGTAGACCCGCAGCGAGAGGTGCGAGAGGACGAGGTGGACTGTCCGCTTCGATCCCTCTGTCGACGGCTCGTACCGCACGACAAGGTCGTCCCACCGAGGCTCCTCCGTCAAGCCGCTGACCTTTGCGACGACGTTCCCGCTGACGAGGTCCCACACGCGGACAGAGCCGTCTTGGTGCGCCGACCAGATCTGTCCGTCTTCCTGAGCCGACGAAGAAACGGGCGTTGCGAGGGCGGTGACTGGAGAAGTGCTTGTCGGGTGGGAGAGGGTGCGAGCTGCGGTGCCGCTGGGGTGCCAGAGGAGGATAGACCCGCTTTCGAGGCCAAGTGCGAGCGTAAGTTGGGGAGGTTGCGGCTGGAGGGAAGCAAGTAAGGGCTTCGCCGGCGAGCCGACCGCTCCTCCATCGTCGCTCTTTCTCCGCTTCTTGCCACGCTTGCCCTCGCCCTGCGGATCCGCCTCTCCCGCGCTCGCGGCCGGCACCGAGCACCACTCGATGCTCTTGACGCGAGGCTCGTCTCCCTCGTCCTGGCCTGTCGCGTTCGAAGCCCAGCGTGAGATGCACTTCCCAGTCGCAGTCTCGAACACTCGGAGCGTATGGGCGTCTGGCGCGGCCGACAGGTGGGCGTAATGGGAAGTTGATGGCGAGAAGGCGGTGAGAGTTGTTGCGACTGCCTCGACCGAGACGGCGAGGGCGGTGGTTCGAGGTGCAGTCTTTGGAGCTTTCTTGCCCATCGTGAGCAGCTGGGACAAGCAGAGAACAGCGCTGGCTGGCGGCGAGAGCGAGCAGAGCAAGTCCGCCCTTCCGCGACTTGGCTTCGGCGACGACCCAAGCTCGAACTTGCAACAACGCCAGGCGGGCTTGTAAAGTCGCATACGGGAGTGCAACGATGTATTGAAGCAAGTTGACAACATTGCAAGCGAGCCGCGCCATCGACGACTAGGCACTCCCGCTCGCCTCCTGCATCTCGGCGTCCTCTCCCCGCGCATCGTCCTCTCCCGGCCCAGCCGTCGTCGTCATCCTCGCCGCACTCGTCCCCTGCACAGGCATCTCCACCGTCTCGCCGATAGCGTCGCCGTTCGCCTCGGCAATCGCGCCAGCCTTCTCCTCTGCCTCCGGAGCAGTTTCGGCGAGAGCTGCCTCCGTCGCATTCGAAGAGGATTCGCCTGCGGTCTTGAGAGGCGCAAGAGGCTCTTCGGCACCGCAAGTGATGTTGGCGGGCAGAGGGGCTTGTGTCGTGGTGACGGGAGCGTCAGTAGGCGCAGCGGCAGAGGCGGAAGTCGTTTCGAGCGGGATGGCGGGAGCGGCGGGGGCTGCGTAGGCGGATGCGGCGGGTACAGGTGACTTGGACCTCGCTTTTGGCGATTCGCGACGGTGCGACTGGCGGTCTCGTCGGCCTCCCTCGCCCTCGTCTTCCGAGTCGGAGAACTCGTCGTCGCGCTGAATGCGGCGGTCGACCTCGGCCTCTGTACGAAGGCGCGAGTCATGTCAGTATACTTTCGAGACAAGCAGCTGTGAGAGAAGGGACGCACGGTGCCTTCGGACGTTTGGATCCCGCTCGTCCTCCTCAAGATCGTCCTCCTCGTCCATTGCCGTCCGGGGGATAGCTGTACGTAGTACGACACATAGTAACTCGTCAAAATACACTCGTGCACCGCTCGAGTCAAGCTTCGGACCAGACGCACGCTGACTCTGCACACTCGGCGCACTCCCGCCACCCGTCTGCCTCAAGTTCTCAAATACCTGCGCCTTGATCTTTTCGAGGTACTCGCTCGTGTTCATGTCCTCTGTATTGGACTGCGGAACGTCGAGGCGGTAGGTGGGGCCGAAGTACTCGTAGTACTCGTTCATTGGAATGTCTGTCGTGCACGGATCCTCGGTATCAGTCCACACCGCTCTAGCGCGCGTGCAAATGAGAGCGAATATCGCACGACGTACTGACGCCCAGCTCCATGCCCGCCGCAAGGCCCGTCTCGAATGCCCACGTCCTCGCGACATTGCGGATCGTGTAACCTCCACCGCCGAGAACGAGCAGCGGAAGACCGAACGACTTGATGAACTGGACGCAGTTGGCGTGACCTGCTCAGCCCGCGAACAAGTAGCCGTCAGCTCGAGCCCAGAGCGAGGCTTCAGGCGAGGAAAGCGCGACTGACCGCGCATGGACAGGTTGAGCGTGCCGAGACGGTCGCCTGACAGGGAATCACCGCCGCATTGCAACACGACCGCGGATGGTCGGTACCACTCCATGATTTGGGAGATGACCTGTGCGAGCGAAAATGGATCAGCGCGACGGCGCGGGTAAAAGATCAAAGGAGAGCAGGCGCACCGGCTCAAACACGCTCCGGTAGTTTTCGTCCGTGATTCCATCCCGCAGCGGCACGTTCACCGAGTAGTTCCTGCCCTTGCCGTACCCGATATCCTTGAGATCGCCCGTACCCGGGAAGAACTCACCGTACTTGTGGAACGAGGCGGTCATAACGCGGTCCGTTGTGTAGAACGCCTCTTCGACTCCGTCGCCGTGGTGAACGTCGATGTCGACGTAGAGAACACGAGGGTGGTAGCGGAGGAGCTCGAGAATGCCGAGAACGATGTCTGCGGGTAGGAAATCACGAATAATCAGTATTCGACTCGCAAGTCGTTCCGAAGTATACAGACGCAGGCCTCGCACGCACCGTTGACGTAGCAGAAACCGCTTGCCTCTGCCTTCTTCGCGTGATGCAAACCACCTGCCCAGTTAATCGCGATGTCGCATTTGTCGCGAGACAGCCGCGCCGCGCCCTCTGCGTCCGAGAAGACCCGTCAACGATCATACGGGGGAGTGGAAGGAATCTCGCGCACCCATCGAACCGCCTGCCGAAATTGAGCAGTACTCGAAGAGACCGTCGAAGACGGGACAGTCGTCGCCGAGGTTGACTGCCGGGCGAGCATTGCATCAGCACAAGCATATGCATCTCGACGTAAAGCTAAACTCACAGCGGCCCATCTCCCTCGCCAGACCCGCAACTTTCGGTCCACCGCTTCCTTCTGCCGCCGCCTCGACGAGATCAGGCGTGACCCGCGCGAGGAAGTCGACATACTCGTCTGTGTGAAACTGAGCCATCTCTTTCCGTGTCGCAGGCTTGGCGCGCTGCCGGAGGAAGCGTATATGAGCGAAACGTCGACGTGAGAGTAGGGGGAGGTGGACGCACGAAGATCTCCATCTTTTTGTACAAGCCGTAATTCATGACGAGCGAGTGTGTCATGCGCACACGGTGCGGCTTCATGGGATGGCTTGGGCCATAGTCTGCGAGGGTAAAGCAGGAAAGAGGGAGACGGAGCGGGGACGGGTGAGATGTCGACGCTGTCAGCGCAGGGGACGACCCGGCGGGCAGGCGGCTAGCTCACGGTAGTTTCCGATGTCTGTTTGAGTGATAGAGCAGTCAGTCACCTGGTTTCGGACCCCTGAACCGCTTCTGCCATCCTCATCGCTCGCCGGGGGGAGCGGTGGTGAACTCGACAACATCGGTCGGCGGGCGTCCGTACGATACCAGGAAGACGCAGCAGCGTCATAAAGGCTGGAGGAACACTCACCAGAGTCGAAGAAGTAGCAGGTGCGCTTCTTTGCCTCGCCTGCGATCGGAGTCAGGATGCCGCTCATGCCCGGATGTCCTGCGTGTGCGCGGGCCGTCCGATTTGACCTTTAGCAGCGAAAGAGACTCGTAGTGTCCAGCAAAAGGACTTTGAGCGAGGTGAGCTAATGTCTAGGAG
Organism: Rhodotorula sp. S30-09; assembly: GCA_023628235.1. Lineage (NCBI taxonomy): Eukaryota > Fungi > Basidiomycota > Microbotryomycetes > Sporidiobolales > Sporidiobolaceae > Rhodotorula > Rhodotorula sp. S30-09. Next base: position 77,342 of record JAMALD010000015.1, read on the forward strand.
GACAACGGCGCCGTCGCGCCGTCTTGCGGCTTTCCTCCTTCGACTGACCTGAACGTCGCGCCGCCAAGTCGTACGACTCGACTCCGGCTTTCTCGGATACTCCTGACCCTCGACGTACGCTCAGCGAGCATGTCTCGCGGTTGCGACCCCCCCCCCCCCCCCCCTCCGTAATCTCGCCGCAACTGCGTTCTTCCTGCGTTTCTTCCTTACTGTCCTACTCTTGTGCGTTAATGTGCACAAGAAGAAGATGGGGCATTACACCGCTGTGGGATAGGAATACAACAAGCACGTCTAGATTCAAGAAGCTCCTCGTCCTCCGATCCCTCACGCAAACATGTCATCCACGCAATCCGAGTTCCCTGCAGGGTGGTAGCCAGCGACGCAAGCATCTGCGAGTGCATCGTCGTCAACGACATGCAAAGGGAAGATGCGGAAGAAGGCGACTCACGGACGATGCACTCGCCTCCTCGGCAGCTTGTTGCGAGAGCGTGCGGGATCGCAGCGCAGTTGCGACCGCCAAAGCTGAGGCATCCGCCGCACTCAGTGTCCTCGGTCGCGGTGAAGACGCACTGAAGGAGAAGGACGTCAGTACTGCATTTTGAGCGGCACAGCAAAGGTCGGCTCACCTCGAATCCCCCAATGCCAGACGGGCAAGCTTGAGCACCATCGGGGCACCGTGCCATCGCAGACTCGCGGCGGGACGCTCTCCGCGCGTTCTCGATCGAGAGAAGCTTGGCAGAAGCATTGACGCAGCGATGGGTAGAGAGGTTGCAGACGAGGCCTGTTCGGATCAAGGTTGCTAGGTTCGGACGATGCAACCGGTGAAATGGAGACGAGGAAAACGCACCATCGTCACAGGCTTCGCTCGCACCGCATGCTGCACCCTTTCCGCCGCAGATCCCGGACGGCGAACAGAACAAGCCATGGTCGATGCCCGAGACCTCGTCGTAGAAGTCGCCGCAGGTCTTGAACGAATGAGGCTCGAAGGTGCAGGACGCGCCAAAGTTGGCCGCGTCCTCCTGGTCGTCCGCCTCATCCGCATCTGCCAGCTTGGAGGGCTCGACAACGCTTGATGTCGTTGGTGAAGCGGGGTCGACGACGGCAACGACGACAGAGGGATTGGGTCGTGAGGGGAACATGGGCTGCGACGATCCTGACTGAGGGCGAGTCGAGGGAGGCGCATGACGGAGAGCAGGCGAGTCGAAGAGGAGTTGGTTGGGGGCGGCCAGGGGAATCTGCGCGCTGGTGGCGACGAGTGCAGGGGCGAGGAAGCTGAGGAACAGTGACGACGAGGCGATGGGAGGGCGCATGTTGGGTGAAGAGGCGGAGGGGTGGAGGTGAGGCTGCCGGGTGACTGCGTTGGAGCTCGAGGAGTCGTTCGAGAATAGCGGTGAGAGGAGCTGAGCAGAAGAGAGCAGCAGCACGACAGTCCGAAGCAGCGGAATGAGCGAATGAAGCCCGTTGTTCCGTGAGGAATGTGGTCGCGCGCGAACGCGAAGTTCGGAGGCGATGCGGTGATTGAGGGGAACGTCGGAAAGATCGCGTCGCGTGGATCGCTGATATGTGCACACCGGTCACGTCCCTCCCGTGCGTTCGCAGCCCGCTGATAATCTTGCAGGCTGGAAGTCGATGCCTGGTGTCGAGGAGAAGAAGCGGTGCCAGCAGCTTGGGTCGAAAGCAGAACGCGCCCAGCTCGAGTCCAGCAAGTCAGATGTGTACCATCGCAGCATAGACAGCCTCTCGAGCAACATCGAAGCGAGTCGAGGAGGAGGAAGTTGGCCGACCCGCCTGTTCAGTTCCGCTTGTCACCGCTCAGTCTCGCTAGAATGCCTTCCGTGCTGTTTGTTTGCCTTGGGTAAGCTTCCAGCAAGGTCCTGCTAAGCGCGCACCCGTTTGCCGGTTCTACCGAGCCTCCCTCCCGATTTCTCGATTCTCATCAGTCAAAGGCGAAGGGACGAATATACGCCGTTGGAGGGCTCTTGCGACCATTCAGGGGACTAGCTGACACCTTTTTGTGTTCGCAGAAACATCTGCAGGTCCCCGCTGGCGGAGGCCGTCTTCGCAGATATGGTGAAGAAGCGCGGATTCGGCGACGACTTCACGGTGGACTCGGCAGGAACAGCAGGTTACCACGTCGGAGAGGAGCCAGACGAGCGATCAGTCGAGGTCTGCCGAAGACACGGCGTACCCGTCGACTCGGTGTGCAGGCAACTCGAGGTGCGTTCCGCTGCCACGAATCTGCTCTTTCGCTCTCTCGGACGCTTTCCGCTCGCAGAAAGCCGACTTTACTCGCTTCGACTACATCATCGGCATGGACTCGATGAACATGAGCAACATCGACAAGGCGAAGCCGGCAAACTCGACAGCGAAGAGTGCGCATTCTGTCTCCCTCCTGCGCCGCGCCTGTCGCTGACGTCCATTTCCGCTCGCAGTCGCGCTCTTTGGCTCGTTTGGCGACGGAAAAGTCATTCAAGACCCCTATGTGTGTTGCTCGCGTGGATCCCTGTCCACCCGAACCTTCTAACTTTCGACTGTTTGCAGTACGGTGGCAAGGACGGCTTCGAGAAGACCTACAAGCAATGCGTACGGTATTCGGAGGGCTTGCTGAAAGCCATGAGGTACGACGATGCGAGCGGCGGGAAGTTGTAGACGACTTTGGCAATACAGAAACGACGGATAGCGCGAGTGATAGACGGGTCAGAGTGAGAACGAATGACTAAATAACGGAAAACGGAGCGGAAACAGATATGTACAGGCAGGATGGATCACAACAAGTCGTCAAAGTCAAATAAGATGGCTTTATCCTTCCCTTTCCCTCCCCTCTTCGACGAGGCCTCGCTGGGGACGTAGCGGTCGATGGTGTCGTGAGGTCTGCCGGTCGAGTACCGGTACTCGACGGGCTTGTCGTCGGGCGGGCGGTATGGATCGTCCTTGCGGGCTCACGAGCAGGAAAACTTCTCCGCCTTGCGAGACGACGACTGCTCGGCGTGCCTATTCGCGGCGGAAGAGTGCGAAGAGGGCTTGTAGTCGACGACCGAGTCGAACGAATGGCGACGAGTTGACTTGGGTCCGTCGTCCCTCCTCTCGCCGGCCTTCTTATCCTTCTTCAAGCTCTCGCCCTTATCGGTCGAAAGCTTCTCCTCCTTCCTCGGCTTCTTCTCCCTCCCATTGTGCTCGTCCAGCAACGACACCTTGTCGCCGCTCTTCAGTCCCGTCTTGCGGAGGTCGTCCGCCTGACGCCCGTCGCCCAGTCCCTCCGCGAGATGAGCAGGGTGCGCCATCGTCAGCGTCTGCGAGCGCGAGAGGAAGCGCTGAGGCGACAGGTCGCGTGAGGAAGGGTAAGGCGGCTGGGGCGAGGGGATAGCGTGAGAGAGTGGATGGTGAATGCAAACGGGGATGGGACGGTGAGGGCGGCGGTCATCGTCTGAGTACTTGACGCCGTGCGATGTCGTTGGAAACCTGGACCACTCTTTGTAGCGCACGATGTGCGAGGCCGGCTGGGGTGAGCGAGAGGAGGGCGCTGTATGGCGCACGGGCTTGCGCAGTTATTCTTCCCTGCGAAAACAGCAGCTCAGTCGGTAGAGCAGTGTGGATAGAGGAAAGCGAGACGTACACAAATACCGGACCTTGTCGACCTCCGTTTCCGACCCCCTCGCACCCTCCATGAAAGCAAGGCTGACCGGAATGCGGGGCTCAAAAACGTCGCTGGAACGCTCTGCGTGGCGCATATGGCGCTCGCCCTGATCGAGCGGACGAGCGCTTCTCGTCCGCCGCTCTGTACGGCTCCTTCTCTTTACGCGACTCGTGCTCGACGAGGAGGCCTTTGACAGCGTAGTATGTCGCAGGATCAGTCTTGAGCGCCAGCTTGAGGTCATCGAGGAGTCTGGAGAGCGGAGGCGCTGGACGCTCGTCGAACGAGGAGAGCGGCGACGAGGTCCCTCCGGCCTCGAGGCGGGAAGGCGAGGTTTTTCATACTGGAAGGGCGGGTTGCGGGGAGTATGCCAATACTGAGGCGGCTGTCGGCGGATCTTGAAGGAACCGGGAGGAACTGTGCGAAGTGGAGGGGCCGAAACGACGATCCTGCCGCGCACGAAAGGAAGGTGCGTCGGACGAGCATCCGAGGTGTCGTCGTCCGAGTCGCTGAGTGGGCGATGGACGCGAGTTTGGGACGGCAAGTGCGGGCGAGGAGCACGGACGGCGAAGGCGACGGGAGGCGCTTCCTGTCCTGCGAAGGCGGACGCCCAGCTGGCGGCGCGTTCCGCGAGCGCGACGGGTCCCTCGAGCGTGGGCGGGCCGATTTGGGCTCGCCGACGGTGACCTTGACAGCTTGTGAGACCGTCACTTCGGCGTCCGAGGGAAGCTCGGTAATGAGGGCTCCTCCGGGACGAGGAGGCGAGCGGACGGAAAAGTCGGTCGAGAAGAACGTCTGCGTCAGAGGCGAGACAGCCGAGTTGAGGATGGGGTTCGTGGTCGTCGGCGAGGTGAAGAACGTCGTCGTCTTGGAAAGGAAGGTCGTGATGCGGATATTGCGAGGGTCGGGCTTGTCCTCGCCCTGGTTGTCGCCGGCGACCGAGCCAGATGGGGTCGACGGCTGCGTGACCGAGACCAGCTCGTTTTCGCCGCTGACGGTCGGTCAGGTGAGGACAACGGCAGGGCGCTGCGAGAAAAATCGGGTCAGTCGGTCGGGTGCGGTTGAGCGGGACGAAGCGAGAAAGCGCACCATTGGCTTGTCCTCCTTGTCATGTTCCTTCGCAGCAGCGTCGTCGCGGGCCTTCTCATCCTTGTTCGTGAACCCTTCAGCCTTCTTGCCCCATGACAAGCCGAGCGATGCCGACTCCTCCTGCAGCGAAATCTCCTCCGCCTTCTCTCCCTTCTTCTCCAGCAACCCCTCCGCCTTGCTCGCCGCGTCCTCGCCATCCGACACAGGCAGCCTCGAGCGAGACCATTTCGGCGAAGCGGTCGTAGCGGCCGAGTCGGTTGTCGCAGGCGAGGACTCGGCGGCGTCGGTGTCATTCGCAGGCTGTTCTGTCATCGTTTCTACCGTCGTCGATGATTCCTCCACATCCTTAACTCTCCCAATTCCCTCCTTCGACGTCGCACGAGGCGTCGTCGGGTCCTCCAAAAGCTCCACCTCTGTAGCAGGCCAACATGTCGTCTACCCCTCGCTTGCAGGGGGCGAGTCAGCATGGGGAGTCATCGTAGAGTCGTTCATGGGCGGATCAGCGCAGACTGAGGGGAAGAGAGGGGAGGAGGGAGAGAGAGGATGCCGCGGGGAGGAGGGAGTGCCCGTCTTGGAGCGGGTCGTGCGTTGCAATACACGTGGCGCGAAGGCAGGAGGCGAAGAAGCAGAAGCGAGGGAAGAGGGGGGAATGAGCGGAATCGAGGCGAAGCAGAGGACAGCGAAGGAGGTAGGGGAGACGAGGACAGCTGCTCTGGAGGAACGGCGCAAGGGGGAGCAAGCGGGCGAAGGACAGTCACCGAGGCTGAAAGGGCTGTGAGCTACTCCGGGCGGCTATACGAGCACCTCACCTTCCATTACGATGCGCGCCATACCAGCGAGCGCGACCAATCCCGCATCCTTGTACCACCGAACAGCGAGCACTCCTTGCCGCGGTCCACCTTGGAGCGACTTGATCGGCATCGATTGCGTCCAGCCACCCTCCTTTAACGGGAGTCGAGTCGAGGCGGGCTGGGAGAGCCAGTAGGGCACCATCGAGCAGTGTGCTGCGCCGCACTGTGCAGCAAGCAAGCTCAATCAGTCGAGAAGACTTTGGGGGTGGGTGACTGACGCACTACGAAGTCTTCCGGAGTCGAGCTGAAGGGGTGGTAGACGCGCGAGAAGATGGCTTCGTCGACAGCGGAAGGCGTGAGACGTGCTTGAGTGAAGGCGTACGAACCGAGGCAGGATTTCTGTAGCGCATCACCGCGTCAGTACAAGCCGTGGGCGTACAAGAAGACAGGTGGACGATGAATGACCAGCGCGACATAGTTGATCTCCGCATGTTCGAGGTCAAACGCCGAGTCCAATACGACCAACCAACCAATCTTAATCTTGCGCATCTCGATGACGGCGTCGAACAGCGCGGCGTTCGCAGCTTTGACTGCCGCCTTCGCTTCCGGCGGGACGGGCGCCTCCTCGAAGACGGACAAGTCTTGCGGCAAGGCGATCTCAATGCTGCCGTCGTCGAGCTTGTCTGCCGTCAAGGTGCAGACGGCCGCCTCCAGCCGGATGCGTCGTGCAGTCGGGTTTAGCCCGGTGAAGCAGAATGCAGCAGCCGCGAGACTGGCGTGGCCGCACAGCGGGTACTCCTGAATGCCGGTGAACCACCGGATCGCATAGATCGGTTCTTCCCCGGCTTCTTTGGCCGTCAAGAACGCCGTCATGGGTTGATTGAACTCGCGAGCGACGGAGAGCAGGAACTCAGTGTCGTCTCGGCGAGGGTGGTCGACAGGGACGAGAACGACGGCGGCAGGATTGCCGGCGAAGGCTGTCAAGGTGAAGGCGTCGATAATGCGGAACTCGAGCGACATCTTGGAGGAGGAGGAGGGGTCAGTTGAGGAGGAGTCTGCGCGTTCGCGGCGTCAGCACGACGACGGCGGAAGTTCGGGGGGCGTCTGTCCGGCTCACTAGTGTCCACCGCACAGCGCAGAAGAACAACGCGAAAGGAGGGAAGAGGACAAGCAGGAAGAGAACGTCCACAGGGGTCGAGGAGAGCAAGTCAACGTGGGGCGTCGCTTATGTGAGATGCGCGAGTCAAGCAGCAGTCTGTCAGTCTCTCATGCACTGCCAACATCGTCCGCGAGCGGTTATGAGCGATCTGGCGTGCGTCGACCTGGCAGACCCCCGCCCTCGCACGCTCTCCCTCGTACACCTCACTCGACGTCCGCCAACTCGCTCAAGCGCGCGTCTGAGCAAGCTCACAAGATTGGCAACTGGCTTGCATGACTGTAGGCGCCATCCCGCTGTGTCCCACGCCCGTCTACCGACCCTGCCCTGCCCGCAAACTTTCCTTCACCTCGCTTCGCAGCCCACTGCAACTCACTACGGAGCCTGCAAGCCCATTCATTCGTGAGCCTAGGTCTCCTTCGTTTGCACCGCATACGGAAATTTCGGCTCGGTGGGAAGACGACATAAATATCTGAGTGCTCGAGGGCCGGGTCACAGAGGCGATCCAAAGGACGTCCTGCCGGCCTCTTGAAGAAGCAAAATATCCAACGCTTAACCTGACCACCTAGCAAACATGCCAGCAACCATCCGAGACGATGCTGACGCAGTTTGCTGACCCGTCCTGTGATCCCACAGGCTCGCCTTGTTTCCGACCGGTCCACTTTTCTTGCTGTCGAGCTTCCACGGCGTCCCGCAAGCTAGACAGTCTGCTTGAGCGCCACGGCGCCCGTCGGCGACTCGCCTCAGCGCGCCTCGCTGTCTCCCTCAGCCTCTACTCTCCTCCAGTTCGACTCCCTCGCTCTCGCTTCCGCAGCACGCGCCTCCTTCAGCAGGATTAACCAAACAGATCAGAACCGCTAATCTTGAGGCAGCAGCCATCGCACTGGTCAGGCTCGGCTTCGGCTGGGCCCGGCGTAGGGTGGCAGCGGCTCATGAAGCGTAATCTTAGATAGATGATACCTGGAGGAGGCCGTGTTTCGCGTAATGCCTATTCTCACAGCGCATCGGCTTGCTTCGCGCTCGCTTGCAGGGCGTTCTGGCGGGAGAACGTTCGCCGACTCGCCCGAGTATCCTCCCGCCGGCCGAGCCGGTTGTTCGCTTATCGCTCCGCTTCTTCGTGCTCCCTCGCTTTCTCCCTCTTCTTCCAAGGCCAATCCAGACTATCATTGCTCCCATCAAGATGCCCGACGCTACCATCTTCGCCGGCCGTCGTCCCTTCACGCCCCTCCCGACTCAACCCAGCTTCATCACTCTCTCGCCCGAAGAAAAAGCCGTTGGCAAATGGTCTCGCGCCAACATGCAGCGTGCCATCGAGATCCTCCACCGCGACGGCTTGCTCGCCATCAGCGGCGCCATCGACCTCGAGCACGTCAAGGCTTTGCGGGAATCGATGACCGCTACTTCGAAGCAAATTAAGGGCTCCCTCAAGCATCTCTCGCAGTACAATCACGGCATCGACACCAACTTCCTCATGTCTGCACCGCTTACGGACCCAGAGTTGCGCTTCGAGGACGTCTTCTCGAACGAGTTTGTGATCGCCATCCTTGAGAACTACCTCGGTCCTGGAATAAAGCTCAACTTGCTCACCGCGAACTGTGCGCTTGCCAACACTACGAAGCGGCAGAACGTGCACAAGGATGCGCCATGGTGCGTCGCGTTCGGCTGGCGTTGTTCTCGCGAGGAGGGGGGCGCTGATCCGCTCGCTTCACTCTCAACCAGGCTGCACCCGGACTGCCCCTACCTCGTGAACACCAACCTCGCTCTGAGCGGTGAGCCTTACCCTCTTCTCCGCTGCGACTCCTCCGCTCACTCCACCTGCGGGCCAGACTTCACCCCCGAAAACGGCAGCACCGAATTCTGGCTCGGCTCTCACGTCTGTTCGACAGGCCACGAGCAAGTGTGGCTCTCGCGCGACGCCGAGACGCCCATCTGCGATGTTGCGCCCGATGCGGTCGAGGAGAGGAGGAAAATCAGGCCTGGTGCGCAGATCACGGTACCGATGGGGACGATCACGTTGAGGGACATGCGGACTTGGCGAGTCGTCATGCTTGTCATGCCGCGCAGAGATGGCTGAGCTGACGCGGAGGAGCGCAGGCATGCTGGCATGCCCAATGCGACGAACAAAGACCGGATCATGACGGTGCGTTCTGCGTGTACTCTCGTCCGTATCGCAACAACTGAAGATGACACTCAACCCTGCAGGCTGTCGGATACGCTGCGAGCTGGTACCCCGAGCCAGAAAGCCGAATGAAGGTGAGAATTCGCTTTCGACACTTCCGGGCACGCGTCTTCCGGCTTCTCGCGCTCACGCAGATCAGTCTTTGCAGGCTCCTCTCTCCGCCAAAGAGCTCCTCACGAAGCGGACAGACCATCAACTCGAGTTCATCCCCGACGAAGAATGGCTTCCAATCGCGCAGGATTGGGACCTAGCGAGCGAGACGTCGATCAAGCTGCCGGACGTCGTTGGACATCGCAAGTCGTCGAAGTTGCCGGCGGGTGAGCGAAAGTGGGCGCCGCTCAATCAGGTCGCGGACTGGGAGAAGTACGTGCGAGGGAAGTGAAGAGGGTCAGAGTTGTCCTGTTCCTCCGGGTCTGTACATTCGGATCTTCCGCTGTCTTGTGACATCTATCGATGTTTGCTGTCAGCGCGAGTCTGCTGGCGGAAGCCAGCAAGGCGCCACTCTCGCCTGGGAAGGTCAACACGCTGCGCTGCTTGTTCTCGTCCTTCGTCGCGACGAGGGGAGATGGCGGACTCGCTCGCGGCTAAGCTTTCCAGACCGCACAGCAAGACGGCACGCTTGTTGGGCGAGACGCTGCCAGCCGGCCGAGCTTTCCGCCGCCTTGTCGCTCGCCTCGCTCTCTCTCCTTTGCTTCCCACACTCGCGCAAGATGCCCAACGTCGACATGCTCACTCATGGCCATTCTGCTCTGCCCGTCCAGCCTGGCCTGATCACGCTCTCGCCGGAGGAGAAGGCGGCGGGCAAGTGGTCGCGCGCCAACTTGCAGCGCGCAATGGAGCTCATGCACCGCGACGGCGTCCTTGCGGTTGCCGGCGTCGTCGACATTGATCACGTCAAGATGCTGCGCGAAGCGATGGACCCGGTCGCTCAGCAACTCGCCGCTTCGAAGACCAAGTTGTCCCAGATCAACCAGAGCTTCGCGACCAACATCCTCATGTGCCCGCTCGTCACCGTCAAGGAAGTCCTTTTCGATGATCTATACGCCAATCGTTTCGTCCATGCGCTCAGCCAGGCGTACCTTGACCCAGGCATCAAGATGCACCTCCTCACCGCCAACGTCGCCATGCTGCACACGCAAGACCGTCAGCGAGTCCACAAAGACCTCCGCTGGATCCACCCTCTCGCACATCTCATCGTGAACCTGAACTTGCTTCTCTGCGGTGCGACTTCGTCGCACCTCGCGGACCCCTTGTCGCCCTAATTCGGTTGATGTCCGCAGACTTTGATGAGCACACCGGCTCGACCGAGTTCTGGTGCGGTTCCCACAACACGACGGCGCGGGATCAGGTGTTCCCGTCGAAGGATGCGAGCGCGCCGATTTGCGACGTACCGGATGACTGCCTCGAAGCGCGCCGTCTCGAGCGTCTCGGAAGTGAAGTTGACTTGCCGATGGGAACCGTCTTGCTGCGCGACCTCCCTACCTGGCATGCGGGAATGCCGAAACACTCGGACGAGTGGCGTATCGTGACGGCCGTCGAGTACGCCGCGTCATGGTACCCCCAGCCGGCGCGCAAGCAGAAGGTGCGAGACCCCGAAGCAGCCGCTTGTCGTGCTGACACGGCAAGTCATGCAGGCTCCGCTGTCCGCCAAGCCGATCCTCGAGAAGTACACCTAAACGGACCTGGACTTCGTCCCAGACGCTGAGTAGGAGAGCTCCGCCCAGGATTGGGACTTTGCCGATCCGAAGGCCACGAAGTTGCTCAGCGTGCCGGGCGTCGACGAGGGGATGGCCGAGGGATGCGAGTGGGTGACGCTGAACGCGATTGCGGAGGAAGGGAAGTACGTGCGGAAGGTCTAGGTATGTTGGAGATGCGGGCTGCGTAGCGGGGTCTTAGTAAGCGGCGAGGAAGTCGTTTGTCATGCGATTGTCTGTGTCAAGCGAAACGATCGTTGCAGAGCAGCGTAAACTACCGAGACGTGAGCTCAACCGCGCTAAAAAAAAAGCAGGGTCAGCACAGCGGAATTGTAAATGAGGTAGGAAGAACACGCACTTCTTCGTCGCACCCAGCAGCGCCGTCAACTGAAGCTTCTCGCTCCCGCCCGTCGACAAGCGGTGCCTGCGGAACGATCCCAGAGTCAGCGAAACGAGCAAGCTGGGCGGCTGCCGAGCGAGGGGCGAAGCAACGCACTCAACTTGCGCAATTTGGTCGAGGAAGTAGACCCTTGTCGCGCTCGAAAACTCGACGGTCTGCGCAAAGTCGTAGATGCCCTGGATGATGTCCTGCAATGCGAGACCCTTCTCCGCCTTGAGCGACGAGATGCCTGCGGGCGAGTCGGGCCGGTGGCGTCAACATCTCGACAGCGGCAAAACGATGAGATGAGACGCACGCTGGTAGGCCGTCTCGAAAGAGTCGTTCATCATGGTCCGCATGATCTCCTCCACGTCCGCCGGCTCCGGGTTGCCCGTGCATTGGTACACCTGGCTCTCGCCCGTGACGTCGTAGGCTGCGTGACATGCCTGCCAGCGAGACGTCAGAGAGCGCAAGGATCGAGGAACCGTAGTCAGGTGCGACTCGCCTGCAGGACGTTCAAAGCACGACGCATGTCTCCTCGCGAAAGTTTGAGCAGCGCTTGTTGCCCGTCTTCCGTCAAGTTGACGCTGCGACGAAACATCGGGTGTCAGTACCCGGGCGAGACGAGGCGAAGTACTCGCCGAGACTCACTTCTCCTGCTTGATGACATGGTTCAATCGCTTCTCAACCTCGACCTGAGGGAGCGGCGCAAAGCTGATACTTTGCCGTCAGCGACGGTCGCGCCTTGGAGAGATGAGGTAGGGACTGACCGGAAGCGGGTGCAGCGAGACTGGATGGCGGGGATGATCTTGTTGACGTAGTTGCAAATGATACAGAAGCGGACGTTCTTCGTGTACTGCTCGATGACTGCGGTGCAAATGCGTCAACACGACGCGCGAAGCGAATAGGCGGGAGGCGAACCGCGACGAAGAGCCGACTGGGCTTGCGAGGTCATCATGTCGGCCTCGTCAAGGACGATGAGCTTGAAGCCAGCGCTGCGGAGGATGGCATGGGCGTGTGAGCGACGAATGGGGCCAAAAATGGTGAGAAGGATCACCTTCCGCCTCCCTGCATCTTCGTGCTCGCAAACGTCTTGATCTGCTCGCGAACCACGTCGATACCGCGGTCATCAGAGGCGTTGAGCTGTCAATGACGAATCAGTGTGGGTTTGCGCTGAACCGAGCACCGCTAGCGTACCTCGAGGCAGTTGTTCCTCAGCGCTGCGCCGGAACCGTAGATCTTTCGCGCAACTGCAAGGATTGTCGAGGTCTTGCCGGTACCGGGAGGGCCGTAGAAGAGCAGATGAGGAACGCGGTTCTTCGCGATGAACTGGTCGACTGAGAATGAGCGGCTGAGTCAGCGGAGTTGACGAGAGGGAGTTCACAAGAGACGCGGCGAAAAGAGAGCGCTCACTCGTTGAAATGATGTCCTTGTGCGCCACCACGTCATCGAGTGTCGCAGGACGGTACTTCTCGACCCATGGTAGCGCGTCTGCTCGGCAGAGGAGGGTCAGCCAGGCGAAGAAGTACGGCGGCGTGCAAGGAGGACCCACCAGACACGATCAGATCCGCCAACCCTAGCTCGCCCGCCCTTCCCTTTCCTTTATCGACCTTGTTGGTCGCGTCTGACATGACGGCGTCCTCGACAGACATGCGGGAGTATGGCGATGGGGTGGAGTGACTTGCGGAGGGGTAGATGGTCTGGAAGAGGCAAAGAGCTGCAGAACGCGTGCGCAACAGTCAGTTGTACTGTATCAAAGCCTCCAAAGCTAGTCCTGCGCGCAGCTTTACCCTCGGACTCGTGCACACCTCGACGCGACGGGCGAGCGGGGTGGTGAGGCCAGGCAACGCACCGGAGTTTGCGGCGGGCTGGCGGAGCTAGAGCGCTGTCTGGCACGGCCGGGTAGCGGTACAAAAGGTTCAGCGGGCCCTCAAGCGGCAGCGGTGCGCAGGTTTGAAGGTTGACCTTCGCTTCGGGCGATCGAGCGATGAAGACGAAGTTGATCTCGACAACTCGCGCTTGACTGCTCTGAGCTTGTTACAATGGACTCTGCGTACGCTCTGAATCCATACGTGCGCGATTCTGCTGCCCCGCCCATCCCGCTCGCTGGACAATGGGGCGCTCGATTCGAGGCAACTCGGGAGAGACCTGTCCTCAACCTCGCTCAAGGCGTGCCAGGGAGCCCGCCACCGCCAGAGCTACAGAAGAAGCTGGCAGACGCGGCGGCGGAACCGGCGACGACGAGTTACGGCGCGCTCCAGGGCGACGAGGGACTTCGACGGGCTCTCGCGAAGGATGTCAACGGTGTTTACAGGGCCAGTACGGCTGGCGAGGTCCAGCGAGTGACAGAGGACGACATCGTGATTACTGCGGGCTGCAATCTTGTGCGTCTCCTGCTCCTTCCCACCCACTGTTTTCCTCAGCCAGCTTCGTCGTACAGGCCTTCTACGCCTCGATGCTCGCCCTCGCCCGCCCTGGCGACGAGGTCATTCTACCGTCACCGTGGTACTTCAACCACAGCATGACGCTAGACCAGCTCGGCCTCACGCTCGTCCCCCTACGTTGCCAACCTCCGTACTTCCTACCGTCTGTCCACGAGTGCAAGAAACTCATCACGCTTCGTACCAAGGCATTGGTCCTGGTCTCGCCAAACAACCCGACTGGCGCCGTGTATCCTCCCCAACTGCTCAAGCAGTTCGCGGAGCTAGCAGTGGAGATGAAGATCGCGCTGGTGCTGGACGAGACCTACCGAGACTTCCTGGAGAAGCGACCGCACGACCTCTTCGCCGAGTCAAGCTGGCGGAGGTATTTGATCCACCTCTTCTCCTTCTCCAAGTGCGCTCACGAGCGACTCTATCCGGCCGGCGTAAGCTGACAGCCATGCCCTCAGATCCTACGCTATTCCCGGTCACCGACTCGGCGCGATCATCGCCTCCCAACCTTTCCTCACCTCGGTCCACAAGCTCATGGATTGTATCCAGATCTGCCCACCCCGGCCAACGCAGCGAGCGGTCGAATGGGCTATCGAAGCGACACGTCCTTGGCGAGAAGCGACGCGGGACGAGCTGGCGCAGCGGCAACGGGTGTTCAAGGGGTTACTGCAAGACGTTGAGGGCTGGGAGGTTGTTAGCGGAGGCGCGTACTTTGCTTACGTACGTTCGCACCATCATCCCACTAAGACTCGGTCAGTTTGCCGGGGAGATTTGATGATTACCTGGATCCGCAGGTCAAACATCCATTCGCTGGCGTGCCGTCCGAGCTCGTCGCGAAGCGGCTAGGTGAACATGTCGGCGTCGTCGTCTTGCCAGGCACCTTCTTTTCACCGCCATTCGAGGACGGCGACGAGGACCGCTATGTTCGCGTTGGTGCGTTGTGCTGCTCACTCTGTTTCAGCCCCGCTGACACATTGTTTGCGTCGTCCAGCGGTCTCAAATGTGTCGGAGGAGACGCTCAGGCTGGTCCCGGCGCGATTGAAAGAGCTCAACAAGCTGTGGCCGACTCTCGGGGCGTAGGCGTTGGCGGCGCAGACCCGGTAACGCAACGTCGGTATCCAGGGATGCTGTCTACCGCAACGAGAGAGCAGAGTTGCGCAAAGAAGCTCTTCAGTCGAGCTGCGCAGGACGGTTCAGGGACAGGCTCACTCGTATCTGCAGGCTCGCCGTCGACAGGCGGCAGATGTCACTCAGTAGATCCGTCACGCGTTGCAGCATCCTTCGCAGCTCAAGCAAACTCGAAGATCTCGCCCGGCCCCTCCGGCTCGTCCTCCAGGCGCTCCGTCGCAGGCTGCTCCGTCTCGCCGCCCTGCTCTTCCTCCACCTGCATGCTGACGTCAACTCCCGACTCTTGCGCCTCCGACTCGTCGTCTTCCCCCTGCCCAACCTCGCCGCCGGCCCTAAACTCCGCCGTCGTAGCGTTCAGCTCCTCTGTCTTCTCGTCCAATTTCTTCGCCTCGACAGGCAAGAGCGGTTCCCAGCAGTCCGTTGGTTTCGACGGAAATGCAGAGAATGTTGGCCTCGTCTATGTCGTAGGCGTGGCTGAGCGAGGGCCACTCCCGGCAAAGTCGAGCAGCGTCATGATCTTCACGCCTTCAGCCAACTCGCGCGTGACGAAACGCTGGCCGTCATCGCCGAGCTCGCCAAATTGTTCGACAGGAGTTGCTGCGCTGCCGTCGTCGGACTGCCACAGGAGGTAGTCGGCAGCGTTGAAGACGAAGTCGCTACCGCAGGTGTCAAGCGGACTAAGGACGTTCCAGTCGCCGAGGTGGATGCGCCAAGGGTGCTTGTCGTCTGACTTCTGCATCGGAAAGGAACCCTAGGGAAGAAGTATTCGTCCTCTTCCCTCAGCTTCGCAATCTCCTGAGGAGAACGCTCGTACTGCGCGAGCTCGGAATAGTCGGGAAGAAGAACTCGTCGAGCTCGTCGTCTGCGGTTGCGATGATGCCGTGGAGGGCGAGTACTCAAGGTCGCAACGCCTGATCATTTGGGTCGTCGCACCGCGAGCGAGAAGGCATTTGAGCTGGTCCTCCTCGGAGAGCGGCTCTTTCACTGCAGTAAGAAACGCTTCAGGCAGCCAAGGAGAAGGCAGGCGACTGTTCGGGACGATTGGCTAAAGCTAGTCGCTGCCGGCGAAGAGCTGTGCATTGAAATATTGTGAGCGCATTCCGACACGAGCTGGACGACAACACACCTCTTCCTCCCCAGCGATAGTCTCCCCAGAGGGCTCGTCCGTCGTTTCACAGCGCACGCACTCGCCGTGCTCAACCCCCCAGAAGCAATCGAAGCAGCGCCAGACCTCGTCTTCGTCGTCCCATTTCGCCTCGCGGCCTGCCGACGGTTGCTTGGCCTCTACAGGCTGGTAGATCCGGTCTGAGGATTCCTCAATTTGCATCGCGCCGAACTGGTCGACCGGGACTCTGGGCGAGGAGGCGAAGAGGGCAGGCGAAGAGGGCAGGCGAAGGGCGCAGACGAAGGGGGCAGGCGCGGTGGACTGGGTCAGAAACGTCGACGGGAGCGCCGCGCTGGTAGTAGTGGCATCAGAAGCGGTAGCAGACGTCTCCATCCTGCGAGCGCGTCTCGAGCGAGGAGAGCGAGAGGAGCGAGAGAGGTGGGGCAGGATCCAAGCGACCAAGTGTGCGAGGAGGGCCTGGGGTACGCAGCTACAAGCACGCAGTGCAAGTAGGAGGGCTTGCACGTAAGCCGGAAGCAGCAGGGGTGAAGGCTAAGCATCTCACCGCGGTTTGCGAACCGTATGAGACTCCTTCTGGTCAGGGGAAACGAAGATGAGCGACAGCAACAGATCAAGAGAAGACTGAGAAGGGGCGAAAGGTACATAACGAAGATGAGCGGGCTTCGAGTCGGTCGTCAAGCCTCGTAGGCGGGCGGCGCCTCGTCCAACGCAGGTACTGGCGGCGGTCGACCAACCCCGATCTCGCAGCGAGCCTCCGCCTGAGCTTCCTCGGCGTCTTCGGCGTCTTGAGCGACTTCCGCGGCTAGAAAGTCGGGGTCGGAGGGCTGAATAGGATGATCCGGAACGGCGGAAGAAGCTGAGGTTTGAGCCGGCGGGGAGTAGAGAGCTGTGGGCGGCGAAGTCGTGAGTCTGGCCGTCGAGAAGTTGGATCCAGAGGTTGCAGACGAACGGAGCGGCTCGACCGGCGGTCCTCCTCTCCGCGTCGTTAACTCGGCCCGCGACTTGACCTCCTCGACCGTCGTCCAGAAGTCGAACCCCCCACCTTCCTTGAAGTAGAAGCGCACGAGGTGTGGTAGCTGTGCGACAGTGAAAGGAAGCCGCAGTCAGCGCATGCCTTTCAAAGTAAGCAGGAGAGGGGAGCAGTCCTCGACATCCGCCTCCGAACTGAAGTGCCCACTCACCTCGAGTCCGCCCGACTTGTCGCCCTCTAGACACAACGCTTCGTAGTACGTTGCGCTGAACCAGGGCTGGACGAAGCGGCCGTCTACGAAGAAGCGCAGTGGAACGGAGAGCGACTGCAGCGGGGCCTTCTTCGCCGCTTCCTGAGGCAGCCCGCCGGGTGCGATGCTCGCCTGCCCGTTCGCCGTGCTGCCCGTCGCTTCAACTGCTCGACTCGACGGTCCTGCCTGAACCACCCCACCTCGATCCGACGATGCTCCCTCCGCAACGTAGACAACGCGCTTCTGTGAGACGTAGAGCGTGCCTCTGCTGGCCTTGAGCTCCTCGCCCTTCTTTGGCTGGAGATTCAGCGGCGAGCCTGGCGGGTGAGGAAAGAGCGAGACGGCGACGGAGGGCGACGACGTCCAGAGCCATTTCTCGGTTGGGAGCGGCACTGGTCGGCCTGCGTCAAGCATTGTCCAGTTTAGAGCGGCCATAGCGGGTCTACAGTCCAGCCAGCGGGCGACGAGGACGTGTTCTCGTCAAACCTTCTCTCGCTTCATCAGTTCACCGGCAATGGCTGCTCGACCGCCTCACGAGGCGCAGATAGACTTGTGCTCGTACCAGATCGACTTTCCAGGACCCCACGACGACGAACAGGCGCTCACCGACATCTGCGCACAAATCCTCGCGTTCGTCGCCTCGCTCTCGACGGGCTACATCTGGCACAAGCAGCCCGTCCAGCTGGGCGTGTCGCCGGTCTCGTTCGCTGCACCTACGGGACAGAAGCAGCACCAGTGGCTTACGGGCAAGACGGACGTGACGGATGCGGTCGACGACGAGTGGTTTATCGTCTGGCTGTTGAAGCAAGTCACAGAGAAGTGGCGGGATGCGGCAGTCGCGGTCGAGGACGACGACGGCGAGTTCCTGCTGATCGAAGCGGCGGACGTCTTGCCGAGCTGGGTTACGCCACAGAATGCGGCTAACAGGGTGCGTCTCGATACGTTCTCTCGTTTGACATCGTCTGCTTTAGCGGCGATGGGCGTTGCTGACGTAGTGCTGTCTGGATGCGCAGGTCTGGATTTTCCGCGGCGAGCTGCACCTGATCCCGCTCGAACACAAGTCGGCCCTCCCGTTCGAGGAGAAAAGCATGAATCCGTCCTTCGACCCCGAGGAGGAGGGCTTTCTCGATCGCACGACGGCGCTTGAGCTGGTACGGAATGACAAGGTGGCGACACGAGCGGCAAAAGAGGTCGAGGAGGCGGTTTGGGCGAGGATCGCTGGGTAAGTCCACGCTGTCACCTCGCCTCGCTTTTCCAAATTCACCTTCTCTTGTCTCGCAGCTATCCCGGAAAAGTCAAGGAACACCACCACCGCACCTTGACTTACTTGCCGACCGATATTGCCCTTGCAATGGCCGATTCGCCAAGTCTCGTCGCGGAGGCGATTGCAGCATTCTACGAGCGCGAGCCGGGCACGCTGCGGGTCGGTCGCCTCTTTTTTCGCTCTCGCGACGTCCGAAGCTGACGCGTGTTTGCTCTGACAGGCCGTCAACACCATGTCCCGCTTCCCTCCCGCACCTCCGATTCCCTCGACCTCCTCGACTCCCGACTCCGACAAGACCGACACCCCCTCTCTCCCCGGCACTATTCTCGTCCCCATTCTCCTCACCCGACCACTCTACTCGCAGCTCGTTCTGCAGCGCTTCTATGCACCCAAGCCCTTTCAGAAAGTCGGCTGGATGGATGCGAAGCTGGGAAGAGAGGACGAGCGACGGAGAAGCGTTGGCATGAAGATTGTGCGTGATTTCGCGACATTGTTAGTCGTGTAATCAGCTGACAAGCAGAGCTGACAGGCGTGCGGCTTCGAGATGCTCTACAAGCTCACTGCAACTGGGCTCCGCCATTCGACTTCCGACAATTCGCTCATCAACTTCGATTCGTCCGATCCGCGGTATCGAGCGTACTTGAAGAGCTTAGCGGAGAAGGGCTTCTTCGAGGGAGAAGTCGAGGGAAGTGGGACGTGGCGACAGAAGGAGGCGATTGCGAGGGAAGGATGGGTCAAGGCGAAGTCTGACCGGTCCGTCGCCTATCCTCTCCGTCTCACGCTCTCCCTCTCTCCGTCTGACCCTCGCATGCACAGACCAACCCCTTCCTTTGCCCAACGAGTCGACGACGCCGTCGCCCGCGCTCGTTCTTCGCCCAGCCGCTTATCCGACCGAATCGTCAACCCTGTCTCGCTCACCGATGCACAAGCTGCCGCGCTTGAAGACTCAGAAGAGTGGCTCTCGCTCGACGAGCAAGGATTGGAGGACATCTTGCAGGCTCGGCAGGGCAAGGGCGGAGGATTGCTCGGAGACAGTGATCTGGAGGATTCGAGTGATGACGGGGAAGACGACGACGAGATGGAAGGCGTCGAGAGCGGCGAGCATGGCGGGAAGAGCAAGCAGGAGAAGGAGGAAGAGCGAAAGGCAAGGAAGGTTGCGAAGAAGCTGGAACAGATGGCGGGCAAGGTCGAGAACTTTGTTGAGGGACGAGGTGCGGCAAGCGGTGCTCTGTTCGACGAGTGAGTCGGCTCGACTCTTCTGACCCGGAGTGAGCTAACTCTTACCTGACCTCGCAGCGAGCGAACGGACGATGAGGACTCGGACGAGGATGCTGAGATGCCCGAGATGTCGGCTGAGGAGCGCGCAGCACGGCTAGAGAAGCTCGTTGCACCGCTGCCGTCGGACCAATGGGGTCAGAGCACGCAACCGCTCCCGACCGAGCCTGCAGCAGGAGACGCTAATTCTTCCGCACCTTCTGTCGAACCCGCTGCGTCAACTCGTGAGCCTCGACCACCCAAGTTGACGAAGGAGGAGTACGAAGGGGCGTCCGACCTGGATGAGGACTCGTCGGACGAAGAAGGGGGACCGATGATGGAAGGTGAGGAAGGACTAGGCGGAGCCGAAGTCGAAGGCGAGAATGGACCAAGCGTTATGAACGAGGAGGACGTGCTGGATATTGGGGAGGAGATGGACGAGTTCCTCCAATTTGCGACGGAGGCTCTTGGCTTGACGGAAGAACAGTATGCGAAGATCTTGCGGGACAGGCGGGCTCGGGGCGGCAAGTTTGCTTCACATCCGCATCTTGTGCTCCTCACTGACACACTCTCTCACCCAGCCTTCGTTCCCGGCCCGCCGAAAGAGAAGAAGGTCAACGTCATCCCCTCCGCCAAATCCGCATCCTCGTCCGCCAAACCCGCAGCCTCGAACCCTGCTGCCCCTCCTTCCGTCCGAGAGCCCCTGCGCAATCCGAATCTGACCGACTTTGACTCGCTCATGGACCGGATGGAGGCGGAGCTTGCGCAGGCCAAGTCGAGCAAGCCGACGCCCTCTGCAGCCGCCAAGGCTTCCGCCTCTTCCGCCGAGCCAAAAAGGAAGAACGCCGCACGACAAAGCAATGCCAACCGGATTGTCGTCGACTCGCTGTCCGACTCGGAAGACGACGACGAAGGCGAGCCGGACCTGTCGTCGATGGACGCCGAGCTCCAGTACCTCCTCAAGGACTTGCAGGGACAGGGCGAAGGCGGAATGGACTATAATCTCGTCAAGAACTTCTTGGACAGCTTTCAGAGTCAGGGAGGGTTTGCGGGTCCGGCGGGTAACTTGGCGGGTCGGCTGGGCTTCCAGCTCCCGAGAGATGCATAGCGTAGCGCTGCAACCACGGATGTCTCGCCAGGATGTTCTCGAGAGCGCAATGCGAGAGCACGTCTAGGCAGATTCGCACGGGCTCTACAGCTTGGCCATGTTCTTCTTGATCACCTTGATTATCGGCCGCTGCGGGTCCTGCTTGACGTGCGTGCCGAACACGAGGAGCTTGTCCGTTACGCTGTGGGAGCATCAGTCAGCTATGATCCCAGCGTGTGCGAGGAAGCGAACACACTCGTCCTCTATCCGCGTCTCGAGGAGTCCCGTTACCCGACCCTGCTGGAGGACTGTCGTGACAATGCGAAGCTTGGTGCCGACCTGGAGGACAACAAAGCATCAATATCATGCTAGAGCTGGTGGAATCCGAAACTCACGGGCGCGGCGCCAATGTAGTACAAGTTCAAGTTCGTCGACACCCCGCTCGTCGTCCAGCGGTCTCCCGGTCCGCTCAACGCTATCAGTCCCAAGCTCGAGCAGTGGTCGACAAGCCATGCTAGGAATCCGCCGTGTGCGTTGCGTGCGAGGTTGCAGCAGCTTTCGTCGACGGTGAGGTAGCAGGTGACGGTCGCGGTTGCTGAGCGGGTCGGTTTCTGCGGGTGAATGGGAAGTGCCGGGGGACAGAAGCGTCGAAAGGAGGTGTGTGAAAAGGAGAAGCGTCGGGAGGAGAAGTGGGCGTTAACAGAGCGTGAGAAGGAGGAAAAAAGCGCGAGGAGAGTCAATTCGGTAGCAAGAGATCCGTGACGCACCGTGTCCTCCTCCCCCTCAAGCTCGACACCCTTCACATTCACCTCTCCTAGCTTGACCTGCGCCGCTTGCGCAGAAGCGAACCCAAACACCCCCGCCTCGAGAACCAGTTGGAGGCGTTCGCGGATGAGCGCGTCGACTTTCGCTTGGGTATCGGACATGAATGCGACTTTGTGTAAGGTGTCTGGGGGTGGTGAGGGCGTCGTGAGCAGCTGCGAGAGCTGTCGACGAGCAGAAGAGGAGGGAGAGGAGAGTGGGGCCTCGAAACTCGGAAGCCGGCGAAGTCGAAGCGAGACATAATTTTCGGCACAGGTCGACGAGCAGAAGGCAGCGTTCGTCTGACCGGTAGACCTTGGGTCCTGAATGAGATACAAGGGAAGGAAGGAAGGAAGTTGAGGGCGGGAGCCGGGACGAGCAGCACTGCATTGAGACTTCGTTGGCTGACGCTGTGCGGGCACTTGCAGTCTTTTGGGCCTGTGACTGCTCTGAAACCATCGAAACCAGCGAGGAAGTTCTTCGGTACGGAGACAAAGGTCGGGTGAGAACCGCATTCGCTCCTTCGCCTCCGCACACCGTCTCACACACATCAGGCTTCCCAGAAATGCTCGCACAACGATCACCAAGGGCTTTACAATCCTTTGCGCAGGTCTTCCGCGGCCTCGCCGCTGTCTGCACCCCTCCATCCGTTTCATCTCTCCTCATCGCGGACCGGGAACAACCACCGCGAACACGGCTTACGAAGAGATGGGCACCCGACAGAAGGGCATTTTCGAGCTCCAGTAGGCGTGGGGGAATGGAAGAGCGCGCTCCACGTTATCGCTTTGGGCTGCACACCCGACTGACCTCATTCTCCCCTCCTCGACCCTTCGACTCGCTCTCACCCGCGCTTCTTGCGCCGTAACAGTCTTGTCAACATCATTCAGTCCTCACCCAACGACCCCGTAGCCATCACTTCCCTCACCCCCAACGCCGGCTTCACCTTGACAGACGGCCTCGTCCTCCCCTCACCTATCATCCTCTGTCCCGGAGGATGCTTCATGTGGGATGTTGCGCACCCGACGAAGAATGGAGCAGATGAGATGGGCCGAGAGTGGGACGGGTGGAGCGAGGAGAAGTTGAGGCTGTTTGAGGTGCTCAATCCTAGACCTGGTGCGTTCCTTTGCGGATCTCTGCGGCTAGCTAGCTCTTGTGGGCTTGGCTGACCCTTCATGATTTGGATAACCCATAGAGATTCTCCTCATCGGAACCGGCTCCTCAACACTGCTCGCACCGCAACGAATCAAGCGCTACCTCAACGGCCTGGGAATCCAGGTCGACGTTCTCGACTCGGTGGGTCGACTCGTCTTCCGTGTTGCGATAGCACGAATCTCGTCACTTTCCGAAGGAGAGGAGTACTGACTTGCGGCATACCTCGAAAGCGCAATGCCTGCTCGACATACAACCTCTTGCAAGAAGAAGGACGCCGCGTCGCAGCCGCCATCTACCCCGTCTCGCACCTCTCTGCCCGCTCCGGCATTGTAGCATGACCTTCACGAAGCGGCAGCGGAGCAGCCTGCAAAGCGACGGACATTCCAGGCTTACACGACCGGCGCAAGTTTCGGAGTTGCGAAGAGACGCTCTTGCTCGCCTCTTCGTCCGTCGTGGCGCTTCTGCTTGTCGCCTTCGCACTACACTCGTCGTCGCTCGTCCGCTCTCGCTCTGTTCTCTGCGGAAGGAGAGAGTGAAGTTGTCGCGGAGCCGAACGTGCGCTCGCCGTCGAGTTGACGAGTTGACCTTGGCTTTGTCCCGCTCGCTCGAAGCGCAGTTCTCGTTATTGCTGCTGCTCTCCTGCTCTCTTGTGTACAGCACTGCACCCGCCAGCCATGTAAGTCCTGCACGCGCGCTTCTCCCGCCTCGAACAGCTCCCGCTCCGCCGCACCGCCTCACCACCTTGAGGCGGACTTGAACTCGCTCACACACGCTCGCAAGGGACAGGTCAAGCCAGCCACTCCTCCAGCGATCCAGGGACAAGCGCATCGCACTCCCCGTGCGCGTCGTGCGTCGCCTTTCCCTCGCCTCGCTCGACAATGACCCGCTTTCATCTCTCGACCTCGCTGCATCGTCCTTGACCCACGCTGACCCTCTTCCTGGCTGCCGTGCACACCCTGTCAATCACAGGAACCCAAAGTCTTCTTCGCCAACGAGCGAACGTTCCTCTCATGGCTCAACTTCACCGTCCGTCGCGTACCCCGTCTCTTCTCGCCAGGGCTCACGCTGACCGCTCAATCGCATAATGCAGGTCGTCCTTGGCGGCCTTGCGGTCGGCTTGTTGAACTTTGGTGACAGGGTCGGCAAGATCAGCGCGGGCATGTTCACTTTTGTCGGTGCGTCTTCTCAGCGGTTATCGCTCACTTGGCTCCGCTCAGCTGGCTGACGGATTGTTCAACGTGGACGGTGCGCAGCCATGGCGATCATGATTTATGCGTGAGTACCCCCCTGTAGCCGTTCCCATCCAGCCAGACTAGCGAAGCTGACAACCTTCCTTCCGTCGAACAGCCTCGTCACGTACCACTGGCGCGCTAACGCCATCCGCAAGCGCGGCTCAGGTCCCTACGACGACCGATTGGGTGCGTTTGGCCGTTCTCGAGCACAGGAAGCTAGTCGGAGAGGACTGACCCGCCGTATTGGAACAGGTCCGACCGTTCTTTGCCTCGCTTTGTTCGCTGCAGTTGTCATCAACTTCATCCTCCGCGTGCGTAGCCTCTCGCTCTTCTTTCCTTCAGCTACGCAAGCTGACCACGTATCGCCGACAGTTCGCCGCATAGACTCCCTTTCCAGCGACTCGCCCCGCCTTCGCATCCCATCCGCGCATCCTATCCGCACCGCCCGCTCTCGACCGTACAGCCCTACCTTGCCTCTATACCACTCGCCGTTCGACGCTTGCTACGGCCCCGCCCATCCGCCTTGTTTCTACACTCTCTTCCCAACTTCTTCCGGCTTCCCAGCCTTGCGCTGTTTCTTTCGACGTGCAGTTGCGGTGTAAGGCGGGACGTAGCGAGCTTTAATATAACATGTCACATTTAGCCGACTTTCGCAGAAGCTGCTTCACTGGCGGTCGCAACTCTCGAGCAGGGCAGAGCTGAACTGAGCAGATGCGAAAGGCATGGTTACAACAGCGAATGCGAGAAGTGGATTATCGACAACCCACGCTCTAATCCCCCGCACTCCGACCCGCCGAATCGCTCGCATACCCTCCACTCGCTGCGTCATCTCTCAAACCCAAGCCCTCAAAGTCCCTCATCAGCGTCCCGAACAAGCTCTGTTTGCGACTCGCGATGTTCGACTGTGCGGCTGACGAATGCGACACGGCGGATGGGTGGGTGACACTGGCGGAGGAGGATGGGCGAGGGGGAGGAGCGGGTGGGTGAGAGGGGTCGTGGACTGGCTGAGAGGCGGATGAATGCGCGGCGGAGGTTTGGAACGTCGAGGAGGAGGTGAGGTGAGGCGAGGAAGAGGAGGTTAAGGGTGATCCGAAACTGCTGGCGACGAATCCGGCGATGGTTGGTCCGCCGACACCGATTGCAGAGCCGTTCCCGGCGCCTGATCCGCCTGAGTTCGACGCGAAGCCAGAACTGAAGTTGCCAAGCGATGAGAGGCCGGGGATCTTGCCGAGAGCCGAGACGGCGCCTCCCATCACTCCGCCTTGTCCCGCCGCACCCCCGCCAACCTGTCCAGCCGCGCCATCCGCTCCTTGCACTCCATCTGGTCCGAACACCTCGTCCCAGAACCTCCGGGAGTAGTCACCATAGTCGCTGCGCATCATGACGAACGGCCGGAGGAGGCGATTCTCGATTCGTGCGAGGTACGCTTCGTTCAGGTACGAGCGAAGGATGTCGGGCTGAACGATGAAGACGTTGCCGAGTTGGCGCAGCATCTCGAAGCGGTCATTCAGGGCCGGGAGCGAGAAGGCGGAGATCGTGTCTTGGTAGAGCGCGAGATCCCTGAAAACAGTGCGGGGTGATCAGCTGCCGCTCTCGGATCACAAGTAGGGCGGCAACGTACTTTGTGAGCATCAGGCCGCCCGTCGCTGACACCGGGAACTTTTTCAGGTGCTCGAGGAGGAGGCTGCAGATGGAGCTGGTTAACCACTACTTGCTGAGCGACATACGAGACGTCCACTCACGTATGGAAGGTGACACCGACCTCTGTCAAGAAGATCTCCGCATTTCTGCCAGACAACGTGTTGACGGCCGCCTCGCGAACCTTGGCGAGAAAGTCGCAAGCAAGGAGACACGGCTCGGTATTGAGGCGGGAGAAGGCAAGCTCGTCGTTCTTTGGCCGGAAGTCGGCCTTCTTCTGCTTCGAGAGGAGGGCGGAAAGGTACGAGACGACAGCGTCCGTTGTACGCTGGACAATCGTGTTGACCTTGCCCTCGATGCGTACGCTGACGTGGTTGTTGAAGACGCCCATCTCACGGCGAACGGTGACGGACGTGCCGGTGAGCGGGACGAGCGCGGTGGAGATGTACCGCTGCCACAGGTGCATGATCATGTCGGCCCGCCGAATGACACCGATGGGTGCGAGGTCTGGCTCACTCTTGCCGTCGTACAGCGAGAGCTGGTGGATGGCACTGTAGGCGGAGAGGGTAAGCAACCCGCCTGGACTTGCAGAGAAGGGAGGGAGGGACGAACGTGTCGAGGGCCGTCTCGAGGTAGCCCTTGCCGAAGCTGTCGGCAAGCACCTTGAGCAGCGTGAAGGCGTTCTTCGGCCTATCCATCGAAGCATGCCAAGAACGTTAGTAAGCAGAACGTTTGCAGTGACGCAGACATGGCTCGTGGACGCACACTTCGCTCGCGGGGCTCAGCTCGACCATCCTGCCAACTGCCTCCGCATGCCATTCGAGCATTTTTTCCGCCGTCTCGACACTCAACCCGCCATCTCCATCCTCGTACATCATCTCCGGGCTGATCTCCTCTTGCTTGTCGGCCGCGGAAGAACCCTTGTCGACGATATTTGACAGGCCGGAGAACTTCATGAGCCGGTCGAGACGAGAGGCGTCGGCGTGATCGGCGGGCTGGGTAGATGAGGCAACGGTAGGGGAAGAAGAGGAGCCAGGATGTGCGGCTTGGTGGGCGGCGGAAGAGAGCTGGTTGACCATGCGGTCGAAGATCGTGTTGGACGGCTTGGCTTTATTCATCGCGCGCTGTAAAGACGGGTAGTCAGGTCGCGCGTCCGGTGGAGGTGCCGACACAATACGCACATGCCAATTTGTGAAGCGAATCAGTTTTGCCGCGTACAACTCGGTCAAACTCTTGCCCTCCTTGTCGAGGTACCGCGCGCCCTCCGTATACGGCACAAACAGCTCGTCGATGCTTTGATCGAGCATCTGGCTGACGACCGCAACGCCGACAGCGCCTGCGCCGCCGCCAGTCGCGGAGGAGAACCCGCTCGAGGTGGGAGAGGTGACGTTCGAGAGTGCGGTCGAATGTGCAGGACCCAGCGGATTGAGGAGTGAAGGGCCAACCATGGCGGAGGAAGCGGAAGCGGAGGAGGAACGGAAGAAGTCGTGAGACTTGAGGTCGTCGACGAGCGCGTTGGTCTGCGCGCGGGAGAGGTGGAGAATGCGGAGGTAGGCGAGAGTCGACGAGGACGAGGCGGTTTGGATGAGCGTTTCGATGTAGCCTTGTATCTGCGAACCGAACGCAGCGAAGTTTACATTCGCATTTCTCAGTGAGCGATAAAGGGATGAGAGCCAGCACCTCGACTCACCACCTGGGCAAACACCCGCTGTAGGAAGACCTGCATGACAATCGCCGGATTCGGGAAGACGGCCGCGACGATTTGCGCCTCTTGCCCCACTGTCACCCGAATCTCGTCGTACAGGCTCGTCAAGCCAGGTTCGGATTTCGGTGCCTTCGAGTCGGGGTCGGGGAGGAGGTCCCAGCTGCGCCGCGAGCACGTCAAGGAAGCGATAGCAGGAAAGGAAACGGGGGGCTTACATAGCTCCTCCGACGAGTCCGCCTGCAGCTTCCTGCACCCGCTCCTTCGAGATGAAGAAATCATGCTGGTTGACGTAGATCTGGATGCACGACTGGCCGCCGTTGAAGTCCTGCAGCGTTTGCGCGCAGTGCTGTTTCGGAGAGCGAGCGTTAGCGTGGCGGGAAGGACGGTTACGAAGGACCGGACGCGCCGCCATCGCTTTAGGGTCGCCTTTTCGATAGTAGCGGTCGAACAGGCGCAGCATGTCCTTCTCGAACCGCTCGCAATACCGCTCGATCGTTTCCCGCGTCTGCAAGGCGAAGAATGAGCAGGCGCGGCAAGTGCAGGGAATATTGAAGCGCACCGCTCCCTCGACGCCCTCGACCTCCTTCGACAAGCTCAGTAATCGTCGCGCCGCAATCGCCACCTTCCTCCGTCCCTCTCGTCCTCCCTCTTTCCGCATCTTTTCTAGCCTGCAAGCGAAAAGAGACACGTCGTCAACTACCGGAGTCGTCGCACCCAGGCGCCGGATCCGCGCTGCGTCGTTCCGCACAGCAGTCAGAGATGAAGCGCTGACGCACCGACTCGTATCTCCCGCCTCAAACTCGTTGTAGTACAGAATTAGGTCATGCGCCTCGCTCCCTCGTTGTCGTAGCCGGTCGATCGATTCGAGTTGTTCGCCTACAGGCCGTCCACTCCTGTCAACGTTCGCACTTGCTGCAGCAGCACCGAGCGCAATTGAGGAACGGCGACGCACCT
Organism: Rhodotorula sp. S30-09; assembly: GCA_023628235.1. Classification (NCBI taxonomy): domain Eukaryota; kingdom Fungi; phylum Basidiomycota; class Microbotryomycetes; order Sporidiobolales; family Sporidiobolaceae; genus Rhodotorula; species Rhodotorula sp. S30-09. The sequence goes on from JAMALD010000015.1 coordinate 105,254, forward strand.
ATCCGAACAGCTGTTCGACCGATCGAGGTGATCTTGGTATCGAGCGCTTGGAATTGCATATTGACAGTCTGGAAGGTAGGGGCGAGCTTGGTCAGCCACTTCTCTACACTTCAATGCCTGGAACCACTGCGATGCGCTCATGAAATAGCGCTCCGCGTGCACATATCGCCGAGAAAGCAAGGGAGACCAACCTCGAACCCGGCCTTCGCCCCCCTCACATCTCCCCTATACGCCCGCTCCGCCACAGCAACCTGCCGCTCCAGCTCGCTCGTCTTCTGGGCATTCGCTTTGCGCAGGGGAAGCAATTGTGCCAGGGTGGCTTCAAGCGTGCGGATGTGGGGGGCTGGGTCAAAGGCTGTGGAACGTGAGAGCTGGGGTGTCAGCGTTCTGTACGCCTTTTCTAGCGCCTTGAAATTCGTTGACACTTCAAGCGCTGCGTGGGAAGCGTTGCAATCCAAAGTCGAGAGCCAACACCGCCTCGAGAGATGAGGATGCCAGGTTGGTGATAACGGGTCATAGGATCTTGGGTACCGAGAAGCGGCGTACCAACTTCCATTGATGACCCAGTGCCGAGCCAAGCCCTCCCAACGAAGCGCATCCCCTGGCTTTGTGTCGCCTGCTCCTGATGAGCCGCGAGCCTCGCTCACTCCCCCGCAACAAACTGATTGTGAGCGTGACTAACCTGCTCCGTCCTCCTTTGCATTTCTGACATCGTCGTCCATGAGCTGCGTGACAAATTTGACGACATCGAACGAGGCGGCCTGGAAGGTGTCGAGCGAGATGGGAGGAAGCGAGGAGGAGCCTCCTGCGCTGGAAGGAGCGGGTCCCTGGGCATGAGCAGAGCCCTGCGACGGCTGCCCAGCCATCGTTCAGTCCAGCGAGCGTTGCAGACAGCGAGAAGAACGCAGGTGGGGCTGTCGGGGGGAATACAAACGCTGGATACAAGCTCAATACGACTCGGTCATATTGTCCAACTGATCACAAACTGATTACAACTGGGTTGTATTGTGTCACGATTGCACCCGCGCGTCGAGTCGCGCAAGTTCACCTTGTTCCTCGGCGCTATGTCGGACTCAGACGAAGACTCGCCGATGGCGCGCGTCAAGCCAGAACACAGAAAGTCGACAGGCATAACGAGGCGGCGCGCGGTTGACTCGGACGACGACGACGCAGACTCGACCCCTCGTCCCGCGAACGGCGATGAGGACCACACCGACTCGCACACGGCCAAGCGCGTCAAGCTGGAGAATGGCGTCAATGGGAAGGGCAAGGAGAAGGAAGGCGTGCAGGGTTCCGACGACAGCGAGGACGACGAGCGCGAGGATGTCAAGATGGTCCTAGGGGAGAGGAAGCAGCTCGTCCGCGACGACACTGGGTGCGTGCCAGTCTGTCGTGCCTCGCGGGCGAATCCGTTGACCTTGCGAACGCTGTGCAGCTACGTGACTGGCTCCATCATCCGCATCGCATGCCACTCGTTCCTCACCTACGACGAGGTTGAGTTCCACCCGGGCCCAGCGCTCAACATGATCATCGGCCCGAACGGCACAGGCAAGAGTACCATCGCCTGTGCCATCGCCCTCGGCCTCGGCTTCTCCCCAAAGGTTCGCCTCTCTCTCGAGCAACTTCACTTTCACAAGATTGACATCTCCCTTTCTCGCTCGTCCGCAGGTCCTCGGCCGCGCTACCAAATTATCGCAGTACTGCAAGAACGACTCGAATGAGGAGACGTGGATCGAGATCGAGCTGAAGGGCCACCCGGGCAAGAAGAATCTTGTTATCCGCCGCTATCTCTACCGCGATTCGGAGAGAACCAAGTTCATGGTCGACGGTCCGTCTCTGTTCGTCTTCCGACGTTTGGACGCGCACAGTGTCCACGTCATCAACACGATGCTGCGGCTGACGCTCACCCTTTCCACAGGCGACGAGACGCCCGCCAAAGAGGTCGCAGAGAAGATGGAGAAGCTCCAAGTCCAGGTCGGCAACCTTTGGTGCGCTGGATGCTCCTTCTCTCGCTACGTCCCAGGCTGACGGGCCACCGATTCTGCAGCACCTTCCTCCCGCAAGACCGCGTCGCTTCCTTCGCCATGATGACCGCTTCCGGCCTCCTCCGCGAGACGGAGCGTGCCGCGGGTCACGAGCAGCTTTCGGCGTGGCATGATGTCCTCATCCAGGAGTACAAGACGTGCAAAATTGCGCAGGAGGTGCGTCGAGCGTTCGCGTTCGTCCGCAACGCAGTCGGCAGAAGCTTACGCTGCATCGCCGCCGCCGTCTTCGTCGCACAGGAAGTCGACCGTGTCTCCGAGTCGCTCAAGCGCAAGCAGAGGAAGCAAGCCGAGACGGAGAAGGAAGTGCACGCTTTTCAGCAGCGCGAGCGCCTCGAGCAAGAGCTCGGCGAAGCGCAGGTCCTCCAGCGCGCGTTCGAATACGACGTCGCTTACGAGAACTACCAGCGCGCGAGGCAGGAGAAGACGGTTGTCGCGAATGAGATTGCCGAGCTCGAGGAGCGCAACCGCCCGTTCCAGGATAGCAAGGCGGCGCTCAAGAAGCTCGTCAATTCGAGCATCTCGCAGCAGAACAAGCTCGCCAAAAAGGTCCAGTTTGCCCTCAAAGACGCCGAGTCGAAGAAGCAGCAGCTCGCCAAGGCCGTGAGTCCGCTCTCCCTCCCCTCGAGTCTGCAGCGGCTGAACTCTTCCTTCCGCAGGACGACGAGCGCTCGGCGACGGCAGACAAGATTCGGCAAATCAAGAGCGACGAGACGACGCGGCGCGAGACCATCCAGAAGTGCCGCAAGGAGATCGCGAAACTCGAGCCCTTGATCGAGAACGAGCCGGCCGAAGCCGACACGTCCGAGATCGACCGCCAAATCCGCGACAAGACCAACGAGAAAAACGATGTTGCCGCCAAGGTCCAGGAGACCGCTCAGGAGATCTGCAACGTCCAGTACCAGGGTCAGCGGCTCAAGGCGCAGGAGGATCAGTTGAGGCACGAGTAAGCTCACACTTCCCTACGTCTGGGAATGAGTTATTGACGCCTCGTGTTCGTAGCCTCGCTCGCTTGCATGAAGCCGGCAAGGTCCGCGAAGCCGCCTGTCAGCGCTTCGACCAGGACGCCTGGCGAGCGGTCGAATGGCTCCGGAAGAATGAGGACAAGTTCAAGGGCAAGATCTACGAGCCCGGTCGACTCAATCTCTTCCTCAAGAAGGAGTATAAGGGCCAAAAGCTTGACGTACTCGACAAGGGCCTCGTCGACATGATTGAAGGTCCGATTCCGATGAATGGTTTCAGCGTACGTCGACCGCTCGAAGCGACTTGCTCCCAAGCTGAGACAGCCATACCCGTGCAGACGTTCCTCTGCGAGCACCGCGAAGACTACGACCTCATGTACAGCATCCTCCACGACCAGCCGAACGCTCGACAGCCCGGCTCCGGTCTACGCTTCAACGGCGCCGAACTCGGCAACCCTATTCCTATCGACCGTATCCCTCGCCCCTTGTCGGACGAGCAGCTCAACGCGCTTGGCTTCGACGCCTGGGCTATCGACCTCATCGAGGGTCCTCCGGCCATCCTCAGTTGGCTTTGCCAGCAGCACAACCTGCACAAGGTCCCTATCCAGCTCGACCGCCGTCGCGTCGACGCTGCCGCCATCGAGCAGAACAAGGTCATTCAGCGCTACTACACCCGCGAGGGATCCAGCTCGATCAAGTACTCAATGTACGGCGGCCGCTTCGCGCAGACGGATCAACGTGCGCCGCAGCAAGCCAAGATCCTCAACAGTTCCGGTGCGTAGCCTGCGCGCCCGCTAGAGGAGATTGCTTGTTGACGAGGTTTCGTTTCGCACAGTTGACCAGAGCCGCATCAGCACCGTGACAAAGCGCATTGAGGAGACTCACGAAGAGCGCAAGAGGCTGCACGGCGAGTCCCAGCGTCTCGGCCGTGTCGAGAACGACTTGCGCGCGCAGGCGGATCAGCTTACGGCGGAGAGGGTGCATCCGGCTCTTCTACCCCCGCTTGAGCGCATCGCTGATCGGATTGTGCGCAGGACGAGCTGATGGAGGAGCGCAACGCCATGTCCAAGGCTCGCACGGCGTGGCAGAGGGCCAGGTCGAAACACGGTGAATGTCTCGCTTTCGAGAGCACGCGATCACGGCCACTGACGCTTACACCTGCGCAGCCTCGCTTCAGAGCGCTCTCCAACGCGAGTTGAGCAAGCCTTCCGCAATGGAGAAGCGCGAGCAGCTCGCCGCCCAGATGCGCAAGCTCATGGAGAAGCGGGTGAAGCTTACGATCGAATACAAGGACCTCCTCGTCAAGGCCGCCGACGTCCAGGAGTCGAGCATTAAGGTGCACTTGCAGACTTTGCAGGTCGAGAGCGACCACCGCGCGATGGACCTCATGGTTCGCGAGCGCGACGAGGAGCTCGAAGAGAAGAGGGAGGCGCTTGAGCGAGGTGCGTGTTGGGATCTTCTAGACGATTCCCCTTGCTGATCAGCTTCACCCACAGCTACGGCTGCCGTCGCTGCCCTGCTCAAAGAGGGCAAACGCCACAACGCGGCGTACCAGGAGGCCGTTGCAGCGCTCAGCGACGAGCAGAAGGAGCGCGTCAGGGAGCGCCGCGAGTCGGGCGAGGAGACGCTTCAGACCATCGAGGACAAGATTGTCGAGATCGAGTCCAACCTCAACTGCACGATCGCCGTTAGCCCCCACGTCCTCAACGCCTACAACAAGCGGAAAATCGAGGTGAGCCGCCATCTTCTCTCGACCTGTCAGAAAGCTCGCTGAGATGTCTCGCGCAGATTAATGACCTCAAGTCGAAGCTTGAGGATGCTGAGGAGAAGCTCGACGAGTCGAAGAAGGTCATCGAGACGACCGAGGGTCGCTGGCTGCCTGAGCTGGAGCACCTCGTCGGCGAGGTCTCTGCCAAGTTTACCGCTTCTTTTGAGAGTGAGTCTGCAAAACGTCTATCAAGCCGGCCGCATGCTGACATTTTTGGTCCACCGCAGCCCTCGGCTTGCTCGGCGAGGTCCGCCTCGCGAAGGACCCTGACTACGAGAAGTGGGGCATCGAAATCATGGTCTCGTTCCGCGACCGCATGGACAACTCAACCGACGTGGAGCTCCACGTGCTCAGCGGACACCGCCAGTCGGGAGGAGTGCGTTGCCATCGCTCGCCTGCTCATGAGATGCGGAATCAACAGTGTTGCTGCCTCGCAGGAACGCGCCCTCACGACCGTCACCTACCTTCTCGCTCTCGCCGAGCTGGCTCGTGCGCCGTTTGCGCTCGTCGACGAGATCAACCAGGGCATGGACCAGCGCGCCGAGCGCAACATGCACAAGATGCTCGTCGAGACAACATGCAAGGCCGATGTCGGGCAGTGCGTCATCCGCCCTTTCGTTCTCGAACTGTCACAGTGCTCACCTTGTCACCGCCGGCAGATATTTCCTACTCACGCCAAAGCTCCTGCCCGACCTCGTCTACCACCCCAAGATGAAAGTCCTGGTCATCAACGTCTCGCCCTGGATCCCCGAGACTCTCTCGATCCAAGGCATCCTCGACGCGAAGCGCAAGCTCAACAAGCGCAGGGGTTTGCCGAATGGACGGGCTATTGCCGCGCATTGAACGAGCGAGCCGGACTCGACAGTTTCGCCTCGCCCTTCGTCTCCTTTCTCAGCTGTGCCATGTTGTTTTTTCATTCTGTAGCCGTTTCGCTTCTGCACATACGTTCGCTACGCTACCTGCGAGTGAGCCGAATTTCGTCAAGACATGTTGCGGGAGGAGGAGAAGGTGTGTCTTCACCCACTTCCCTCGCTCTCCCCATTCGCACGCCGTACAAGCTGGTAGCGCCCTGTCGGTCAGTCTGGGTTCACTGCCTCGCTCGCCTTCCGTCTTCCCCGACAGAATCCCCTGGACACCTTCATCACCTCGATATACGACAGGACCAGCTGCAAGGGCATTTGGTGGCAGGTGCAACTCAGATTGGCTCTTTGCGTGCACGTACATCCCCGCAGACGGGTACGCGGGCAGCTTTGCGTGACGTTGGCGGACGGAGCTCTCGAGGTTCGCGGGTTGCTGATGAGGAGCAGGGTGTGCGAGATGGGCGAGTACGTATGAGCTGACGCTTCCAGTCCTCTTCGACAGACTCGCAGGTCCATTCTCTGTTTTCGACAATCTCACAACCAGCCGACTCCACCCACTCTCGCCCACCCTCTCTTCCTTACTTCTTCGCCAAGATGAACCTCCGACGAGCAACGGTCGCCGACCTGATGGACATGCAGAACTGTAACCTGCACAACCTGCCAGAAGTAGGCCGCCGGCCTTGACTACTTCCGCTCGTGTATTGACCGCCCTTTTGCTTTCGCAGAACTACCAGATGAAGTACTGTGCGTCTCGCTGGACAGCCGCCGAAAGGCGTGAGAGACTGACACAAGCTACTCACAGATCTGTACCACGGATTGACATGGCCGCAGGTGTCGTTCGTTGCGGAGGACCATAAGGGTCGGATTGTCGGCTACATCCTGGCGAAAATGTGAGCCGTCCCGCTGCCCGTGATGTGAGGTTTTGTTGACTCGTAGACCTCAACAGGGACGAGGAACCGACGGAGGAGGCGCACGGCCATGTTACGTCGATCTCGGTCTTGCGGAATTACCGGCGGCTAGGACTCGCAAACAAGCTCATGCAGCTATCCCGTTAGTCTTCAATTCAGCTTAAAGCTCTCCTCGTCGCCGCCTGAGACTTGCAAAGGCGGATCAGAACGGATGGCTGACGTTGACTTCGCCCCTCTACATGCAGAGCAAGCGATGAAGACGACCTACGGCGCCGCTCATGTCAGCCTGCATGTGCGCAAGACGAACCGAGCAGCGCTGGCGCTGTACAAGGATACGCTGGGGTTCGAGGTTGTCAAGATTGAGAAGAGCTACTGTGCGTTCGTGCCGAGCCGAGCCCCGCCCAAGCCGTCTCGCTAACCCCCTCATGCGTGCTCGGATTCGCAGATGCGGATGGCGAGGCGAGTGACGCTCGCTGCGAACTGCAGCGGCTGAGGAAGGTCGAGGATCGCTGTGCTGACTCGCCTCTTTTCTCCGCAGGACGCCTACTCGATGCAACTCAATCTCAAGTAGAGCTCAAGATGTCGCTGTAATGACGCAATAGGAGAATCAAACGAGTAGCTGTAGTTGCGAGGGATGCGAGAGAGAGAGAGAGGAAGAGCCTGTACAACCGAGAACGACACATGCTATACGGCCTATACTGGCGGGCCAGCCTGGGGCAGATCGACTACTGATCACAACGAGGGTGAAAGATGCAACGGACGACGAAGTGAGGGACCCGCCGCCTACCCGCCGAAGCTGATGTCCTCCTCTTCGCCCTCCGACGCGCTGGCATCGTCCATCTCGACGTCCTCCCTGCGCTGCCGGCCGTTGTCCGACGCGGCAGCGCCCGCTGCGCCGTACGTGCGGTAATTGTGCCGCGTGACCGTATCGCGTCGAGGCCGCCGCGGCCGGCTGTCGTCGACGTCCATGTCCTCCTCCCAGCCGAAAATCGAGTCGACACGCTGCTGATTTCGCTCAACGCGAGCCCGACGAGCATCCGACCGTTCGTGCGAGTTGGAGGCGCTCGAGGCCGAGGAAGATGACGAAGGAGCCGCGGACGTGCTGCCGAAAGCAGGGGGAGCCGAGTTGCGCAAGCCGCCTACGCTTATCGATGCCGTCGCGCCGCCGATGGGCGCCGCCTGCTGAAGGCCCTGCAATTGCGCGCGCTGAGGTGGGTCGATCCAGTGAATCGGCACTCGCTGAGGCGCGTTCGGGAAGGTCCCTGGGACGTCAGCCGGACCGGCCCACGAGTCGATGTCGTCGTCCTGCTGCGCCGCCTGCAACTGTTGCGGCAGCGATGCTGCCGCTCCTACTCCTCCGCCGACCGCTCCGAACCCGCCCGCTGGAGGCTGCGCCGCCATGTTCAGGCCGAGCATGTTGCCCGTTGCTGCTGCACCGCCGCCGAGATAAGGAGTCCAGACAGGGACTTGCGCGCCGGGCTGAAGCCGCTGCTGCACCTGCTGCTGAGTCGGAACCGCGGCGTTCGCCGCCGCCTGCTGAGCCGCCTGAAGCTGTCGCTGGTGGTGCGCGATCGCGAGATTGTGTTGCGCAGCGTTGAGGTTCGCCTGCGCTGCGGCGAATTGTGCGGCGGTCTGGCCTGGAGGAATCGGGCCGTTCCCGCCTGCGCCCGCGAGTCGTGCAGCCGCAGTGAGCGGGTCCTCATCCGCCGGCGGGTCTGGCTGCGCGAGAAGCGCGATCTCGTGTCGACTGAGGCTTCGAAGCCATCGACGAAGCTCCTGCACGCCTCGGCCGGAGAAGACGCAGAACGAGCGGCGCTGATGCTCGTTGTAGTCCTTCGGCGGAGAGCGGCAGAAACGCTGCAGGGCTTGCTTGCGAAATGCGGTGACGCCAGTAAGTGAGAGGTGCGTGACGCGAGGGAGGGTTTGGAGCATCTCGTTGACGGCAGGGACAGTGAGATTGTCACAGTAGGAGAGATGGATACGCTCGAGCGAGTTGCGGTGGGCGAGCGACTGGATGGCGGCGTCGGTGATATTGTTGACCTATGCAAGTAAGCAGGGTGAGCCTCGAGCGGAGCGAAAGGCAGAACGTGTGCTTACCCTGACGAGACCGATTCGCTTCAGGCGGGACAGATTCGCAGCCAATTCGAAGACAGAGAGGTCGGTCAGGTTGCTGCAGTCTGGATGGCGGAATAGTGTCAGGTCGTTCAGACGGGAGTGAGCCGCTTGAGACGGCGAGACGCACAAGCGAGGTCGACGTATCGCATGCGGGTGCAAGCGCGAGCGACGGCCGTCACGGCTCGGTCGGTGATCCTGCCGCGGAGCGCTGTCAGCGTCCCTAACTTCGCGCAAGTGGAAGGTCGGAACGCACCCGCTGACATGTCCGAGATGCAGGTGGTGCAGGTACTTACCCAACCCGCAGATGGCGTACAAGCTCTCGTCCGTCAGGCGGTGACACTTGCCGAGAATGAGGTTCCGCAGCTTCGAGCAGTACTTGACGATGCCGGCGATGGCTGCGTCAGTAAGGCCGTAGCAGGCGGTGAGGTCGAGGTAGCGGAGTTGGTCGAAGGGGCGGTACGCGGGTGGAGAGGTGAGAGGAGCGGGGCGAGGGATGAGAGTGCCGCTGGAGGTCGTGAGCGGGTCGGGACCAGGCGAAGTCGAGCGAGAAGACGAGGACGGATACAGGTCGTCGCCGTTCGCGCCGAGAGTTGGGCTGGGATATCCCGACGCCGAGTTCGACGAGCTCTGCTTCAGCAGGTGCAGCTCGTCTACATTAGGGAAGCCATCATCGGTGATGTGCGCGCAGCCGATGAGTGAGAGTTCGCGGAGGAGTCGTGAAGTTTGGAAGAGCTCGGTGACGCAGAGGCCGGTGATTGAGGTGCAGTTGGCGAGGTCGACTTCAAGGAGGAGAGGGCAGTTGCGCGAGAGAAGGATGATGGGGATGTCGGTGATCTGGTCGCACTTCCTTAGCTTGATCTGCAGGCAAAGGGTCAGTAAGGGCAACCAACCCCTGCGAGGGCGAATGGAGGCTCGCTCACCCGTCGCATGCTCGTGCAGCCCAGTGCGAGCGCCTCCATGCCCTTGTCCGTAATCTTCGTGCATCCGCTCAAGTTCAGCCCCTGCAGCTTCGGGCAGTTTTTCGCGAGCGCCTGCAAGACATGGTCGTCGACCTCGGTGACGTCCGTCATGTCGAGCGCGACGAGTCGGTGGTTTTTCGTCAGGAGCGCGACGAGTGCCGGGCTCGACAGCTTCTTGCAATTCGTGAGGGTGAGACGGTCGAGGTTTGTGCATGGTAAGAGCTTGGCGACGACCTGGTCGGTCAACTCTCCCGCGAGAGGCTGGAAGTTGAGTCGGCGAATGTAGTCGGGATAAGGGAAGGTCTTGTCGGGGAGCGAGAGGACTTGGAGCATCTTGTAGAGCGGGGCGAGGGACGAGAAGCTGGGCTTGTGCCAGAGGAGCTCGACGCCGCACTGGCACCACGCCTTGCACACTCGGAGGGCGGGAGCGAGGGAGGCGGAAGGGAGGAGACGGAGGATATGGAGGAGGATCTCATGTGGGAGGGAAGAGGCAGGAATCGCTGCAGGGCCGAGCGAGTCCTGCGTTGGGCTCGTCATGCCGCCTCCGGGTACATTGAACGGCCACGGCGTGAGAGCGGAAGGCTTCGGTGTCGCCAGTGCGGGTCCGAGGTGCGCGAGCGAGATGGACGAGGTGTCGGGGTCATCGGGGTCGCCGTCGGGGAAGTCTGACTCTGCTTCCGAGTCGTCGCCCTCGCCGCCTGACACGTCTCCTCCTGTCGAAGCGTTTGATGGCGAGCGCGAGGGGTTAGGCGAAGTGTCGCTGATGAGGTAGGTCGGTACTGCTCCTCGCGCAGCGGCTGTCGAGGCGGCGAGACTGTTCGACATCGCAGCTGTGGGGGCGGCGGTTGCTGCAAGCGATCAGCACGCTGGTCCTCGTGAACTCGCCAAGTCCTTCGGCGCTACTATCGCGACACCACTGTCCAAGGCCTCCTTCCCCACAGCGTGCGAGGAATACGTTCGTCTTTCGCGGCGCGCCGTGATCACTCGCGGCATGCAGAACGTCCATACACCCTGTCCGCTCCCTTCGCGATGCAAGCGAGACCGTTCCGACGCCGCGCAGGCCTGAACTCCGATGTTCATCTCGTCGTGTGCCAAGTCCGCAGGGTTCCGTCTCCCACCGGTATTCGGCCAGTCTTGCTTCGTGGAACTCACCTTGTCCTCCGTTGTGTCGCTCTGATAAGGCTCCCGCAGATACTGGGCGAGGTCGGGATGTGATGGACTCGAGTTGGCCAGGTGGTGACGCGGATGAGGGAAGGGAGCTTGTCCGTCGCGCTTCAAGAGCTGACGGGAGGCGGACAGTCACGGTGAGTTCAGTCCGACGGCTCAAGCAATCCCAGCGATCGAATCGGTCGAGAGGAACGCAGAGAAATGGAGGTACCCCGGATACAACTCGACTACGCGGCCTTCGTATTCGAACCGATTACCAACGCAGGCATACAAGTTGAATAGGACGAGCTGTAGCATGTAAGATTAGAGACGTCTTCCTCGCTCCTCGCTCCTGCCTCCCAGCCGTCGCACACTACACAGGAGGGAACCTCATCGGGACGCGATTCAAAGACGGAGGAATCGGCGACCTGCGGGCTCGTCGAGGCGTCCTGAAGCTTGCCGGAGGGTCAGCATGTATCCGCCTTGCTACCCTCTGCCCCCATCCTGGCAGCCTCCTCGATGTTCTCCCGTCCCACCGCCTCTTGTTGGCGTCCTCGATTCGAACCCGTATGAACGGGTATGCGACTTTCTCGACTGCTTCATTGTCCCCCCAGCGCCGAGCGTGGACGATTGGGCCGCCTGCTCGACCAAGCCAAAGGACGAGCTTCCTCGGTTGGCCTTTGGGTACCCGCAATTCGCAGGCAACCGCTTCCGAGGAACTGCTTGCTGTTCTCTACGACACCGATCTCTCCAAGTCGATGGCCAAAACCGGCAGCGCGGCGCTGCATTGCGAGTCTGATCCCGCGACTCTTGGAACGCTGTCGCTCTTCGCCATCCTCAAACTTGTCACGAGCTCGATCTCGCAGTCGGCAGTGTCAATCTCGACCTTCGCGGCGCCACCACGGTCGACGCGAAACTGAGCCGGATCGCAGATGCGATGCGGCGGCTCACTTATGCACTTACCGGGGACTGCGGCTTCAGCGAACCCGTCCCCAGCCCACGCACTCGCTCAGAGGAGTCGCCAGTCCATCGCGAGATTTGGGCGAGGGGAGTCGTGCGGGGCGTGGTTGAGCAGCGGACGAAGGGCGGGGTGGACGCACTGGTTGAGGAGGTGAAGCGCCTGACCGTAGGAGGGAAGTGCGCCCTCCTGCTTCCGCAAGTGCTTGGGGCAACAGTGTCTTACAGAACACCCTCGGCAAGGTGCACTTTCATTTGCCGTGTTCTTCGAGTCACCCTGACATAAACGCACTGCAGGTGCAGGAGTCAACGAACGAGATCCGCGTCATAGCGACCATCTTCTGTACCGACGGGACCGATTACGTCCCTGCCATGCGCATCACGCTTGACCGACCGCCGCGCATCGTCCCTCTTCCGTCCTTCTCCAGCCGGCCCGCTCCCCCTCCCAGCGCTCCTCTTCCGCACTCGCTCGTGAAACCGTACTTCCTCGTCATCGGCGACAAGACCCCTCTCGGTGTCGACTTCAACCTTCCGCTCGACTACCACGCCGCGCTCGTCTTCGACCGCTTGCACGACAGGCGACCTTCTCCGGAGGCGTCCAGGACGTCCTTCGTGTACAGTTTACTCGCCTCGACCGCTCACCCCGAAAACCTGTACCGAGACACCATCGCGGCTCTCGCGCAGAACTCGAACCTGCACGTCGTGTTAGGCGAGTTGGATCTCTCGCCCACTGCGGCGGCGCCGTCAGCAGCCTCGGAAGCACCCGCGCCCTCGCCGCACGGTGGAGGATCGGGCGGACCGTCCTTCGGAGGCGGTCCACGTGCGGGAGGTGTCTTCGGCGCCGTGGCGGCGTAAGAGGGAGTTCGTTCGAGCAACGTGAGGTGCAGGCGGATCCGATGCTGGGCCGAATCGGTCTGTTGGCCGCGGAATAGGCGGTTCCAGCGCTGCTTCCGGTCCGTGAAGTCTCGTTTCGTTCGTGTAGAAACACCCCAGCTGACTTCCTACCCGCTCGCGCAGGCCTCCATACGCAAGCTTCACCGGTCTCGGAGGCGGCAGCCACCAACGCGTGTCCACCTTTGTCGACAGCGCGAGCTCTGGCGCCGCTGAGCAGTTCAAGAAGGGTGATGCCGCTCCGGACGAGTATGGTGCGTTGAGTCTGCTTATTTTTCTCATCCTTCTTGTGATCGCGAGGCTACCGAAAGATACGACGATACTGACTCCTGTACCGGCCTTGCGAAACTTCTGCAGCCTCGCGCTGGACGAAGGATTTCGTTCCTCTCCGCTTGCAGGATATCGCTCAAATGCGTCGATCCGCCAACTGTTTCGCCGTGAGCGAGCTCGCGCCTAAACGCACATCAGCTTGATATACATCCCGGTTGCCTGCTCTTACGTCTCGGACGACGTCGAAGTCGCGGGCTTGTTGCGTCGCCTACCGCCGCAAGCCAACGCCTCAACGCTTCCGCTCATCGACGCTCGTCCCCGCTTCTTTGGCTGCTTGCCATGCTTCAGCCTGCTCATACACTTCTGCTTTGCAGTAAGCGGCTCTACAAGTCCTTCCTCCGCCTCTACGAAGTCGGCATAATACTCAACGATCTCAGCGCGAACAACATCCTCGTCGACTACGCGACGGACGAGATTTGCATCATTGACCTCAACTGTGTCACCGAGCATGTCTGCCCAGGACCCAAGACCCGTCCCCAGCTGAAGGAGCTCTCCTGGCTCGTCTACAAGAACCCATGACGTCCGTTCCGCCTCGTCGCCGTATCGTCGACTGTCCTTTCCTCCTTGTCATTCTTGTAGCAGATCCTTCTCCCGTGCTATTCGGCTCTTGCACGCTTTCGAGCCAGCGGAATGAAAGTGTCGCCTTGTTTTGCGTTGTGCCGTCTTGGGAAGAGGAACCGTGAATCGGAGTTGTTGTAATGGGCATAAGCAGCTTCTCGCCAAGCCGTTCGTCTCCTTTCTCGCCTGAAACCACAAGCCGCAGTCGACCGCACCGTCACCAGCGGGAGTCCCTCGCCGCCTCGCCCTTGCACGCCTCCCCTCAACTCGCTCACCGCTCTCACACGCTGCCAGCTCCGACGATGGGCAAGCGACACCGCTCAGACGCTCAAGCCGATCCTGCCACCGCTGTTGAACCCGCCAACGAAGCCGCAAGGAAGGCGGCGAAGAAACAGCGCAAGGAGGAGGAGAAACGCAAGCGGCTCGAGAAAGTCGCTGCGACTGCTGGGCAGAGTACGTCGGGCGATGCTGGCACGGATCAAGCTGGCTCGAACGGCGCACAGGGCGAGCAGGACGCGGGAGACGAGGTGAGCAGGGCACCGCCTCGTTCAGCGATCCTTTACAAGTCCCTGCAGAGGCTGAAGGAGCTGACTGAGCAGGTTGCTTGGTTCTCAAGACTACTACAGACGGCCGTGCTGCCCGCAAAGCAGCCAAGGCGGCGCGCAAAGAGGCGAAGGCGGCGGCCAAAGCGGCGGCAAACAACGCTTCGCCGGAACAGGCCGCTGCGAATGGCGCTCACAGCGAGCAGGTCGACAAAAAGAAGCGGAAGAAGTCCAAGAAGGGAAAGGGTAAGCAAGTCGAGGAGGCGCCGGAGCAGGACCAGACTGCGATCGTACGTCTCGCTTCGGCCCGTTCTCTCGTTGTTGCGTGTACTGACGATCTCCAACGTCGCTTACATAGGGTTCGGCAGTCAAGGAGACGCGCAAGAAGGGCAAGAAGCGTCAAGCCGCAGCGGACGCCGCAATCCAGGCTGGAATCGACCCGAGTCTCGCCAGTCTCTTCGACGACAGAGACTTCCCTATTTACTCCAGCGCCTTCAACGAAAGCGAGGTGCGTTGATCCGCGCTTCCATCACTGGCCTGATTGACGCTAACAGCTGCATTTCGTCGCAGCCCAATGCCGGCGGCTCGACATCCGCCGCTGCCACCGCGGAACCGGTGGGCGCCTGCCCCAACTTCAACGGTTCCTTCGGGTACTTCAGCGCCGTCCAGCCTCACCATTACAGCCAGACCTTGCAAGACATTCCCGTCGACCCATCGCTCATCGAGGTTCGCGCTCCGAACCACGCAACGCCCTCTGCTCCGTTACCCGACCCGCAGAACCCAATCGTCTCGCCTACGGTTGAGCACGAGGTGAGACTCGAGGGCGGCGAGAAGCGAAAGGAGAAGGCAGACAAGGGAAAGAAGAAAAAGGCGGACGCGCCTCCGAAGAAGCGCAAACGTGCTGCGGCTGGCGAGGAGGAAGGGACGACGCGGACGAAGCGTAAGAAGACGCAGGATACGCTTGGTGCGGAGGGAGTCGAGGCGGCGCAGGGCGATTTTACCGAGCAGCTCGTCACGAAGTGGTGGAGTTCGGCGGACTTGAAAAAGCTCGCGGAAGAGTACGGTGCGCTTCGTCCTCTGCTTTTCGGATTCGAGGCTGATCACTGACCTTGCCTGCCAAGCCAGGCGCGACGTACAAGAGCGGCAAGTTCAGCAAAGCCGAAGACGATACTCTACGCGCCGCTATTGAGGCTTTCCGCGCAGAGCAGGACCTCTCGCAAGACGAGCTCGCGACGCTCTTCAACACGAAGCGCGACGTCAGAGCGAAGTCAAACGGCGTCGTCGCTCCTCAGAACGAGATCTGGACCCGCCTCGCTCGCTCGCTTGGCAATCGCCCGCTGACCGCCATTTACACGCATGTAAAGCTCTGGTACCCCGTCGGAGGAAAAGACGAGGCCGACAAGAAGGGCGAGAAATGGACGAATGAGGAGGACGAAGCGCTCGCCAGAGCGGTTAAAGAGCTTGGAAACTCATGGGTGCGCATTGGGCAGGAACTCGGCCGCAGCCGCGACTCGTGCAAGGACAGGTGGACGAAGCAGCTGCAGAACGGTGCGGTACTCAAGGCTGGGACGGGTGCTGGCGGCGCTGCGCCCGCAACGGTCAAGAAGCAGGGCAAGTGGAGCGAAGAGGAAGAAGATCAGCTGCGTAAGCTCTACAGGAGGCACGGAGCTCAGTGGACGGTCATCAGTGCCGAGATGGGCGGAGCGAGAACGTCAACGCAGTGCCGGACCAAGTGGTGCGTATCGCAGGAATCTCCACCTTCTCCAAACCTTGGCTGATCCTTAACACGCCCGCAGGACCGACTACTTGCAGCGTCGCGAGGAGAAGAAGGAACCGACTGTCGACAAGGGTGACGCCGCCAAGTTGTGGCATTGGTCAAAGGAAA
This sequence comes from Rhodotorula sp. S30-09, assembly GCA_023628235.1. NCBI lineage: Eukaryota > Fungi > Basidiomycota > Microbotryomycetes > Sporidiobolales > Sporidiobolaceae > Rhodotorula > Rhodotorula sp. S30-09. The sequence continues at coordinate 121,177 of JAMALD010000015.1, forward strand.
GCTCGGCTCGTCTCGTCCATGCGTGCGTCTTCGTGACTAAGGGGACAGCTCCATCAGCGGTTGACTGCCCTGTTGCTACCTCGCAGTATCGCCGCTCTCGACCCGAAGGACAAGACCGACATCGACTACAAGAAGGTCTCCGACCCCGAGATCGCTCCGCATGGCCCGAAGAACCTGCGTGACCGCTTCAGGAGGCTGCTGGAGAGCGCAGAGAAGAGCGTGAGAGAGGAGAAGGAGATGGACGAGAAGGACGAGGTTGCTTTCGCCGGTTCGTCCAGTCTTCTCTCTCGCTCACGTCAATTGACTGACGGCTCGCCCTCCCGCGCCATCAGACACCATGGCGCATCTCTTGGAGGAGTACCCGACGCCGACGTCGCTTCCAGGCAAGCGCAAGCGGCGTTCGAAGGTGGACAAAGCAGACGATTCGCAAAAACGGACCAAGTCGAAGCCAGCCGGCTTCGGAAAGGTCAAGTCTAAAGAGCTGGTCTCGTCGAGCGATGAGGAGAGTAGCGACGATGAAGTGGCGTAGTTGGTAGTCGGGCAGGCGTGGTAGTTGGGCGGGCGTGTTCGTTTGTCGCTTGAAGTGCAGTCAGTCGTTGCCCTCTACCGATGTCCTATGCCACGAGCTCCATTGCGTTTCGCTAAAATCTTCCCGGACGGACGCTTGCTTGACACTCAGCATCGAATGACGGAAAAACAAGCCATGCATGCTGGAAGAAGGCAGTTGTCTACGTTGGCGTCCGCCCATCTTGCTCGCCCTGCACACCCCCCGAAATCATACACACTCCTCTCTCACTCCTCGCTGGACCCCGTGCTTCCCATCGCACCCTTGTCCTGGGCGAGACAGCGCTGCCTCTCCCTTAAAGCGGCGAGCTTGACCTCGAGGCGAGCGATCTCGTTGGCGACCTCGCACTCGCTCATCTCGTCCACCTCGTCGAAAACGATTTTGGACGACGCGGACGACGTGCGCCTCGAAAAGTGCGTCTGCGTCGCCTCGAGTTCCTGGAAGGCAGTCGAGTTGGCGTCGAAGCGGGCGAAGGTCGGATCGCCTGCGCTCCATCGTCCGTCAGTATGCCCGTGAAATGAAGCGGAAGATGGAGTCTTCGAACGCACGCTCTGCCGAAAGCGACCTGAAAGCAACGCCTGTTCGAGGGAAAAGATGTTAGCGTTGTCAAAAGCGGAATTTTGGGAAGGGTCGCGCACCGGGAATGGCGCTGAGCGATGTGTTGGCCTGGTCGCAGAGCCTGAGACGGTCGAGCGACGAATGCATCTGGCCTAGGAGCGGATCTGTCGAGGGCATGTCGAGAGGCAGGATCGGGAGGGCCTGTTCGCTCGGCTTCGTGATCAGTGTGGCTCGGGTGGCTGAGATGCCACGACGCCGTTCTGTGCCAGCCGTTCTGCCGCCTGTGCTCGAGAACGAGGGAGTGGAGGAGAGGCAACCCGGACATGCGGAACCGACGTGAGGTAGGACGACTTCGCGCATCGTCGTTCCTGGGTGCGCTGGCATCCACATAGCCTTTAGTGTATCTGGTGGAGGCTAGAAAGAGCATCGAGAGTATGGCAGCAGTCGTCGAGGACGAGCGAAGGTGAGTCAAAGAGTTGTCGACCTTCCTAAGGGTCGCTTCCTCTGCTTTTGTTGCTGTGGGGTCGCGCTTCAGTGAGCTTCGTGCCGCTCACAGGGTCGTAAGAGTGCTCAAAAAGTAGTCCGGTGAGCTTGCGAGGTTTGATAGGGATATGGTTGCGACAAAGGCAGGCTCCATCCTTCGTCGCCCTCTTTGCGCGCCTTCCGACCGCTTAACCAAACGATACCGGCAGAACAGACTCGATGCAACGACTTCTACTATGCAGATGCGAACGACGTACTACTAGCGGATGCGAGGGAAAAAGGACAGTATACGCGGTTTAGAGTCTATCTCACTAATGACGGTCGACAAGCTCGAGCGGGCGGTAGACAGGGTCCCACTGCGCCGCGCGAACCTCGCTCTCAGAGAAGTGGTCGTCGCGCTTGCTTTGGCTGACGCCTTCCTCCTTGGCGGCGTTCGCAACGGCCGTGGCGACCTTGACTGAGACGTGACGGAGGTCGCTGAGCGGAGGGAGGAGCGACTCGTCGGGGTCGTCGAGGGCGGGAGCCTGTGAGAGTGACGGTCAGACTCAGATGGATCTGTTGGTGAGCGGACGAACGCACCATCTTGGCGAGAGCAGCAACGCCGGCGGTGATCATCTTCTTCGTCAAGAACGAGGCGCGAGAGACGATAACTCTGCCAGGAATACCGTCAGCGCGATCGCAAGGAGGGCTGAGCAGGAATAGATCTACCCGAGACCGAGTCCAGGGTAAAGCAGGCCATTGTTGCTGTCAAGAAGGCGCATGTCGGCGGTTGCTCCGCAACGAGTGCTAGAAACGTGTCAACTCACGCCTCGGCAATCTTATGCTCCTTGCCCCGCGGCGTCTTGACAGGCGGGAATGGAGAGCCGGTCGCCATAAGCGCCAATCCGTTCGTCCACTCGTTGATGTCGGCCGGGTCAGCTTCGGCGAGCTTCGTTGGGTCTGCGTCGCTTGCGGAATGAGCGATTACTGACATGCAGGAAAGAAAGGCTGACACACTGGACAGAGGGAAGACGATCGGCCGCTCAACATGCTTGGCCATTTCCCTGACGACCTCCTCATCGAACGCACCCGACATGGTCGAGCAACCGATGAGGATCGTCGGCTTGGCCTGCTTGACGACCTCGTGCAAGGTAATTCGTCCTTCGGCGTCGCGCTCCCAAGTCGAGACTTCCGAGGCATCGCGGATGAAGTGCTCTTGGCCTGATCGGAGGATCGGAGAGTGCTCGGTAGTGAGCAGACCCGGTCGATCGACACACCTGCATCCTCGGCCAAAGGTCAGTCTCGCCTGCCTCGCGTCCTCGCGCATCGAGTCCTCCCACGCACCAGAACATATCCCGAACCTCCTCGCTCGACAACCCCGCCTCGAGCGTCAACGCGTCCCGAATCCCATCTGCGATGCCGTACCCAGCCGTGCCGAAACCAAAGATGACGATCCGCTGGTCCTTGAGCTCGCTCTTCGTGACCTTGACGGCCGAGAGGAGCGCGGCGAGGACGACTGCTGCCGTGCCTTGCATGTCGTCGTTGACTGTACGCGCAAACATGAGCTGCTGGACTCATGGTACACAAGCGAGACGAACGCACAGACGGATTGCTTGTTCCGGTACGTTGTGAGGATCTTCGAGGCATTCGAGACGCCAAAGTCCTCAAAATGTCTGCGTACGCCGAGCAATGCCAAGTCAGGCCCAACAGTTCCGCTCGCATTTGGATGAACGGACTCACAGCAGCGCTTGCGGATACTCCTCCCTCACAAGCTCGCAAAACCGGTCAACAAACTTGTCGTATTCGGCGCCCCGAACGCGCTTCCGCCGTAAACCGAGGTAGAGCGGGTCATTGAGTAGCGCAGAGTTGTCAGTTCCGACATCGAGGACGACCGAGAGGATGCGCGAGGGGTCGATTCCGGCGCCGAGGGTGTAGAGGTTCGCCTTTCCTTGCGCGATCAAGATACCTCCGACTCCCTGATCTCCAATGCCCAGGATGCCCTCCGAGTCGGTGACGATGACGAGGTCGACATCCTTCGGCCTCTTTGCCTGCAGCACCATCTCTCGCATCTTGTGCCGATGCGCATACGAGAGGAAGAGTCCATCTGGTCTGCGCCAGATTGTCGAGTATTTCTGGATCGCTTCGCCGACGGTGGGAGTGTAGATGACGGGAAGGAGCTCGTTGAGGTGTCGGAGGCAGAGGGCGTAGAAGAGGATGATGTTTTGGTCGCGGAGGGAGGAGAGGACTGCCAGAGGAGCGAGGTCAGCACACGGCGTAACCTTCGTTACGCTAGCTTGTGAGACGACCCTATTGCTGTGAGAGCGATTCCGGTGAGAAGAGAAGAACGAAGTTGCGAACGCACAGGTGTACTTTGCGAGCGCGCTCGGCCGTTCTTGCAGCTGCGAATAAGCGCGCTTGCACTGCTGGTCAAGCGAGTGCACCTCGTGTCTGTCTCGCCAGAAGGTCAGCTCGACAACCTCCTCGGGCGAAGCGAGCGAGGACTCACGGCAAGAGTCCGGTCAATCCAAACGTGTCCCGCTCTTCGGGCGTGAAACCCGCGCCTTTGTTCAGTGCTGGTTCGTTTAGGAGTGCACGACCTCGCAGGGCGGTCCAGATAGGGCGCTGGGAGGGTCGAGCGGTGTCGAGAAGGGTGAGCGAGGACCGGGATGCGGGTGGAAAAGTGTCAGCGCGCGCTTGGTGGGTGAGAAAGGATGTCTGCTGCCTTTGAGAGCCCTCGCTACCTCTCCCACGTGTTACTACTCCTCCCTGAGCTGCCGTCGCCTCCCTCTTCCTCCTCACCTCCTCCCTCTCCCCGACCTCGCCAACCACGCCTCCCACCCGTCCCGGCCAGCTGTAAGCGCACGCACCTCGTTCTTCGAGTGCTGAAGGTACTCCTTATTCGAGATGGTCGAGTCGTGCAACGCCACGCCCTCCTTATCCGCCTCCTTCACCTGGAGTCGCAGCTTGTTCTCGACACGAGCGGCCGACTGGAATGCCCTGTGTGCGGCAGCGAGACCAGACGCAGCAATGCGCGGTCGCGTAGATCCAGCGGCAGCAGCGATGAGCAAACGGTGCATCTTCAGCGACTCGTGTGAGCAGCGAGGAGGAGCGCCAGCTCGCGAAGTGACGGGCGGGACGAGCGGGTGCTGTCGGATTACGCGGCTGGCTATTTCTGACTGCGCCGCTTCTGGGGCATGAGCGGGGAGACGCGCGGAGGCGGAATCGATTCCAGCAAAGAAGCGACTCCAGCTGCGACAGAGGTTGGCGGGCTCGCTGGAAGGATTGGGTGGATGGCGAGTGTCGCTGGCAGTTGTACAACTTCACATTATGCCAGCTGCGGGGGCGAGAAGAGGTAGTCTCGCTGGTGGAGGAGCTAACGAACGACTTTGCTCGCCTCGCACGCCCTCTCTGGGTTGTCTCGAGCGTAGATACTACAAGAGGGGATGTATGAGTGTAATGGCGGGTCCAGTGACCCCCAGGAAGCAGTTGAAGGGGATGTTGAGCGACCACGCACCCTTCTCGCTGGCCAGCTCACTCTCCTTCGCCCGCTCACCCTCCTTCACCGCCCGATACCCGCGCTGTGGCTGGCCAGACAGGCTCGGAGCTGCTCCGTGTACACCCTCCAGTCACTCTTTATCCCTCGCGAACTTCCTCCGCTGCCAGAATCGGCCTTTTCCCTCCCCTTCTCCCGCCCCTCCCTCACCTCGTAACCCAGCCGTATCGAGGTGCGCGCGCTCATCTTGTCGTCCACAGAGACAACCAGCTGACCCGCTATCTCCCACACAGACTCACCCACACCAGCGCACGCCAGTTCCGCCATCCCCTGCCCCGCTCGATCCAGGTCGCTCTACTGCCCGGTCACTGAACATGGACCGCGAGCTCACCGCGGCGTCGTCCTTCCTCGCCTCGTACCTCGCCCAGCCTTCACAAACCTTCTCGAGCTTGCTTACGGCGGCGCTCGCGGCCAGGTACGACGGACACTGGCACCCTCACGACCCCGAGCGAGGGTCCGCCTACCGTGCCCTCATCCGCACCCCCGCATCGCTCGACTCGTCCATCCTCGCAGCCGCCAAGGACGCAGGATTGTCTAGGGAAGGCGTCGAGCGGGCGCTGGCCGGGCGGGCGGGCGATAAGCGGGTCACGCTCGGAGACCGCTGGACGCTCTGGGTCGACCCGGGCTGCGTCTCGCTCCGTGTCGAGCGCGGCGACGGCTCGCACGGCCGTGATGTCAACCTCATCGAGATCTGGGGCAAGCTGCCAGAGAGCCTGCGCGGACTTGCCGTCCCGCTCGCCGACGTCGGGGTTCCGTCATCCAACATCTCGCCGCCGATTGAGCCTGCCGCGCTTCTCTCGCCCGTCAAGCGCTCCAAGGCTATCCAGATCGTCGCACCGCCAGGTGGACGAGGTACCCTGCAGGCCATGACCAACTCGGCCCTCCAGCCGAGCTCGCCTGCACCCGCCGGGTCGTCCAGGCCGACCGCCCTTCTTGCCTCGCCCCTCATCATCCCCCCGACGCCCGTCCGTCCCTTGCCAGCAACAGAGGCAGACGTTTTTTCACCCACTCCCGCCGCCGTCTCGTCCGCGCTTCTCCTCCCGCCTCGCTCGCCCTCGCCCGGCAACTCGTCCTCCCCTTCGTCCCGCAAGCAGTACTCGCTCTCGTCCTCCTCGTACCGCCCCTCCTCGCCCCTTGGCATGCCTCACCTCCAGCGCCGCTCCTCGTCGCGCGGCTCGTCCTTGTCGTCCCTTTCGGCAGACTCGTCCGACGGTGAGACCTCAGGCTGCGACTCGCTGTTCTCGGCGTCCGGTGACAGCACCGTTTCGGCTGCGTCGTCAATCCACGCTGCGAACGGTGCGTTGTGGAAGGGCATGGACGCCAAGTCGCGCGACTTGGTCGACGCCGACGGTTTCCGAGTCCCGACCCTCCCTGCGCGTCCGTCCTCCTCGTTCGCGCCGTCGCACTCGCGCGCCTCGTCCGCTTCGTCTCTCGCACCTCCTCCCTCGCCGTCCTCTCGCCTCCTCCTCTCTCCCAGCGGCCGCTCGATGCCCGGCTCACCCACCAAGCCCCGCCGCCGCGGTGTCCGAGGCGGCCAATCCCACCGCTCCGAGTCGACCCATTCCCACTCGTCCTCGATCTCATCCATGACCTCCCTCACCTCGACCGCCATCCCTTCCACGCCTCACCAGCCCTCAACCGACTTGCCCTCCACCTCGCCCGCCTCGGCGACCCGCCCGCCCTCAAGGACTGAGACATCCTCCTCTGCACAGACGGCGACAGAGTACTCGAACGGGCTCGTCAAAGTCCTCGGCGGAGGCGTCCTCCTCGGGTGCGCCAAGTCGTGTGGATCTGCCGCAGGCGGACGAACGCCTGGCGGCTCCTCGGCGGACGGAGACGGTTCGCGCCGGCGTAGGAGGGAGCGAGGACGCGGAGGACGCGGGCAGGGCAGGTCGGCCTCGACGGTGGGTATGGGCGACGGGAGCGATAGGAGTGGCGCGACGAGCCCTTACAACCACCTTGGCGCGCCCACAAGTCCCGTCTGGGCCCCCTCGCCGACGGGCTCGACGTACCACCCGCATGCGCAGCAGGTATTTGGGCAGTACCCGACCAGCTTGCCGCCGACGCCGATGTAGGCGACCGCTAAAACACTTTCCACTGTAACGACCCTTCGACTTTCCCCTTTCATCCCCATTTCGACACACCCCTTTCCACCCATGCATACATACTTGACGACCGACCACCGCCTTTACATCGCCCTCTGCTCTGTATACCCTCTCTTTCTGTCGGATCCTTGGCATCTTTCCGTCTTTTCCACTCGCTCTTCGACTTTTCGCCTCTCTCGTGATTCCAGTCCTATCCTTAGCATCTCTTGACTATCCTCATAGCATCAGCGTTATCGGAATTGCATTCTGTCTTCGAGTAGTCCGAGAGTCGCGAGGCGAGGAGCTGAACGAGTGTCTGTGTTGCGGCGCGGATGGCACGACTGAGGTCAGAGAATGCGAGATGCTGCAGAAGTGGGAATGAAACCAGCGTGCGACAGTGTCCCTGCGAGATCCCAACCACAGAGCCGACGGTCCTGCCGTCATGATCGCCCGTATCCCGCCTCGACCCCGTCTTACTCCTCTTCCTTGCCTCACTCTCTCCGCTCGCACGCTCCTCCAAATCGTGATAACTGCGGGCCAAGAACGCCCACATCCCCGGAACGCCCTTGACGGCCGCCTGGTACGTCCCGCCGTGCGTCTGGCTAAAGTCGGCGCGAGGATCTCGGGTGCGGCGCGCGTGTCGTAAGGTTCGAAAGGGGTGTTGAGAGGCGAGAAGGTGAATGACGAACGAAATGGAGCCGAGTGCGCGGCGATTTCTTGTAAATCGGCGGCGAACAAGGCGCAGTATCTGTCGAGGTCGAGGCTCGAGTCGTCGTAGCCGAAGGGCTGTTCGACTTGGCGAGAGAGCTCGAGGAAGTCTCAGAAGACGCCGGCCGCGATGAATTGGGCGGGATAGTCAACCAGCCGAGAGAACCGTAGATCTGGAAGGGGAGGATGAGGAGTTAGACGAAGGCCGTTGCGCGCAGGTGAACGGAGTACGAGAAGGGAAGGGGAGTCGAGAGGACGCGCTCGCAGATGGCGAGCGAGTCGCCGAGCTGGTTGAGCGCGCCGAAGGCGACACCGACGAGGGGAGCGGCGAGAGTTCCGCAGCGGATGCAGGTCGTGATGTATCCATGGAGGAAAAGCTAGATCTCGAGCGGGATGTTGGTGGTTGCGACAACTTTGGGAGCGCGGTTATCGCGAGCGATGGCGCGCAATACCGGGCGGAAGACGAGGAGGGCGGGGGCGTAGTCGTAGATGCTGAACGGAGGCGGGTTGTGGCGGGGAAGAAGCTGGACCTTGCGAATCTTGGGCTCTTTGCGCAGCTCGCCGAGTTCTTCGGCACCGAAGGTGACCTTCTCGAGGTCGATATGGCTGCTCAAGGCCGACGAGGACATCGTGCCGACCACGGGCGCGGCCGAGCCAGACGTAGCCGGCATGGGGATGCAGGTCGAGCCGTCAGGAAGGGGAGCGCGCCATAGACCCGTCACAACGTCACGCCTTATGCCGGACGGGTCGTCGATGCCGGACGGGAACGAATACTTGGGAAGCAGCCTGACGAGGTCGTAAAGGTCCTCGTAGTACACGCTGTTCTCCCCACGGACGTAATGCTTGACGGCGATGGCGAAAGCCTGGATGGGGCTGCGAAGAGCGCGCAGGAATGTCAGTATCCTGGTCTGCCTAGCCAGTGTCCGGACTTAGGCAGCGTCAACGTCTGAGTCCGGTCACGTAAAGGCCGCTTACTGGCAGAACGCACTTGAACATCGTCCTCTTCTCGATGAGCGCCTTGAGCTTCTCGATCTCGTCGGCGCCGCTTCCAGGCTCAATTCTTGCCTGCTCAGCCGCGTCGAGCGTCGTCCCGCCAATGTGGATCCAGATCATGCTCGCAAGGTTTCGCGAGGCGAGCGAGACAGTCGACCAGGCTTGGCGACCAGCGTTCCAGCGGTCGAGGGCGGACGAGGTGCAGAGCGAGACAGCGAACGAGAGCACGGTCGTCGGGACACTGGAGCGTTCAGGGGGGTGGACGTAAGTACAGATGTGCTCAGCAATGAGCGAAGGAAGAAGGAGGAGTCGCGGAAAACGGCGCACCTCAGCATGATCGTATTCACTTCACCGCAAAGCCCCATACCTCGCACCCGACGGTGACAGCGACCGCCACGAGCGTGAAGGCAAGCACGGCAGGCGCGATCTCGGGAAAGACCGTCTGCCCAATCTTGCGGAGGAGAAGCGACATCTGCGAGTGGAGGAAGGAGTCAGTTCGCTCGTTCGTTAACGAGGGGGCCGGCCGCTTGTAATGCTGTCGCCCTCCCCGCATCTCCGTTCGTAACAGCGAGACCGCCGGTTTACCCAGCCTGACATCTTCCTCCCACGCTCACCAGAGCGATTCAGCCGAAGGCACGAACTCGTCCAGCGAGCGCGAGCCCTCGTGGCTGCCGCTAAGCACGATGCCATCCATGACGCACCTTATCCCAGCGACTCTAGCGGAAAATCCGAACAACGAAGCGCAAGGCGAGCAAGGAAGACGAGGGTCAGAGCAGAGCAAGATAGAGAGTCGCAGAAGGCAGCGTAAGTGCAGTGAGCAGTCGCAGGAGAAGAGGAGAAGCGAGAGAAGGAGGCGGCCGAGTCGCTCGCAAGAAGAGGGCGATTGTTTGTTTGCGGAGGAGGCTCTCGCAGGCGGTAAGGGGGACAGCGGCGGCTGCCTGATGACTGCAGAGAGCGCGCGACGTCGAAAGACAGCGAGAGAGAGAAGCGACGAGAGCGGCGGGAAAGCAGAGCAGAAGCCGCCAGCGTGGACCTTCGCAAGTTCAGGAAGCCTCTCTTGCTCGCCTTCGCGCCCAGCAAGCGCTCATAGGTCAATGAGCCAGTTCGTTTGTTCCATCCAGCCCCGCCAGGGAGCCGATGCCTTCTATGTGCCCCCAAATACCCCAAAAAGGCGTGAAAGATTCGTGAAAGGGCATGTGGTTGTTCGTCGTAAGGCGTGAGGCGTGAGGCGTGAGGCGTGAGGCGTGAGGCGTGAGGCGTGAGGCTTGAGGCGTGAGGCGTGAGGCGTGAGTGTTTAGTTGCCGGCGCCCGCGTACTTGTATTGCTCCGAGCGGCGGCCAGTAAATTTCCATCTTTAGGGGAAAGGAGGTCAGTGAGGAGAAGGGGGAGAAGGAGGGAGGGACGGAACGCACTGGACGTTCTGGATCACGTCGTTCTTGTTGTCGGTGTAACCGCCCCACAGCTTCTGGAAGGCGTTGAAGACGACGTCGATCGAGGTAGGGGTGCGGACCCAGGCGTCGTCGAAGGCGTCGGCTGCGAGGAGTCGGAAGGTCAGCCTCGCTCTCCGGAGAATGACTCCAACGTGATGTGCGCGACGTACTGATGTAGAGAGTTTCCGAGCGACCTGCGGGCGTCGTAACGACCACCTCGAGACCGCAGTACTTCTGCCGAGCAGCGGTCGCATCCCAATTGGCGTCCGACATCATCGTGTTCAACGAGATGGCGATTCCGGGCGTGTCGTCGTTGTACTTGTACCAGCACCAACTGTGGCTGAGTGCGTCGGGGCACATGAGAGCGCCTGAGGTCAGCGGAGGCGACCAGGAGAACCAGGAGAGAAGGCCGCTCACCCGTTCGTCGAGTCCTGCGCCGAGTTGGTCCTGAACCACGAAGCGATGGCGCCAGTGTTGGTTCCAGTGAACTTGGTGACGCCCGAGGCCGCGAGAACGTTGTTGTCGGTCGAGACGAACTCGGTTGTCGAGGAGGTGGAGGAAGTCGACGACGACGACGACGAGCCAGACCACCAGCACTTGTTGTCCTTGCGGTAGTAGCCGTCGTTGCAGGCTGCGGTGGGACAATGAATATCAGCGCGCGAAGTCCTGGGAAGCGGAGACAGACATAGAGAGCAGGACGAGGAGGTTTCGGCGTCGCGGGGAGCTAAGAGAGACGCGAGGGATAACGAGCGACTCACCCCAGTCGCAGATGTTCTTGTGGCACCAGTGATGCGAGTTCTCGACGATCTTCGAGTTGCCGCAGACCGAAACGTCGGCGCAGTACTTGTAGACCGCTCGCTCCTCGAGCGATGAGGCGGGCGAGACGGGCGCAGAGAAGGCGACGAGGGGAGCCGCCAAGGCGAGGACGGGGACGAAGAGGGACGTGAGCATCGTCGAAGTCGGCGAGGAGGGGAGGAGGTGAAGGCGGGCGCGGGGAAGGGAAGGCGAAGCGTGTGAGAGGGAGGGGAAAGGAAGAGAAGCGAAAGCACAGCGTCGAAAGCAGGTCGTTCAGATTCAGCGCCTCTGAAAAAGCGGACAGAAGAACAGCAAGAACCCCTTCTCCTGCCTCGGCGGCGGGAAGGAGGGGGTTCTTCGGGCGTGGATGAGGTTGCCTTCCCGGTTCCACCGTCGCGTGGCCACCGAAACCCGCTTCGATCACTCATGCAGATGGGCCAAACAAGACCGGCGCGGAGAATCAAGGGAGAGAAGATCGAGCTCGCCGAAGAATCCGGTCTTCGTCGCCGCGGAGAGGGTGGTCGCGGCCGCTAAAGCTGGCCTCGTGTATGCAACGGATGCATAGACCTTCCAACCGGGTCTGCGAGACTCTTGCAGCCAGCAATCCCGTCCAGCTGGCCGGTAGTACAGTTCGAAAGTTGCAAGCAAGCGATCCTGGCTCAAGGTGGTCGTCCTCGCGCGAGCGCATCTTGTGTGCGACGCTAGAGAAGCTCGCGGGCTCCATTCTTCCGCGCGCGAGCCGCGCAACAAAAGAAGCGGTGGAAGACCCTGGTATCTTTTCCGGGGTCGTCCTCACCGGCGAAGTCCCCAGTCCGCGTATCCAGGGACGCTGCTCAAGCCGGCTAGCATAGACGCCGGTCCGAAGCAGAGGATCTTCGTGCAAAGCGTTGCGAGGCCGGCGAAGCGATGTGATGCGAGGTCGAGATGCGAGGCAAAGCGGGGTGAGGAGGAGGATGCAGCAGGGCAGCGGAGTGCGACTCGGTGCGGGGAGCATTCTCAGCCGGTAGGATATGCCGCAGTAGTAACATGGCGTCCGTAAACCGGCGCACGGCTTTGCGAGCGTGGCGGGAGGAATCGAAGCGAAAAGCGGCGAAGCAAGTCGTTCGTCGTGGCACCTTGTGGAGTGTCGAGCCCATGCTGGATAGCTGACTTTCTCAGCGCTGCAGTCAGCGGTGACGAAGACGTTGCGAGAGAGCGAAGAGGAGAAGCGACTCTTAAGGCGAGACCCTCACTTCGCTCGGGTTCGAACAGGGGCCAATGAACGTGGAGTTACAGCACACTCATACAACACTGATTATAGACGGCGAGGAGCGAGGGAATAAGCGAGCGGAAGGGAGAGACAGACATCAGGTCCTTTTTAGGCGGAGCCGGACCCGCCGAAGCTCCACTGCGACGAACGCTTGCCCGTGAATTGCCATTGGACGCCTTGGATGACATCGTCCTACGAACGAACCTCGTCAGCGGGAAGTCGCGGAGTGAGGAGCCAACGGCGAATCGTCAAGGAAGCTGGCGAAGGCCAAGCTGCGGAGGCTCACCTTGTTGTTCGTGTCGCGGCCGTAAAGCTTGACAAACGCGCCCTTGATGACGTCGATAGAGGTTGGAGTGCGGACATATTGGTCGTCGAAGGCGTCGGCTGTGTGGGTGAACGGAGATTAGCTCACTCGTCCGGAGAAGTTCGCTCAAACGGCTTGCGCCGGAAGCGGCTGCCTTGGGAGGCATACGGTAGCAGTGAACGCCCAAACATACCGATGTAGAGCGTCTCAGAGCGGCCCTCGGGCGTGGTCACGACAGCCTCGAGACCACAGTACGCCTTGCGGGCGGCCATCTCATCTCCGTTGAAGTCGTTAATCATCTGCTGGCGCGAGATGGCGAAGCCAGGCGTGCTGTCGGTGTACTGTGTGTAGCACCACGACCCGCCTGCGGATGCAAGCCAAGTTGGCGGCAAGTTCAGAGGGGAGACCACGGAGGACGGGCTCACCGTTGGTATGGTCGGCCGGGTCATTCGTCCTGAACCACGACGCAATCGAGTTCGTGTTGTCGCCCTTGAACGACTTGACGCCGCTCGAAGTGACGGCATTGGTCTTTGAGTCTGTGCGCTTCTCGAGTTGGCGGAGAGCTGCACGGGCGGAGTGATCAGCGACTGACACCCGGCGAGTACGGCCGGTCACGCACCAATACCCTCGGCGGAAGCGACCGGCGCTGCCGAGACGAGGAAGGGAGCAACGGCTGAAAGAGCGGCAAAGAAGAAGGTGGTCCGCATGGTGAGGGATAAGGGCGGTCGGTCGGTGTCGAAGACAGGATAAATGAAGCGGGGCAGGGCAAAGTGAGGAGAAGGAAAGAGAGAGACCGCGAGCAGTCTGGCGGCATTCAAGACGGGGGAACCGGAAAGGAGGGGTCCTTCGGGTAATCGAAGAAAGAGGTCGTGTGCAAGAGTTTGCCGGCGCAGTTCTCCCCCCCCCCACCGTACAACGATTTCCTACGACGAACCCCGTAGAAACGGGGTGGTTTCGTGCGAGTCCGCACAACGGTTGCGGCCGAATCTGCGGCGTTGAGGAGAAAGACACGCGAGAACATGGCCGGTCGAGCGGTAAATCCCCTCGATTCCTTTCCGCAAACCCTTGATCTGTCTGTGATAATCTCGATCGCATGAAGGTCACACGATCGGCGAAGGAAGAACTTGTGAGAAGCGAGCCGGCGGAAAGGCGGAAGCAGGCTGCTGCCGTCGTAGTCAGGCGACCGTCTTCAAGCGACAAGCAGGCCCCTGAGCGTGCGAGAGAGCCAGACTCAGCTTCGGCAGCAAAGTCGGCGGATGAACGAGCGTAGCGATGCGACGCGGGGGAAGGAGACATCTGTGCGGCGAAAGTCAGCGGAGAGTAGGCAACGAAGCTGGGGCGTAACCAGTACTTACTACTCAAGTTAAGCAGCCTTCCGCCACACAAGCAGCGGCCTACTGAACCCTCCCTCCTCCCGCTCTATCCGCTGCTCGAACTCGAAGCCCGCTTCTCGCATCTCGTCCTCAAAGGGGGGTCGCAACTTGATGGCCTTAAATGTCTCGCGCAAGTCCCTGTTCCGCTTCGCGGCGCGCTTGTAGTTGTCCCATTCTTGCGCTGCGAGGCGAGCAAGCGAACGGAAGCGCATCAGCGCAAGGAGACAGCCTTGAGCGGCAGCGCAAGCCGGCCGAACGGAACGCAACGCACGCTCGATGATCACTACTCCGCCCACAGGAAGCACCTGATAGAGCGACCGAAAGAGCCGAGTCATGCCAGCGTCACCATGGTGGAGGTGCAGCCACTTTGTGATCGAGAACAGGGTGATCACGTCGACTCTTCGGGTCCCGCTCGCAACAAACTTCTCGAGCCGCCCTTCGTCCATCACGTCGGCGGCGAGAAAGTCGAGGCGGTCGTCGCCCTTTTCAAAGCCCAGTTCGTTCGCTATTCTCCAAGCGTCTTCGATCAAGAGAGGGTCGATGTCGACGCCGACGACGCTCGCTGCGCCCATATGCCGCAGCGCATCGAACGCGATCTTGCCCGAGTTGGTGCCGACGTCGAGCAGGCGTTTGCCAGCGAAGAGTTGGCGGTCGAGGAGAGCGAGACGGCCGTCGAGGGAGTCGGCTGGGGGTGCAGATTCGGTGCTCGAACTTGCCGCGGGTCTGAAGGAGTAATAGGATCGGTAATTGCCGTACGGCCACACTGTCCGGTGGTTGGCCTTGTTGCGAGAGTTGGCGGTCTCCTCAGGAGCAGTCGGCGGGAGAAGGTCCAGCGGTGTCGACGAGCCTGCGCTTCGGCGGATGCCAACATCAGCGACGGACTTCAAGATGCAACAGCGAGCGACTTACGTCCCAGCCCGTCCCTCGCTTCTGTTCCGCTCATCAGTTTCAGTAGAGTTGAGGCAACGAACAGCGGCAGCGGCGGCGGCAGCTCCGGTCGTCAAGCGAGCACTCGAGAGTAGCTCAGAGTTTCAAGGAACGTT
Organism: Rhodotorula sp. S30-09; assembly: GCA_023628235.1. NCBI lineage: Eukaryota > Fungi > Basidiomycota > Microbotryomycetes > Sporidiobolales > Sporidiobolaceae > Rhodotorula > Rhodotorula sp. S30-09. The sequence continues at coordinate 136,294 of JAMALD010000015.1, forward strand.
TGAGTTGAGCACAAGCCAGTCAAACGAGTCGAAGCGTGTCGTGCTCCGCCAACCTCGACTTCATCAATCCGAGCGATCCTCGACATCCTCCAACTCGCTTTCACCGCTCAGACTCGCTTGAACAGTCTCAGACAATTACGGAGGTGCTGCTCGCTGCAACGGGACTACCGCCAAACCGCTACATTCGGCATTTGCTTCCATCGCCTCCCTTGACATCACCGAACGAGGATGGGACGGCCGGTCCTCCTCGACCCTCGTATGCTGTTTTGACTCACCAGGACAACTCTGATTATCCACACTAACCCCCTTGCCATCCTGAAGCGCCCGCCTCGTTGGCCGCTTCGCCCCTCTCTCCTCCTCCTCGGACCGACCCGCCCGCTCAAACTCCCTCATCGCCCACATCCAGCGACAGCGATTCAACAGTCCTCTCCGCGTCTCCTTTCTACGGTCTCGCACCGGAAGTCGTTGCGCTTCTACGGCCACCCGGACAGTCTGCGGAGAGGCACGCGACGGATAATCCTGCGACCCGAGCCCTCGATGCACGAATCGACCTCGCACTCAGCGCGTCCAGGTCGCGCACGTCACTGGGGTCACAGCTTGACACGGACGACGAACCGCCATGCCCTCCATTGCGTACTCCAAGCAGGCCGTCCCCCATGGAACGTCCGACGCCTCCTCGCAACCGGAACCCGACTTCAACTCCCTCTATCGCTACTGGTACGGCGCATGTAGGCCGTGAATCCGGGTCGGAGATCGGCTCAGGACGAAGTTCAGACTTTGCTGCAAGGGGAGGAATTCCGTCTTTCCACCTTTCGAACCCGCTTTGACGATTCGCTGTTCTTGACAGACTGCAAACGCTCGCCCAGACCCTGGAATCCCTCGCCGAGCGCGCCGGCTCGCTCTACCCTCGACCAGACCCTCCAGCCCCACTCATCGCTTCCGCAGCTTCCCTCGAGACGACCACTATTGCTCGTCACACAGACGGCATCCGCAATACCGTTCGACAGCTCCTGCTCGCCTCCCAACGCGTCAGCGACGCTGTCGAGCGACACCGCCAACGTCAACTCGCCCTCGACCCTGCCCAACCTCTGTCCGTGATCTTGCCCGATCGCTCGCTCTCGCCTAGTCCACGAAGGCCCGCGCCGACGTCCACGCTTGACGCGCTACGATTACCCTTCACCTCCTCCCCGCTCCCGCTGTCCCCAACCTCCGCAACTCCCGCACCGCCCGCCGAGCCCGAGAACTACCCGGGCGAACACGCCCAACTCCTGCGCATCAACCAGCTCCAAGCCGACATCGCTTCGCGCGCAAACGAGCTGCGCGACTTGCGCGAACGCAGTCTCGAGCTGGAGAGGGCGCAGAGGGCAATCGCGAGGAGGGAGGTGTTGGAGCTGAGCGAGGACGACAAGGATTGCGAGATCGGGGTGGGTGTGGGAGGGCGAGGAGTCGGACCTTCCCAGCCTGTGGCGGCAAGGAGGCGAGGGCTCGGCTGCGAATGCATCCAGTTGGAGAAGCGGGAGGAGCGGGAGAGGCGGCGGAAGGAGTACGAGCAGTGGGACTTCTGCGGCCGCTGATCCGAGTCTCGTGTGATGGTGCGACTAGCTTTGCACACTGTTGATTGTGAGTTGAATGCAGAAATGCGCCTCGCCAGGCTGTAAGACTATGTGCGAGAAAATGCGGGAGAAAGGTACGACAGCTAATGAGGGACGTCGAGAGAGGGAATGGACGATATGACATGTGAGAGGAGAAACCGCTAGAGGACCAAATGGGAGACGCCGCCCGCCAGCTTGTCTTGTTCTCGCTCAGCGAGCGCCTTGTCGTACTTGACGAGGTCGCCGGCAAGCGTGCGCAGACTCGAGCCAGCCTTGACAAACCATTCGTCGACTTGACCGGATGCGACGACATCGGCATGGTTGGCGTGCGTGCTGTCGAGGCCAGAGATGGCGATGATGCGGGCGGGAGCAAGCTTGTTGGCGTGTTCGTGCTCACGCATTGCTCGAGACGCCTCGATGCCGTCGATGTCGGGCATCTGGATGTCGCCTGCAGATTGAATGAGATTAGCCACTTGGCAGGATCGAAGCGTGAAATGGCGACGGACACCACACGAGGTTCGGCTTGAAAGACTTGAACAGCTCGATGGCCTCGGCTCCTCCGCCCGCTTCGGCGTGCTCGATCTTCCTCGTTTTGAGAAACATGACGAGAACTCGGCGTGCGATGGCATTGTCATCGACGACGAGGCAACGAACTCGGGATTGCGGCGGGTCGTCTGGAGGGCGAGGGGAGGGAACGGGGGCGGAGGCGCTGCGAGAGGCCTTCGAGGGGCCAGGCGAAGCAGGTCGGGACATCCCGCGAACGGGGTTGAACAGATGCTCGAGTTCTTGCGTGAGGTTTCGAGTGACTGGGTCGTCGCGGCGGGCGACCGGTCCCGAGACGACCTCGAGCGGTACCGTGACCATGGCAGCCGTTCCCCGGCCAAGCGTCGACCGGTAGCGCAGCGAGCCGCCCATCCGCTTGATAATGTTGTCGGCGATCGAGGTGCCGAGACCTGCGCCTGGCGCGAAGGGATCCCCCTGTTTGAAGGGCGTGAGACTGGCAGGAAGCGGGTCAGCCTCGGGGTGTCCTGGATCTCGAGGAGGGAGGTCGAGCGCACAGGTCGTCGCGCATGAACGTCGAATCCATCCCTTTGCCTGTGTCAATCACCTCAAAGACGAACTCGTGCTGTGCGTCTTTGCCGACTTCGCGCGATGTCGACACTGCGATGGTGATGCTGCCCGAGTCGGTGAACTGCGGATGAGAAGTGGTGAGAAAGAGAAAGAGGGGCGAAAGAGCGGCGAGTGTCGCGCACCTTCATGGCGTTGCTGATGAGGTTAATCAGCACGCGCTTGAAGCCACCGACGTCGATCTTGACCCGCGTACCATCGGCCACCGCGTAGCGGAACATCAACGGGATCTGCTCATGCGCGCGCCCATCATCTATGCCTCGCAGTCGAGCCAAATCTTTGGCCTTGCTCGCGCAAGACTTGACGACGTCGATGATGAGCGACTCGAGATCGACGTCGCACAGAGTCGTGTCCTTCCGCGAGGGCTGACGGTTCGAAAGCGAAAGCTTCGTGTAATCGAGGGTGTCGTCGAGGATTTCGCGCAAGGATGTGAGGCAGGTTTCGGCGACGTCGAGGAGAGGTGTGATAGTAGCGAGAGCGACAGGGTCCGTCATCGTCCGGATAAGCTCGAGCTGCGAGCCGAGCGCGAACAACGGCGTCCGAAGTTCGTGCGAGATGTGACCGACGAAGGACGTCTTCGCCTTGTCCGCCGCGAGAATTCGTTCTTGCGACTGGCCGGCAATGAGGATGGCGCCGATCGAAGAGACGAAATGCTCGTCGGACGGCTCGAACTCGAAATGCGGCTGTGTCGAGCCGCAAACCATGAAGAGCGCCGGTTCTCCTTCGTGGTCGAAGACGGGGACTGCGATGGCGGCGGTCGTTCGCTCGGGCAGCAGGTCGGACAACGCAGTCGGCAGGCGAGCGACGGTTTCGTCGGGCGATGGAACGGGCAGTGCGAAGGATGTGCGTTGAGAGGCGTGGTACTCCGCCAATGCCCTCGCGACGGCAGCGGTCCCATTCTCGCTGTTGACCAGTTGGTTCCACTCGTCACGCTCCTGCGGCGTCGAGTCGCCCGGCCCAGACGAGACGTCCATCACGCTGATATGGCCGGGTCCGTGGACGCTCGGATCGCGACGTCGGCGAGTCGAGCCGGGACTGATACGCGGAGTCCGACGAGGCGAGTTGAGAGGCAGAGAGTCGGGAGTCACTGGGACACAGGTGGAGGAAGGGAAGTTGAAGGCGCGCAAGTCCAGGACGAAGCAGTAGTCGGAAGCGGTGTGGTCGCGGACGTCGTCGCAGACGCCGGACATGGCGCACGGAAGACTGGACGGCGAGGCCGGTACGAGATTTCGAGACGGGTACACCATCAGGCGGCGGAACAAGTTGGCCGTGTACTCGTTCCGCAAGTCGTTAAGCCGGTGCCGCTCCTTCTCGAAGGCGAGTTCGACTGCATACAAACGAGCAAGCATCGGCAGAAGCGGAAGAACGGTCGGACGGAGCAAACGCACATTGATTCGCCGCCATCACCGCGAACTGCTTCAGCATCCGCTCCTCCGCTTCACTCAGAGGGGGTTTTGACTCGTGATGTACGAGACAGAGGGAGCCAACTGGCATCGCGTCGCGCTCTGGTGCCCCCGGAATCGGAACTGATCGCAAGTTGATGTTGGAAGACGCGAAGAAGCCGACCGGCCCTTTGCCCTCGTTGACGAGCGGCAAGCGCTTGAAGCGCCAGTCGCGTCCTGCGTCCGGTACTTGGAAGCAGCCTGAGTCGGGCGTCTTGCTCATGGCGTGCGGGCAGAAAGAGGCGTCCCGGTCCACCGCGATCTGGGGAAAGTCCTCGTCCTCCTCCTTCGGATCCCACCCGCTCGTCGAGACGAACAGGACGCGGTCCTCGAGGACGACATTGATGACGACGGTATCGACCTGCGGGAGGAGGATGGTGAGCACGCTGGAATCCAGTCGACGTCGAGAGTGAGCGAACCCACCTGGAAGACATCTCGCGCCAGCTTCGCCAGCTGATCGATGACAGGTACTCGCCCGACGGAGTGCAGAGAATACCGGCGGAGGACTCGCCGTCGTTCCTCCTCGCGCGCTGTGGACGGTGGATTAGTCACTGCTCGGAGGCGACTCGGGAGGACGGATGGCAGGTGAACAAACGCACGATTCCTCAGCGCGGGCAGGTGTCCTTTCCGCCGATACAGCTCCTTCGCATACTCGAACGAGCCCTCCTCGCCCAGCACAGCCTGCTGGTCCGCCGACGAGCCCGACGACGAGCGCATGCCGTCGTCGCGCGCGGCGGGACCTTCGAAGACGAGCTCGTCGGGCTGGTGGACGGGCAGCTTGGTGGCATCGAGCGCCGCTGTCCCATCGCCGTACCGCCTGAGGAGCGTCGCGAGGGCGTCCTCAACCATGGCCGGAGCGACGACTCCTGCAGCAGCACGCGCGATGCTGTGCTCGTGCGTGGCCGATGCAAACGCGGCTGTCGCAGGCTCGAGTCGGTGGTGGCCGCGACGGGTGGGCGGCGGTGGACTCGTTATCATCCAGACGAGCTTGCGAGCCCGGCCGCGCTGTCGAGGCGAACGATCGCTGATCGTTCCGTCGCCTGCCGAAACGGGCAGGTCCAGCGCGGTGTCTCGACTGACGACCTTTCGCTCGCGCCTGGGCGACACGACCCTGTGGGTCTGGGTGTGGGTGTGGGATTGCAGGATACGGAGTGCGAGGGTATGGCATGACCAGGGTATACAGGTTTGGCCGGCGTCGACGAGAAAGAGGGACCGCGTTCGCAGGCAGCGTGGCGCTCAGCCGCGCTCGACGATGTCCCAGCCGCTGCAAGACCGTCCGCGGTTCGTCAGCTCGAGGCGCAGAGCGTGGAGAGGAAGCGGACGCACTGGTAGACTTGATGCAAGACGTCGATGGCGAAGCGGCTGTACGTGCTCTGCGGCGTGCCGACGAGTCCTCGACCCCATGCGGCGATCTGAGCGTCGAGTTGCGGGTAGAGGAACGGCGCGAGAGGCGTCTTGTCGTCCTTGTTGCGCAGGCGGTTCAGCTTGCCGATGCTGGGAAGCGAGGAGAAGTCGGACAGGACAAAGGTGCAGGGGAACGCGTCGAAGAAGACGCCAAGGTTCGGGTCGGCGTGCGGGAGCTTCGAATCTGTCGCGATGAACAGGGGCGCGTTGAACGGGAGCAGCCGTGCGTCGGTGTGCAGCGGAGAGCGGCAGGCGAGTCCAGGAGAGAGGAGGGAGTCGGCGCGAGAACGGACAGTCGGGAGAGGCGGGAGAGGCGCATGCTTGTACGCTCCGGCTCGCTGCGGTCGAGAGTTGGCGCGCCTAACGATGGCGCTGTTGGGGGCCGAGCTGCCGTCGAGACTCCGCCGAGTAAGTCTGCTCGTCTCGCTAGTCCGCCTGACTTCCTCGCACAACTCGACATCGATCCCCATCTTGTCCTCGCATAGCTTGGCCCAGACGCCGCGCATGTTCTGCGGAGCGTTTTGCTGGAAGATGCCGTCGCCGACGCGCAAATGCAAGCCGTAGTAGTTGCCCTCGCCGCCGAGCATGTCCCGGACTTGCTCTGTCACCTCGTCGACAACCTCGGTCCGAAACACCATCGACTTGCGAAACGTCGAGCGGGCGTCGAAGCTGTCGTCACGGGTGACGCGCAAGCGGTTCGTGCCGAACATGCTGCCGACGTGGACGAGCTTGAACGAGTCCGTCTCGTCGCGCAGCTTGTCGACGTCGATGCGGTGACCCCACTTGTCGAGCGGCTCGTGGTCATCCACCGAGTCGTAGAAGCGGTAGTGGTACATCGTGTCGTCTTTGAGCCGCCAGACATCAGGACTCTCGCCCCGCTTGTCCGGTTTGCGAAGGCCAAGCTCGGCGTGCAGCCAGTCCATCGAGAGGTTCGCCCTGCGCTTGAGCGGGACGTGCTTTTCCGCCTCGCTCAAATCGACGAGCCAAGACCAGTCGACCGTCGTCCAGTCCCAGAACCCGTCGCACTCACGCGGAATCGGGTCCTCGTTCGAGCCCTCCCCAAACTCGATGCAGTGCTCGAGTCCCTCCTTGCTCGCCATTTCAAGCCGACGCTGGAGCTTGTCGAATGAGATGTAGGGGATGGCGTGGCCGAGCCAGATCGGCGGGAGGAGGAGGATACGCTTGAGGAGGAAGGCGAGGGTGAGGGCGTTCTCAAGCGAGATGCGCTGATTGTGGTAGCCCGAGTGCGGCGAGTAGGCGAGGTAGCGGTCGGCAAAAGCGTGATCAGCGTCAGAGAGAGGATAGGTGGCGGATACATGCGGCGAGACGTCGACGTCGATGGGCTGGGTATCGTAAGTTGGAGAAGGCGGTCGAGCGGGTTGAGGTCGCACTTTTGGTGGCGGTGGCGGCGGCTGGGGAGCAGCAGGGGCTTCGAACCACTCAACCTTGGTGAGAGGTGCTTCCTTGGCCACAGACCTGACCGCCTCGGGCGGCGGAACCGTCTCGACGTCGTCGACCACTGAAAGAGTCGCGCCTTCAACATCCACATCTCGCCAGCGCCACAGCAAGATCACCGCCACCAGTGGCAGCAACACCAGCCACCGCACCCGACCGCCTCGCAAGCGCCAGGAAACCCATCCCCTCGCCTGTCCCGCTCGCCGTCGACCCGCCGCATCCGGTTGCCCCGGTATGCTGTAGAACGGCAGGCTCCCCCGATCCCCTTTCCTCTTTCCTGGATCATCGCGCCTATCGGAAGACGTTGAGCTTAACGGGGCGCTGCTGGGTACTGAGCGTGAAGGGCTGGGACGGCTTCGAGGAGGGTCCGAGATTCGAGCGGCCGACGAGGAGGCGGATGACTGGCGGCGGTGGGGCTCAGGAAAGATGTTGAGGGCCGTAGAGTGTGGAAGATCGCTCTCCATGCCCGCTGGTAAGCCAGAACGCACCACCCGTCCCATCAGCGAACAAAGCGATGAGATTCGTGATCGAGAACGAACGCACCTGGGCTCTTCCGGTCGCCTCACAAGCTAGACAAGATATCTGATGGCACCTGTGCAAGCGTCAGCCCAGAAAGCAGCTGAGAGCAAGCACGTCGCCGAGGGCGACGAGGGAGAGGAACAGAGTCGAGGGTTGTTCCCCGTCAACTCGCTCACCAAGCCAGGTTAGCAAAGCTGCACTACCTGATGCTCTAAGCAGGGCGCGACATACTCGCTGGACATGCCTGACCGCCTCCGCACGCCTTCCTCGTCACCATACACCTCCGCTCGCTCGTCTCGACGTGACGGTGACTGAGCCACTTTCTGGACGGTGCATGTTGGGTGTGTGGCGGTCGATACAGAGCAGCGACACGGCTGGCCCGCCCATCGTTCCCCTCCGACTACCTTGCGACTGCTTTGGCGATTCCCCGTTTCCTCGAGGCCTTCTGAAACGCTCACCAAGTCCTTGCCCGTACTGCGCTGGCGACACCGCACTGGTCGAAGGACGTATAAGTCAGAGGCATTAGACGGGAAGCAGACGATGGAACTCCAGCTGTTGCTCTAATCATGAGCTCCCTAACACTACCGTCAACTCGCTCCCTTGTCCCGGTCCTTGCTCCCGGATGCCTCGATTCAATTCCCTCACACGGCGACGTCTTGTGCCTTGCATCCGAATCCCCGACCCGGACTTCGGCGCACGTCGGTAGGTTGACTGCCGTCTCGCTCGCTTCCGAGGACGAAGAAGACGCAGCAAGCTACAAAGCGAAGGACGAGGCCGCTTGTTGGAACGGAGGGCACTGGAATGGCAGAAGGGACATTTGTCGGAGCGCAGCAGAATAACACGACTACAAGGTCTAGCTTCTTTCTACCCGGTCGCCGTTCCTCAGACTTCCGGCGCATGCCCGTGAGAGACAATTGACAAGCTAGCAAGAGGAGAAGACTGAGCAAGACTTGATTGCTGGTCCGCGGGAGGCTTCTACATGCGCCTCTGCCTCTTCCTCGTCACCGGGACATGTTCCAACTTGACAGGCTGAGGCACAGGCGTACGACGATCGAGGTCGAGGACGTAGTGATGGTGTAGAACGAATCCTCGTAAGGGGGAGCCTCGGTCGTTGGCAACCGCACGCTCAGCGGCATGCGGCGGACGACATGGCCGAGGGAAGGTTGGGATCGGGCATTTCCTGGAGGCGGACCTGGACGTTCTCCCAGGACGGAAGCTCAAATGTCATCCACGTTCCCATGAGGTGGCAGATAGTCTCGAACTCGTATGCCGGTCCTTGAGGCCCGTCGACCATGCACCGACATGCAATAGCTCGAGGTGCGGCCACCTTCAGGTACGACACGCTATCATGGAGGAGGAGCTCTGCGAATTCCCGTCGCCGTTCTCCGTCATGCGCGTGGTATGAAGAGGGGAGGGAGTCGCATTTCTCGTCTACGCGCAGGTCGAGGAGAATCAGCGCCCAACATTAAGTGGCGTGAAGCGGCACAAAACGCACCTGTACCCACACCAGGAGGCTTGAGGAGCGGTCCTTCCAGATTGTAGTAAGGCGCGACGGGCGACTCCTCCTTGAGACGGTACACGTTGTTGCGAACCCAGTTGAACAAGCTGTCAATGAGCCGAGGACTGAGAACTGCATGCCGACCCTTCCAGGTCACCTACGAAGACGCAGTCAGCGGGAGCTGAATGTCCCGCAGTTGGCCGGAGACGCACGATCTCGACGGCCGTGGCCAGTCGCACTTCCTTCACGGTATCCGGCTTCGGCGGCGGCGCCGCAACGGCGAGCTCGTGGAAGACGGCAGGCCAGTGTTTTGTGCAGGGTGGAAGCATCAGCTTCGGGTCTATCGATCGCGACAGATGATGCCGAACGCATTGTTCCGCAGAGTCTCGTTGCGGTCTTCCTCCCAGCCCGGATAGCCCTCGCCCAAGGTACCCTCTGGCCGAAAGCTCATGCTGAGGATGCGATGCGAGCGAGGGACGAAGAAGGAGAATGAACCGAGTGAAGGTGCGGTAGGCCAGTTCCAATAAGCCAGCTCCCCCAGGTCAAGTCTGCAGACCGTCCAGACAGTCACTCAGCGGGCGCAAATCAGCAGCACGTGGCGGAAGGCGCGAGCGTGCCAAAGGAGCCAGAAGATCGGTGAAGAGGAGGTCGAGGCGGACGAGAACGACCGAAAATCGTGGACCGCGTTGAAGGATGGCAGCTGTCCAGCTAACGAGGGAGCCGCACGAGACCATGCCATCGCCACAATGGTCCTGAACCATTTGTACGCCGCGCAAAGCCCTGTCAAGCGAGCACGGCGACCTCATCAGTTAGCGGTGAACACCGAGGCGAGGAGACAGCAGCGCAGCGTGGGAGCGCTCCTGATTGTCCTTATCAGCTATAAAGTGGTCATATAGCATGACGCAAGCCACAAAGCGCCAATCTGAGCGGAAAGAGCGGGTGGTCGACACCCAACCCTCCCCCGGTCGAGCTCATCCTCTCTCCGCCACACCTCACACCGCTTGCACGGCCTGTTGCTGCTCTCGACGCTAGAATGGGTGGCTCACAGCTCACCCAGCTGCGCGAAAAGCTGCGAGACTCAGGTCTGAACCGTCAGGCCAACCCCAAGGACGCTCGCAAACGGGCAAAGCAGCGGAAGGATCTGTCGTCCAACTCGGCGCAGCACAGAAACGCCAAGCTTCAGGCGATTCACGAGCAATTCAACGTCTTCGACACGCGCGACGAAAAGAAGAAGTTCCAGGTCGTGTCGCGGTCGGGCAAGGAGGAGGGCGGCGGGAACAAGGGGATGCCAGGACGAACGAGGGCTGCCGGTATCGAGGCAGTGCGCACAGAGCGCCATATTCTGCTGAATAAGATAGCTGACTCGCCCTTCTTCGCTCACAGCGGAAGAAGACACTCCTCCCGATGCTCGAAGCACGAACTCACGCTTCTACCTTCGTCGACCACCGATTCGGCGAGGCAGCTTCACACCTGACGCCGGAGGAGAAGGCTCTCGAGCGGTTCACGGCCGAGCGCAAGTCGCGTCTCGACAAGAAGATGCGTTTCAATCTCGAGGACGACGATGGCCGCGAGTTTGCGCTCACGCACGGAGGACGGAAGTTGGGCTTCGGCGACGAGGACCAGCTGGAAGACGGCGGATGGGGCGGGCTAGGGGAAGGAGCGAACCGGGAGCCTCTGATGAACAGGCGGAAGATGGGCGCAGAGCCCGAGGAGGACGAGGTGCGTTGCGTTCTTCTGATCCGCTCATAGTCGTTGCCGACCGATTACGAACATACAGGAGCCGCGCAAGAAGTCGCACGCCGAGATCATGGACGAGGTCGTCGCCAAGTCTAAATTTCACAAGGTGCGTCTCGCTGTCTCGCGCTACTACGCGCTACTACAAGCGATATCTAACTCCGTTTTTCTTCCTAGGCCGAGCGACAGAAGATGAAGTCTGCCGACGAAGAAACTCGTGTCGAGCTCGACGCTGAGCTGAAGGACTTGCGAGGGATCTTGGCTGGTGGAGCTGTCAGTCGCGGCGGTGCGCGTGAGAAGGCGTCAGGCTCTTCGGCGACCGGAGCTCCCGAAACGGTTGAAGACGACGAAGAGGAAGATGAGGGCGAGGAGGAGGATGTCGAGGACGGAGACGATTCGAGTGCCGACTCGGACGAATCGGGCTCGACCTACGAATTAAACGAGGAGGAACTCGAAGCTGCTCTCGCCGCATCGTCCGCCAAGTCCGGTGTCGACCGCGACCTGCTGCGCAAACTCATCGGCTCAGCAGCCGACCGCTCTCCCTCTCCCTCTCCCCCTCCCCCTCCCTCATCAACCTCTGCCCCTGCCGCCCTCGACGGTGAGCGACCACCTCCCGCCAAGCCTGCGGCACAAGACGACGAGGAAGACTCGAAGGACCCGTACGACATCTACGTTCGTGAACTCGCTCTTGAGCCGCGGGCGCACGCGACCAATCGCCTCAAGACGCCGCTCGAGCTTGCGCAGGAGGCGGCTGAGCAGCTGAAGAAGCAGGAGGAGCGGCGGTTGAAGCGTCAGCGTGGCGAGGAGGACCGATCGAGCGATGAGGAGGATGGCCCCGAGGACGGGAAGCGGAAAAAGAAGGAGAAGAAGCGTGCGCCGCAAGGTGATGATCTCGACGACGACTTCCTCGAGAAGCAGTACGGCAGCGATGTGGACGAGAGCGCGTCGCCGGCTGTTGCTGTCGACGGACTTGGGCAGGGACTCGAGGGCGAGGGCGTGTTGTTGATGGACGAGGACGGGTCGGCGGAAGGCAATGACGAGGAGGAGGACGACGAAGAAGTAAGCGAAGGCGAGGAGGACGAGGAGGAGAGCGAGATGGACGAGATGGACAGTGGCGACCTGGATGCCGCTGACTCGGACGAGGAGGAGGAGGCACGGGGCGAAATGGAGGCGCTGGTCGCCCCTTCTACGGCGAAATTCGATGACTCGGGCGAACTCCCCTATACCTTCCCTTGCCCCTCAACTCACGCCGAGTTCGCCAAGCTCCTTCGCTCATCCGGCATCAAGGACGAGGACACGATCATCGTCGTCAAGCGTATCCGGACTCTCTACCACTCCGGTCTCGCCGAGGGGAACAAGGAGAAACTGCAGGTCTTTGCCAATGTTCTCCTCGACCACATCGTCTACCTCTGCACATCGCCTGCGCCATCGACATTCGCCATCATCAACTCGCTTCTCCCGCAACTCCTCACCATGTCGCACGCCTATCCCCTCAGTTGCGCCCCGCACTACGTCACGAAACTCTCCCTCATGCACCGCAACCTACTGCGCGGCCTCATCCGAGGTCCGCTGGACCCTGCGGCGAAGACATGGCCCGGCCTTCCCGAACTCACCCTCCTTCGCCTCGTCGGCATGGTCTGGTCGACCTCCGACCTGTCGCACCCCGTCGCCGCTCCTGCCCTCCTCCTGATCGGCGAATACCTTTCGCAGGCTCGCGTTCGTTCTCTCTCCGACCTCGCCAGCGGCATCTTCCTCGTCTCGCTCGCCGCACAGTTTGAAGAGCAGTCGAAGCGGATTGTCCCCGAAGCCGTCAACTTCCTCGCCAACTCGCTCGCCCTCCTTTTCCCGACTACTTCTGCCGTTTCCGCCACATCTTTCCCCGGCTTCTTCCCTGCGCCCGATGTCGGCCAGGAGCACGCTAAGCAGCTCAAGATCGGTCGCGACTCGTCTATGCTCGTGCCAAGCAAGTCGACCAACCTGCTCGAAGCGCTCGCGGCGAAGGGCAAGAACGGCAAGGGCAAGGCGACCGCCGCGGAGGCTGCGCAGCTCAAGGTCGACCTCGCAGCTTCCGCGCTCAAGCTCGTCGAGACCTACAGGGCTATGTACAGCGAGAGCGAGGCGTTTATCGAGGTCTTCAGGCCGATCGAGGCTGTCCTCAAGGCCGTCAAGCTCGAGAAGCTGTCGCCGTCTCTTGAAGTGCGAATCGATCCTTCGTGGTCTCCCTTGCGAGAGCTGACGCTCGCCGGTCGTACAGGACAACGCCAAGTCGACTTTGGACGCCATCTCCCGCTCGCTCACGTTTGCCGGCCAGTCCCGCCGTCCCCTCTTCCTCCAGCACCACAAGCCTATCCCTCTTGCGACCTATCTTCCCAAATTCGACGAGGGCTTCAACCCGAACCGCCGCTTCGACCCCGACTCGGAGCGTGCGGCGGCGAGCAAGCTGCGCGCGCTCTACAAGAAGGAGAAGAAGGGCGCGGTCCGCGAGTTGCGCAACGACAACAAGTTCTTGGCAGTCGAGAGTGCGAAGCGGAGGGCGGAGGAGGATCAGCAGTACCAGCGCAAGGTTCGTTTGGCATCGCGCCTTGCTTCCGCCATTGACTGACACGTCGTCTCCCGTCGCGCAGATCCAGAAGATTGTGGGCAGTTTGCAAGACGAGCGGGCAGAAGAGAAGGCCTTCGAGCGGACAAAGGTACGCCACAGCGCTTTGCTCCATTCCTGTACCCTCGCTGATTCCCTGTGCAGGCCAAGGGGAAGCGACGGGACAAGGCGAGGGCTGGTGGACGGTAGACTCCTGTCGCATTGCATCTCCTTTCCTGCCGACGGCGCGTCAGATCGCCTCGCATCCCGAGCGCACGCACTCTCGCCATCGACCTCCTCTCCCTCTCGCCTGCTTCGTCTCTCGCTCTTCCTCCTACCCTCGCATGGCTATTTCGATCAAGCGCACTGCTAGTGCGCAGGCCGCCAAGTACAACTACTATCTCGAGCGGCAGGCGGCTTGGTTGGAGCCACGCTGCGACTGTCAGGGCGGTCTCCTTCCCTCACCTCATCGCTTCGCCTCCACAATTCGGCCACTAGACGATTCCGGCTGCTCGGTGTGCTCGCACAGAACAAGGAAAGCGACACGTGGCCCGCTCTCCCGCTCTCCCGCCTCCCACCTCACCCTATCTATTTTGTCCCCTCTTCGACTCTCCACCCAGCATCTCGCCATCTCTCGCTCGCTTTTCCCGCCCCTTGGGCGCATCTGATGCAACAGCTCTTTTCGCAGGCCTCGATCCGACCCGAAGCGCCACGGCGAGCCTTCGTCGAAGCCCGCTTTCGCCTGTTGAACGCTTTCCTCGACTATCGACGACTCTGTCTACGGATTCCGGGACGATCAACGCCATCGTCACCGTCTTCTGCAGGCCGACAAGATGGCGCAACGCTCGACAAAGCGTTCGCAGAGCTCTCGCTTGCTCTCGACGCCGTGACCTTTCCTGTGGGTGTGCGTATTCGGCAGCACCCGTTGCGTCTCAATCGCATCTCACTTATTCCTCCGCTTGCGGTACTGGTCTGAGATGCCGCGAAAAGTCGTCGGCTCGGACGAGGCGCACCGCGAGCTCCTCTCCTTTATGCAGGACCTAGAGGAACAGTTCCGTTCGCTCGCACAACGTGCGTGCGGCGAGGCAGTCGGGAATGCACCCAGAAGCGCAGCGGAGGCCGACATCTGCGCACTGCTTGTCAGTCTCGGTCTTATCGGGCTGTCGAGGAGGATGCTGAACATTCGGTCCAACAGCATTCTGGCACGAACGAAATTGCAGTAGGTCCCTTCCGTTGAGTCCTCGCGGACTCTTAACTCATCTGCCTTGGTGGGCACATGATACCGCAGGGCCGCACTGTTTCGCGAAGGCGCTGCCGACCGACTCTCCAGCTTGGCCGGTGCTTTCACTCGCGCCCCTCATCCGCGGCTGTCCTCGCTGACTCATGCTTACTCCGCAACCAGATAGAAGAATAGATCGATGGTTTATCGTTGCGTAGTCTGCACAGTTAGGTCGCATAATGTAGCAAAACAACAAGGGGGACTCCCGACCTGGAGGACAACTCTCAGCTCCTCCTCGGACCAGCACCCACTCCGCGACCGTTTGACGTACTCCCCATCCTGCTCTTCGTACCCTGCATCGTCGGGCTCAGCGCGCGCTGAACCGCCGAGGCCGCCGCAACGATCGGTCCTCCTCTTCGACCGCCGCTCAGCGTGCTCGACGCCATGCTCGCCGTATCGCCCGACCTGCTGCCGGTCTGGAAGGGATGGTGCGACGACGCCGGCGCCGTGCCTCGCTTGGCGGCCGTACCAACGAAGCGCGACCCTCCCGCCGTACTGCTTCCGCCGTATCCTCCGCTCACTCCGCGCATGGAAATCGTGTCCGAAGGTTCGTAGCCATCGAATGCGCCTCGGGCGGCTCCATATCCAGCATTGGCGGAGTGCGGGCTGGCAAGTGTCGGCCCGCGTCCTGCTGGCGCTGGTCCCGCTGCGGTCGAAACGCCCGACGTCGACGACAAGGCTGCCGCTCTGCGCTTCTGGACTTGCAGAAAGTGCGCAAGGAGCTCGTTCCAGCGGATTGAAGGAGGGTCTGGCGTCGCAGTATCGGTACGTGCGCCGCGAGCGAGGGACGAGACGGAACCGGCGCCGGCGGATGCTGATGACGGTAGACCGCCGCTGGCGCGAATGGTGGAAGGCGAGATGACTGACGCTCTGCGTATCTCTCAAGACTGTCAGTTGATCACCCCGTACAAGCGGGATCATTGTACGCACCGAGGAACGGTCTGCAGGAACCCCAGAGAACTGACGGCGCTTAGTCGGTTGCGAAGAGTTGCGAAAGCGCTCGATTGCGGCAACAGCATGAGGAGGCCGTACATCGCCTTAAGGAGGTACGGGTACCGCTCTGGCTCGAGAAGCTGGAGTCGGAGAGCTGTGCAAGCAAGCGTCAGTTTGTCGAGTCGCGCTTGCGGACTAGCCGAGAACGCACATGTGAAGACGGGCGACTCGATGAGCTGGACGAGCTTGTCGATTTGGATGAGCATCGGAACGGTCATCTCGAGCTCGGCGCTGTTGAGGAGACTGAGGTCAGCGACCGCAACGGATTGGCTGAAAGCAGAGCCGCCAGACGTACAAGATCTGCAGCAAAGCGCTGGCTTGCTCGTACGCCTGAGCGAGTAAGCAGAGCGTGAAAGTCGCGACGGCGTTGTGCGACCATGAGCGATAGAGTGTGACGAAGAGATTCTGGCCGTCCTGCTTGACTAGCCAGATCAGTTGAGGTCGTGTAAGACGGCAAGAGAAGTATGCGCACTTTCGAGTCGAGCGTTCGCAGGCGCTTGCGGAACTCGCTCAGTTCCGGCGAGGCGATCATGATGAGGTTGAGATTCTGGACCATGATACTCGCGAACTCGAGGTCCTACAGGCGTACTACGTCAGCGGACGTGGTTTCAAGGCGAGGAAAGGGCCCACCTCGTCCTTCTCGAGGATCTCGGCGCAGATCCGGTAGATCCTCTCGGCGTTCAAGCTGCCGCAGAGCTGGCGGATGATGAGGCTGCCCCTCGTCTCGAGCAACTTTCTGTCCGTGCTGAACAGCTCAAAAAGGCTCGTCATCAAGCCAGAGAAATAATCGTCGCCTCCATCGCCAACGCCAATCGAGCTGATTTGGGCGAGTAGGACCAGGTCGGAACGGAGGACACGATCGGAGGGATCGGAGAGGAGCTTGAGGAGGACGGCGAGAGAGAGGCCGGAAGAGGTCGACGAGGCGGAGAGGTCGCGCTGCCGGCCACCGCCTTGCTGGGCGGAAGGTCGATCTCGGAGAGCTTGGATGGACGGGTCGTCGCCAACGAGGGTCTGAACTCAGGGCAATGTTGGATGAGTGACCAGTACGCGACAACGAGATCTCGTCTCGAGCTCACCTTCCTCGGCGCCTTCTGATGCAGCATCAACAGCCACTCAAGCGCCGCAACCCTCGTCTCCTCGCTATCGCTCAGGAACTGCAACGTCAACTCGTTGACTGTCAAGCCGTACTGGAACTGGCGGCCGTCCGGCTCGTACGGGTCGACAAGTCCGGGCGGAGGAGCTAGGTCGGAGTCTTCCGAGGGCGGAGAGACAGTGAGGGTCGAGGTTGCGGAAGCGATGGACGATAGAGCGGTAGTTGAGGCGTGGTGGTTCAGGTGGGCGGTGGCATCGCTGCCCGGCTTGTGTCGGTCGTGACTTGGGCGAGGCGTTGCTGCCGAAGTAGTGGGAAAGGGAATAAAGGAAGGCGGCGGGGACGCTGCAGATGCGCGCTCGAGAACATGCGATGACGGTTGAGCGAGATTTGGCTGAGTAGCCGAGGGGGAGAGAGAGGCGCCGGGCGGAAGAGGCGAGTCAACAGGAAGAGACTGCACGACCGCGTACAGCAGGTCGTTCGTGTTCTGCGCGACGTGCTCGATTTCGGGGACGTGATGCGCCAGTGCCGAGAGGATGACGGGGATGAGGCGGGGGACGAAGGGAACGACGACGCCTGGGACGAACTGGAGGAATTGCGAAAGCCAGTCGAGGCAGGTCCGCTGGATCTGCTCGTCTGCGCGCATGATGGCTCAGTCATACCGTGCGCAGCTGTGAGACGAGCTCGATAGCGTACCTGGAAAGCTGACGGTCTCGGTGAGGATTTCGACGACGGCAGGATAGTCGATCTTGACGCCTTGTCCCGGGATCCATTCCTGCGATCCGTCGACCTCGTCCTCGTACTCGTCGTCGCTGTCGGCAAGCGCATAATCGTCCCCTCGACTCAATTGCCCCTTCTGACCGCTCGAGCGTGGCGTCGGCGTGCCCTTCCCACCGTGTTCCGCTCGCGCATCGTCTTCTCCGTCGTCCGTGTCCGTCACCGTCACCGTCTTAGCCTCACTCGGTCGCCGTCGTTTTCTCTCGATTTCCCGCGCCCACTTCTCCCGCTTCGCCGCGAGACTGTCAAGCTCAATCTCCCTGACCTCCCTCGTCTCGCCCAACATATCCCTCAACAGTCCCTCAGCGCCGTTGCGCACCTCAGGCGTCGGGTCTCCAAGGTACGCCAACAACCCGCCCAGGAACTCGGGGAGGTACAAGATCAACTCGAGTTCGGGTACCGAGTCTAGCACGATCAGCCATGAGATGAGGAATGTGCGTGTGAAGGGGTTGAGAACGGCAAAGCGTTCTTGGAGGAGGGGGATGAAACGGGAGAGGGAGAAGGCCCGTGGAGGAGGCTTGATGGCTGATGGGGCGGAGGGGGCGGATCGAGAAGGTGAGCCGTCGCGTTGCCGGACCTGATCGCGATTCTCCCGCGCGGACATCAGGCTGTAGTCTTCGTTTTCCTCTTCGGAGTAGTTGGCGAGAGAGACGTAGGCCGACGCTTGCTCGGTGACGATGTCCTTGAGGAGACGGTCGAGCAGCTCGGCGCCGTTCTTGACAGACGGGTCGACGTCCGAGACGAGCTGCGAGAGTGAGAGTGAGCGTAATCCTCATAGCGCATCAACATGTGCGCGCCTTGGCGAGAGCGTCGAACAGCTCGTTGAAGTAGACGAGGATCTCGCCGTGCGCAACTTTCGCCTGCCAATCCAACGTCAGTCGGTCGATTCTTCCGATAAGGCAGGTCGCTCGGCAAGCTTACGATGTTGTACAGACTCTCGCAGGCATAGTATCGCAGCTTCGAGTCGTGGTCTTCGAAGCAGGCGAGGACGGGGCGGATGATGGCGCCGAGAAAGTCGGCAAGGCGTGGTCCGAGGGCGATACTGCGCGGCGACGAGGGTCAACACTGTATAACAGACCATTCAGTATGGCCACGCACGCAAGGGAAGCCAATCCCATAATTCCGCCGCTCCTGTTCGTCGTCGTCGCAGTGCTCGACTGCAGCCTCGCCCCCGCCAGCTCGACGAGCTGAACGATGTACAGCCTTAGCTTCTGCTCATTCTCCTGCGTCCTGTTCGTAGCCAATTCGCGCACTGCATGCGTTGTGAAGGCAGGCTTAGCGGTGTTTGCTCGACAAGTGGGGGGAGGAGATGGAGATTCACAGACGGGTTCGAGGGCGAGTGCGGCGCGCTTTCGGTGGTCGTACGAAGTGTTTGTGAGCCCCTGCCTCGTCGACGAGTCCATCACTGCTGTGTCGCCGTTTCACCTCCTTGAAGGACCCAGCGGGGAGCGTGGTAACGCTTTGCCGGCAGCTGAAAAAGGCCAGTCGCGCGTCCAGGAGCTCCAAGAATGCTCAGAACCGGCAGCTGGACAGTCTACAGCCAGCAACAAGCCAGCGAGGCGAGTGTGCGGCGGTCAATGAACGAACTGGTGAACCAAGTCGCCTCCGTCGCTCGCGGAAGTTTGTCCGGCGAGCTCCATAGACTCGTAAATGAGCTCCAATGATCCCGGACGCAGTATCGGTTTCCCATGACCCGTTGTGTGGTTGCCGAAGCTGCTTCTCCTCCTCGTTCCGCTTCTTCACGCTCGGCCAACCACGCTGCTTGCCATGTTGCCCGCTCGAGTGGCCCACTCAGCTACACGTGCACCGCTGGCGTGCTGCTGCATCCGCCCGGCACACCTCCCTCGCCCAGCCGCTTCTCGCCCGACAACGCCTCGCGCCGGCCTCGCAACACGAACAACTCGCCCTCGCACGACGCCACAAGCTTCCGGAGCGCTGCTGAGGGGACAGCAGGGTCGAGATGGGGCACGGCATCAATGGCGACAACCAGTGCGGGCGCGGCACCTTGCCACAGAGGCTCCCACACAGTCGCCGTCCGGTCCGACGGCGGCGTACGACCACGAAGTCGCTTCTGGCGCAATCCAGGACGACGAGCACCAGCGTTCAATCGTCGCCATCTTGCAAGACATGTACGACCAGCTCGAAGCCTACACGCCCCCTCCCATTGGCCCTCTCCCTCCGCCCATCCACCCTTCCTTTTGGGACCGCCTCATGCGGTCCCGCCTCTTTGCCGACATGGCCGACGAGCTGCATCAAGCCAACACCGCCGTCATCCCGCTCCCGCCTCCGCCGCCCGGTCTCCCGAAAGGACTCTATCTCTACGGCTCAGTCGGCTGCGGAAAGTCCTTCCTCATGGACCTCTTCTACGCCAACCTGCCGCGCAAGTACCGAGGGACCGGGAACGGGAAGGGCAAGTTTGGGAGCAGGAGGGTCCATTTCCACCAGTTCATGATGGACGTGCACAAGAAGGGGCACAGGATCAAGATGGAGCACGGCGTTTCGCAGGACTGGGTCGTGATGGCGGCGCGTGAGATTGCCGAGGAGACGCGGGTGCTGTGCTTTGACGAGTTTCAGGTGCGTATTGGAGGCGAGTTGTCGAAGCGAAGCCGTGCTGACGGTTTTCCGCATGGTTGGACGTGGCCTTTCAATTTGCTCAGGTTACCGACATTGCAGATGCGATGATCCTGCGACGACTGATGGAGGCGCTTCACGCGCACGGCGTCGTTTGCGTCATGACTTCCAAGTGAGTCGGCTTTGCACGTCTCGCAATGCGGTCGCGAAGTTGTCGGCATGGGTTAGAATGTCCGCGGCTTTGCACATCCAGATTGAGCTGATCCTCTCCCTCCGCAGCCGCGCACCGGACGACTTGTACAAGAACGGCATCCAGCGCGAACAATTCTTGCCGTGCATAGAGCTCATCAAGAACAGCTTTACGGTTCACTGCCTAGACTCTGAGATCGGTGCGCTCTCTTCGTTCGGTTCCATCGCTTTATCGCTGGGCTGACGAGCTGACGAGTCTGCCGCAGACTACCGGAAACGCCCTCGCGAGCTCTCGCGCGTCTACTTCCACCCCATCAACGGCGAGAACCTTGCCAAGTTCGACAAGCTCTTCGAGTCGACCTGCCACGCCATCGATCCAGGCGACGCCGTCGTTGCGGACCGCTTCCTCTCCGTCTGGGGTCGACCGGTTCCTATTCCCCTCTCGACCTCTCACGTCGCCCAATTCGGCTTTTACGATCTGTGCGGCGCGCCTCACTCGGCGGCAGATTACCTCGAGATCACGAAGACGTTTGGGACCATCTTCTTGAAAGATGTGCCACAGCTTGGGCTGGAGACGAAGGATCAGGCGAGGAGGTTCATCTTGTTCGTTGATGCGGCTTACGAGGCGAGGGTGCGTCCCATCTTCCTCCTCTTTTCTCTATGCTTCATAGACGAGCGATCGCAACGCAGACGAAGCTCGTTGTCCTCTCCGACCCGCCTATCGCCAGCGTATTCTCCGACGAGCGCCGCGCAACAGGCGAGATCACGCCTCACATGCGCGCGATGATGGACGACCTCGGCCTCTCAGCGGACGTGGTCGGTGCTAGCTCGATCTTCACGGGTGATGAGGAGGTTTTTGCGTTTGCGAGGGCGGTGGTGAGTTCAGGCTTCTCACTCGGTTGCTGCGAGCTTCTGTTCGAACAGGCGCTGATACAAGGCCACGTACGTGCTCACAGTCCCGCATCACGGAGATGGGATCGGTGCAGTGGGCAAGGCAGCACGCGGTCAACTTGCACGGGCAAGGTTTGAAGGAGGAGCAGGTGCGCGACGGGGGTGAGCAGGTCGCTACGGCTTAGACTTTCTCACGCACGCCTAGACTCGAAGTATGCTCTGTGTCCCACACACGCTCCCGAGAGCTTGCTCGCATCAGTTTCGCTGAGGACGAGGCGGCCACTTCCTCACTCTCGCCTCTTTCCCTCCTTCGCTTCACTCGCTTCCCGCGCTCGCTCTCTGACTACCTCGCGCTGGTCGCCACCGCGCTCGTATCACCCTATGGATCTCTCAACCGGTGGTCTCGCGCCGTCCAGTTCGCGCCGCACGGCAGGCTCGTCGGCCCCTTTCCTGCCAGGCTACACACGCTTCGCCTCGCCCACCGCTCGCCCGGATGTCTCGTACACCGTCTCCGACACGCGCGCAGAGACATTGTCGACCACTCGCACCGTCCACCTCGCGACGCCTCCCAAGTCTCAGCAGTCAGGCTCGGGAAAGATAGAAAAGGGGTTTGCCCTCCCGCAAGGCAGGCCGCTTACCGCTCGTGTTTCGCCGCTCATGGCGCAGGAGAAGGTTTTTGATTCGCCTGAGGCAGAGGCGAGGATCGTCGAGTTGAGTGGCAGCGAGAGCGAGGAGGAGATGCCGCCCCCGAGGAGGTCGCTCGCTGGAAGGGAGACAGCCGTCGCGAAGACTCCGCCGGTCGTCGAGTCGAGGATTTTGAGGGGTGCGAGGCGCGCGAGCTCGGCTGGGCCGTCGGGCGAGGAAGGCAGGACTGCTCGCGACGAGAAGGTGCAGGACGGTCACGCGATGAGCTCGCCTGGGCGCCCCAGCAGCTCCTCCGACACCGATACTAACACGCCTACATCGCCGTCGAATTGCGACGCTTCCTCTGGCAACGAGGCGCACGACCAGCCTCTCTCAAGCTCGCCCGGACCTTCTCAACACGGCCACGACGCCGCGCTCGCCCGTCCGCCCGCCTCGCAGCACCGCACGAAAGGAATCGTTCAGGAGCGCGAGCCGCACTCGGACGAGGGGTACGCGACCGGTTCAACCGGGCCCTCCTCCGACCCTTTTGTCAATCAGAGGAACGAGATCGAGTTCCACGGCATTGGCTTCGACGACGACTTCAGCCAGACCCAAGACACCCAGGAGTCATCGAAAAGGTCGTTCAAAGCCATCAACGAGGAGATCGAGGGGGATCAGGACGGAGGCGTAAGCAAGAAGCTGAGGCGCTCGCAATCGCCCGAGGTGCGCACATTACCTCTTGCAGTTCGCAACGGGTACTCACACGCTTGAGCCGCCAGCTTCAGATCGATACGCCGCCTTTGTCGCAGACCGAAGTTGAGGCGCTCCTCGACTCGCACCGCTTCACGCCCCAGCGCTCGCAGAGTGTCGTGTCGATCATCACCGATACTGCTGACGACGACGAGCGCCAGAAGGACCAGGAGATGGAGGACCACGTCGAGGGCGAGGAAGACCAGTCGAACCAACAGGCTGTCGTTCCTACCGACCCGCTCGCCTCGATCCCGTCGCTCTTCGCGAACGCCAAGCGCCCTTTCTTCGCTCACGCGCAGGCTCTGGCCCAGGTCAAGATGGAGGACGAGGAGGTGCAAGCGTCTGGCAAGACGGATGCGATCCAGCGTTGGGACGGGGAGAAGAACAAGTTTGGCGAGCAGTGCCTCTCGCTTCTCGGGTGCGTCAGCGATACGCTCAGGTGCGTCCGACTCTTCACCCTGCCGCGAGCTCAGCTGACGAGATTCTCTTGGCGCACACAGCAAGAAGGCTTCTCGCCACCAGTCCTTTCAAGCCACCATCACCGCCCACAGCGACAGGCTCTCCAGCAGTCTCGGACATGAGAGCGAAGCGTTCCAGACAATGGTGGACAGGCTGAACTCGCTTTGGCAGCTGTCGGGTATGCAGGGCCCGATGTGGAGGAGGCTGGCGGAGATGGCTGCTGGCGGCGAAGGGGGAGAAGGGCAGGAGTAGGTGCACTTGTAGTGGGTGGGAGGCGGCGTCGCTTGTGTTTCACTCGCTTCGTTGTCGATCCGAGCGAATGGGAGAGCGTGTTGAGCGCACGAGCGTTGGAGAGACGTCTCTGAGAGCGAGAGTTCCCGCCAAACCGCGCGTGTCGTCTAGCGCCTGATATTACCGCATTACTCTACTCCTTCTGTTCGAGCAGGTACTTGCGCAGCTTGTCGAGGGCGCGGTAGCGGTGCGAGATCTTGTTCTTCGCGACTCCGTCCATCTCGGCGTAACTACAGGGAGACGAGCACGGCGTGCGTCAGCAAGAACTACCTTTCGCACGCGCGCATACGCAGGCGGGAAGCAACGCGAGATCTAAAGAGCCCGAAGACGCACGTCTTCCCCTCTCCCTCGTCAGGCTCAAACACGGGATCCCATCCGAAATGCGTCGGACCCCTCGCCTGCACGATCTTGCCCTCTGTTCGGCCTTCAAAGATGAGTGGCTCGGTGCCGGGACCGGCGGAGTAGGCGAAAGTGCAGATGGCGGTTGCGCGCTTGGAGGGGAAGCCCGCGAGCATGTTGTTCAGTCCTGAGAGGGCGGGCATGAGCGATTGAGCAGGGAGAGGGACTCTGTGAGCGCACCCTCGAGTCCAACAGCTTTCAGGAAGTACTTGATGTACGGGCCGGGCAAGCCGCCGAGTGCTTCGAAAGCGAGAGCGGTGTCCTGCACGAGTATGTGTCAGTGTCCAGATCAGGCAGCACCCTAAGGCGCATGTAGCGACCAGAGCCCATCTGTGAAGCGAGTCGACGCACCTCAGTGATACAAGGTCCACCCACAACCTCCGCCGCAGCCTTACACTTGGCTTTCGCGACCTCCTCCGTCGACCCCTGCACCTCCGGCACATCCAAATCCTGACTCTCGACAGAGAAAGAGGGCGTCGCAGCGGGGTTGGCGTTCTCGGTGTGTTGAGTTGAGTTGAGGAGGATCGCCCGGACTTCTTTGAGCTTGTTGGCGTTGCCGGTTACGAAGAGGATCGTGCGCGGGGAGGTGGTCATCGTGGCGCTGTTGGCGGTCTGTACAATAGAAGGAAGGAGGAGGGAGCGGTCGAGTTGAGACAGCGAAGTCGAGTTGAGTCGAGGGGACACGGGGTGGTAGAGGTCAGCAAACGCCAGATCCGGTGAGGAGGGCCAGAACGCACGCTTTTGCGTCTACGCGAGGTGTCGACAGGGGCGTCTGGATTCGGTGGACTTGGGAGATTCAGTTGGATTGGAGAGAGGAGGGCGGTGTGGGATCTGCGATGCGGGCAGGAGAGGACGGCGTCAGCTTCAGACGCTCGATAGAGTGAGTTCGCACGTACGCACCAGCTTTCAAACGCAAAGTTCTTGTGGGTGAGTGAGGAGACGAAGCGATCAATTCTCTGCGGTTGTCATCGCCCGGTTCCGCTCCTCCCGCCATTCTTGCTGAAGATGATCCGACCGGATCCCCTCAGACCTCTACTACGACCAGCTCTGCACCCTCACACAGCCCAGTCGGCGCGACATTGCCGTTCCTTCACCTCATCAACCCCGTCCCATTCAGCAGTCCGTTTCATTCCCTTGACTGCATTTAACCACTCGTACCGACCGCCAGAGCACAGCCAAGTATCTACGTAAGCGACTCGCACGACGCCTGGTTTAACCTCGCGTTCGAAGACTGGTCCGTCCCCTTTCTTTGCCCTCATTCCACTTCGTCCCCTATCTAACGCGCTGGAACAGGCTCTTCCGCAAAACCGACCCCGAACAAAAGATTTTGTATATGTACCGGAACAGGCCGAGCGTGATCATTGGGCGGAATCAAGTGCGTCGCAGTTGAGGAGGGACGAAGGGAGAAGCTGATGGTTCGTTCCGAAGGGCAGAATCCGTGGAAGGAGATTGATCTGGCGCGATTACGGCATCTCGGAATTCCTTTTCTGCGGAGAAAGAGCGGAGGAGGGACAGTCTACCACGTTCGTCCCTTCCCTTCTCTCCTCACCCCTCGCTGACCTTGCGAGGACAGGACCTAGGAAACACCAACTACTGCGTCTTCGTCCCCCGCCTCGAGTTCGATCGGAAAACAAATGCGGAGCTCGT
Organism: Rhodotorula sp. S30-09; assembly: GCA_023628235.1. Lineage (NCBI taxonomy): Eukaryota > Fungi > Basidiomycota > Microbotryomycetes > Sporidiobolales > Sporidiobolaceae > Rhodotorula > Rhodotorula sp. S30-09. The sequence continues at coordinate 161,604 of JAMALD010000015.1, forward strand.
CACGGCTGGACTGAGGAGACTGGATCTCGACGCTTACGTGAATGACCGGAACGACATTTGCGTTGAGGGGTTCAAGATGAGTCCCCTCTCCTTCTCCTCCCTCGAGCGTTGGCTGATTGAGGGGGAAGTACGTCTCAGGATCTGCGTTCAAGCTCGTGAACAAGCGCGCCTACCACCACGGGACTATGCTGATCGACGCACAACTAGGCAACCTGCGCGGCGTGCTAGGTAACAAGCGGGTTCGTCCCCTCTCCCCCCTCTCTCCGTCTCTTACTTACACGAGAAGCAGGAATCGATGGTAACGAAGGGCGTAGCGAGCGTCCCTTCCCCCGTCCGGAATTTGCGGGAGTGGAGCAAGGAGGTCAGTCATGAGAAGTTTGTGGATGTTGTCGCGAGGGAGTTTGCGGATAAGTATGGGCTCTGTGGGGAGGTTAAGGTGCGTCCCAAGCTGCTGGCTTTTGAGAGGAGGAGCTGATGCCGCGTCGGGACGCAGCGGGTGGATGAGAGCGAGACACGAGGAAATGAGTATGTCCGGGATGTCGTGGCGGAACTAAAGGTGCGCTTCCTCTTGAACACTTTCTTGTGTGTGCTAATCGTCTGCATTGGCAGTCCTGGGACTGGCAGTATGGGCAGACGCCCGAGTTTACGCACGAGATTACCGGCTCGTTCGACTTTGGCTCGCTGGTGCGTACCCCGAGCCTCTCCTCCTACTGCCTGACGTCGCTGACGACGTTCCCGCCCTCTCGTAGACCATGTCGATCAGCTCGCGGCACGGGCTGATTACCTCTGCCTCGCTGCCGTCTCCTCCCCTCGACCTCGAGTGGTGGCAGACAGCCAGCGAGCTGTGCGCATTGCTGGCGGGCGACCGGTACGAGAGTATGGAGCAAACTGCGGCGGCTGCGCGGGAACGGGCAGGAGACAAGGGTGAGCGGTTGAGGGTGTTGGTCGAATGGTTGCGAGGGGAGATGTAGAATCGACCATTTGCGATGCGAGTTGGACTGGCATAATGGGGTCGATGCGCTTGTCACTGTGAGAGTATGTTCGCTGCACAATACTCGCTTGCCGTAGAGTGAGCGAGTGAAAATGCGAGACTGGGACGGGGCGAGGTTGGCGCTCGAGCTGAGGCGACGAGTTGGCTCCCCGTTGATCCCGCACAGCGATTAGCCGCCCCCTCTAGCGTACGCTCACCGTCCGGCACTGCTCTGCTACTCTTACACGACCACGCCAGCCGACCCAACAACTCCCAGCGCGAGACGGGCGAGCGCGACACCGCCAAAGACGTTTTCGCGGCACACGGGCGAGAGGGTGCACACGGCGCATTGGGGCGGGCTTGGACGGGTCTGGGACGGTGTCATGCTGCTTGGACGGAGAACAGAGCACCGCAGGACCTTACAGGGCGAGAGATGGGCGCGGGGGGACGCCCCGCTCAGCAACCCTCGCCTCCTCATTCAGACCCAACGCGCTGACACCTCGCCTTTCCTTCGCTCTTTCCCCCTTCCTGCGCACCGTTGACCGTTGTGGATGAACGTGCTCGCCCTCTGGTTGGACTCGCGCTCGTCTCGTTGCCCTGGTTCTCGCACTCGCCGCAAGCAGAGCCATGGCCGATCAAGTCGAGAAGTCCTTCCAGAAGCAGCCGCTCTTCCACAACGCGAAGGTTGCCACGACCTCGCGCAAGGTTGCTGGAAAGGACCGCAGGTGGTACAAGGATGTTGGTCTCGGCTTCAAGGTGCGTTTCCCCTTCCTCTCCCTCTCGCTCCTCTCGCGTGCTGATGTTCGCGCGCGACAGACCCCCCGTGAGGCCATCGAGGGTACCTACATCGACAAGAAGTGCCCCTTCACCGGCCTCGTTTCGGTCCGCGGCCGCATCCTCACCGGCAAGGTCATCTCGACCAAGATGACCCGCACCATCATCATCCGCCGCGAGTACCTCCACTTTGTCCCCAAGTACTCGAGGTGTACGTCCCTCTCCTCCTTCCGCGCGCGGGCGACGAGATAGGCTGACCTTGCGATGCACTGGGTGTGTAGACGAGAAGCGCCACAAGAACGTTGCCGTCCACTGCTCGCCTGCGTTCCGTGTCGAGGTCGGCGACATCGTCACCGTTGGCCAGTGCCGTCCCTTGTCGAAGACCGTCCGGTGCGTCTTGGCCCATTTTCTTCTCCGCCTTCGGCTGACGATGGGTTCGGGAAATAGCTTCAACGTTCTTCGCGTGGCCGCTCAGCGCCAGAAGGGCTTCAGCAAGTTCTGATGAATTAGCTGCACTGGAATAGGTTTCTCCCAAAACCACCGGCTCGTTCGCGACTCCCACCGTCCTCCCCGACTCTCGACACGCTACGCGGTTTCTTCCGACCTCCGACGTGTTCTGAGTGCTTTATGCGACTGACACGATGTGTGCGGGGGCGGAAGGACGGAGGGCGCGTGCTGTGTGGGCGATTGCGGTTGGAGAGATGGAGGAGTCGGCGACATCGCTTCTCCAACGGCAGGTTCTCTTTCGGCGCCCTCGATTTGCTTGCTACCCTTCGAGTTGCTGCTGCTGAGTCGACTGGCGGTGGAGGAACAGCTTGCGGTGGGCGAGAAGCGGATTATGGCGAAGCGTGAGAAGCAGGAATAAAGACGGCTAGCTTGCTCGCTTGCCTTCCTTTCTTTCTCTTTGCGCCCTTCTCGCTCTGACCGTCTCGGCTGCTTGTATGAAGGCTACTCAAGCGCAGCAGACAAGAAGTGACTTCCGGAAGACAGTCGAGCGAGGAAGCGAAGGAGAAATCGCGGACGAGTCGCAATCCGTCAGCGTGGCCTCCTCTGATCGCCAGCATCGCGCCTTCAGTATCAACGCGAGTGTTTCAGCCTCGCCTGGGCGATCTGGACGAGCGGAATCAAGGCTAGCGCGTCGCGGTCGAGGCAGCTGCAGGCGGGAGCAACGAGAGAGGCGGCAAAGGCCCGACCGGAGTCGTCCAATGGTTGAGCGGCGCAGACTGGTCCGCAGAGTGTGAGCCACGAGCAGAAAAGAGTGCAAGGCGAGGAGCAAGTAGCTGGCGCACGTGCTCTGAGCGACGAGGACGAGGAACGAAGAGAACAGCGGAGTGACGACGAGGATAGCCTCCAGCCCTTCCGTGCCCTTGTAGCACCCGTCTAAGCCACCAGGCGGCGCCGTCCATCCAGGACAGGACCGTCGGGCCCTCCTCAACTCGTCGGGGTCGTCGACTGATAAGGAGAATGAGAGCATCTCGACGCGCGCGAGCGGTCAGAATGGACCACCCAGCAGTCCCTGAGTGCCCACTGGGAGCCACCACGTACCCAACCAGCCCATTCGAGCGAGTTGCGGTGTCGTGTGAGTCGTCGCCAGTCGTGCGAGCTGGTCCTCGCTTGGTCTCGCTCAGCAACTCACGCTCACCGCGCCTCCGCGCCTCGCAGGCGCCGTCGAGGCGATCGAACAGGCCCGCACACCCACCCAAACCAATCCGCACACCATGAATTAACCCCCGCAGGCTCATCCACCCCCGCCCAGTCGCCCATCCTCGGACGCGTGCTCAGACCCGTCCAGCTAGCGTACGCTCAGCTCGACAGCTCGACAGACTTTCGAGCCTCTCTCATGGACGGACAGAAGGTCGATCGGGGCAGTGGGCCAGGTGGGACGACTCGACGAGGCTTGGGTGGCCTCGGCATGCTCGTCCAGTCTGACGGGCGGCAGCGGGCAAAAACGGGCAGGCTTCCGGCGTGGAGGCTCAAGTTGATGCGGGAACGAGGAGGCAAGGTTGCGCGCGACGGGGACGGAGTGAGGAGGGTACTCGGCGGCGATGGGCAGGCGCACGCGAGCGCAGCGGATGACGAGGTCGGGGAGGGTACGCCCGTTGTCGGGGAGACTGGGCAGGGCTCGCGAGACGAGTGTGTTGGGGCGGCTATGGCGAGCGCGGCGCCCCCGGACCATGCGGTAGCGGAGGAAGACGTCCCGCTCTCCTCCGGCTTCGAGGCCATCTCTCGTTCTTCTCGCCATTCCTACGGCGACTTTAGCTCCGCCAGCTCGACTGCCTCGTCCTCCACATCCCACTCGGGCTTCTCGTCCAATTCGGCATCATCCGCAACGAGTCTCAGCTCGGCAACGACATTCTCGGCGGCTGGGTGGGGCGGTCAAGGGTGTTCGCCCCTCGCGCTGCCGTCATTTGGGATGGTCGCGAGGGAGGCGCATGGAGCGTTTGGCGATCGACGCAGCCCCTCGAGCGGTCCGAGGGGGATGGACTTTGCGGCTTGTCCTGCGCTGGACGACGCGACTGTCTCGCTGTCGTCGCTCTCGTTCGCACCGCCTGCGCGAGAAGAAGACGACCAGACGCCGCTGTCCGGCCCGTCGTCTTTCGGCGAGTCGACCATCTCCCTCCTCACCGACACGACAACCACAACCACCGACTCGACCCTCCACACTCGGCGACGACCGTCTCGCGTCCCCTCTCCATCCCCAACAAACGAAGCCGATGGCACCCTCTGCCCGCCGGACAACTTCTCAATGGTCTCACCGAAACTGTACCGCTCGTCGTTCCCCAAAAAGAGCAACTTTGCGTTCTTGCGCAGCCTCGGGTTGAAGAGCGTCATGTGCGTTCCCTTCCAAACTTCTCTCGATGTGAAGCGTGCTGATGTGTTGGACGTGCAGGGTGTTGGTACAAGAAGGGTATCCGGAGGAGAATTTGCAGTTCTTGCGGTCCGAGGGGATCCAGTGAGTCTTCCCTTCGCATCGCCCCTTAGGTGCAGCCTCACTAACCCTCACCACTTCGCAGATTCTTCCAGTTCGGCATACCGGGCAATAAGGAGCCTTTCGTGTCTAGTGAGTCGTTCGCAGTCACGCTCGTCTGGCTCACCTTGACCCGTTAACCGCACAGTCCCGGACGACAAGATCGTCAACGCTCTCTCGGTCATTCTCGACGTGCGCAACCACCCGATGCTCATCCATTGCAATAAGGGCAAGCACCGCACCGGCTGCGTCGTCGGCTGCCTCCGTCGCCTGCAGACCTGGTCGCTTACGTCCATCTTCGAGGAGTACCGCCGGTTCAGCCATCCCAAGTCGCGCGCGCTCGACCTCCAATTCATCGAGGCGTTTGGTGGGCTGCAGAAGGTGTGGAACACGATTGACCGCGACCACCTGCCGGCATGGGCCACTCTCGACCCTCCTCCTCTTCCCGCCGCTCCTCCGCCGCCCATCGACGCTGATGACACCTCTCAACCGTGAACCGTTACACGCCGCATACCCCCGCCCTTTTCGTACAGAGTGTTCTCCCTCGTGTCCTAGCCACACACACTTCGCATCTCCATCGTCGTTCTTCACCCACCTCATCGCGTCTGTCTCTCTGTCGCCTCGCGCCTCGCGCCGTGTTGTAACCAGTACGGACATTCCCACTGCGCCCTGAGCGCAGAACCCGCACGCACTCGCCTTACGCCCGCTCGAAAGTCCCGCTTCTCTTCCTCACGAAAAATGGCTTCCTTCGCTCGTCCTCCATCGCCAGCTACCGCGCCAGCACCACCACCACGCACAGCCAAGCTCCCGTCCTGGCTCATCCAAACCGCCGAGTCCCCCGCCCTCGCATGGTCCACCTCCGCCATCCTGTGCGCTTCTCATCTCTCTTGCTTTCTACCACGCTACACAGCTCACGCGCTTCTGAATGGAACAGACTGGGAGCTCTACCGCTCTGCGTGAAGAGTCCGGCGGCGTTCCCGAGGCTGATACAGTTGCCTGTGTTTGCGGCGATATTCGGCGGGAGCGGGTGAGCATGCATCTGTTCTTCTACTTCGCTTGTTTCGGGGCTTGAAGAGCTGATAAGCATGAGGACAGGTATATGATCAAGGTGGGAGACCCGCAGAATGGGTCAGGAACGACGACAGGTGCGTTCCGTCGTCTCTCTCGCTCTACACGGCCTACCTCCCTCCGCCCATGACGGGCAAGGCAGAACGACTACCTGCTGATGATGAAAAGCTGACACAATCCTCACACACAGCTTGGTCCCTCATCTACCTCCTCCTCAATACCCGCAAAGCCATCGCCGCCCGCTCACCCGCCGCACTCGCCGTCACGTCGGTCGTTGCGGCGCAGGCGGGGCTGTATGGGTCGTATTACTTCGGGCAGGATTGAGGACGAGGTAGTGGATGGATCGGGAGGTTTCGCTCGGCTTTGTTGTACTGCTGTTCTCGCCGCTCACTCGCATTCGCAACCCGCATCATTTGCATCACTCGTCAGACAGGAGCGGCAGGATCAGTCTGAGAGCGGCGGACGCGCAATCCGACAGGGAATGCGAAAGGGAATACGTGCAATGCGAGGGGAGGGAAAGGCAGCAAGGGGAAGCAGCCGACGACTCTCACAACCCGTACAACAACCCGCCATTACCCGACAACGTCGACGACTGCGTCTACTTCCGCCGTCTCGCCTCGTTCGGGTTCCTCCGTCCCATGCCAATGATAGGCAACCCGCTCTTGTCAAGCCTGACCTCTCCGCTCTGTCCGCCCTTCCCGCCCCTCTTCCGTCCCTTGGGATTCTCGATGCCCCCCTTCCCCCCTCCAATACCCATCATCTGCGCCTCCAACGATCCCGCCTCCGCAAACCATCCCGCCGAACCCGCTTGTGCCCCCCCTCCTCCTCGCCGCTCATCATCCAACAAAGCCCTCCTCAGCGCCTTCTGCTCCTTCTCCCTCCTAACTTCCGCGCTTCGGACACCCCTAACCCACTCCTTCTGATCCTCCCTCACAACTATCTCTGCATTTGGCCCGCCTCCTGCTTTGCCCATCTTTGGATTGGGGAGCGAGTACTGAGTCCCCCGCAAACGGTAGTTGTAGTTCGATTTGAGGTGAAGGATGTAGCCGAGGGGATGTTGTGGCGTGACGGGTACGTAGGTGATCGAGGTGCGTAGGAGAGTAGCGCCGCCGCAGGAGGGGCAGAAACGCTTGTCGGGGTTCTTGCAGAGCCTGCGCGCGGAAGGGGCGAATGAGGTCAGCCTACGAGCTTTGAGGACGGTCCTCGGAAAGCCAATATCGAGACTGGCCACCGCAGACTCCAACAAGTCCTCGAAACCGCCTCGAGCCGAGACGCAAGGACTTACTTGAAGCAAGCATGGCACCTCAACACCCAAGTCCTCACCTCCCTCACCCTCTTTCCCCCACTCCCAAGCACGTTCAACCCCATCTGCAACGCGACGTTCTGCATCGCGAAATCGCCCGTCAAGACTGCGGCTTTCATGATGGTTTTTGGTCGTGCCGCAGCGGCGGTGGAGGTGGAGGTGGAGGTGCTGGTTGAGGGCGCTTCGAAGAGACCGAGGTCCCGGACTTTGTGGGAGTAAACGTTGTCCGGGGTGATCCAGGAACCGGCGGACGAGTCGGATTCGGCGTCTGAGACGTCGTCGTCTGCGGCGGCGTCCTCGGCGGGCGTCTCGGCGGTGGAAGTCGAAGCGGCCGGGGCAGAAGATGAGTTGAGTGCGGGAGTGGACGTCGAGGGTGCAGAGCGAGCGGTCGAAGATGAAGCGGCGGGAGCGTCTTGGGCGGAAGACTCGGGTGCCGGTGTGGCCTGCTCGTCCTCCTCCTTCACTTCACCATCCACAACCTCGAGCTTCTCCACCTCCTCCGCCAGTCGCTCCGCCTCCTCCCCCTCCCTTCCCTTCCCCTTTCCTTCCTTCTCCTCCTTCGGCGGCCCCGTCAACAGTTGGCCCGGATGATCCCTAACCCTCCACGTCCCGTTCTCTTCGAGTTCGAGCGTCAGGCACAGAGCGAGGACACGGATGTCGGCGGAGGAGAGGACGGATAGGTCGCCTGTTTTGCGAGCGAACGCGGTGACTGCGCACGGAGCGGGTGTGTATCAGCACCTCGTCATCGAGAGAAGGAGCAGGAGAGGCCAAAGGGGAACACGACAACGCACTCTTCGCGACAGCCTCTGCAGTGGGTTCGCGCACCTCGAACCCTTCGTTCTCGCGGAAGAGCTCGTCGCGCTCCTTGCCCTCTTCAACCGTATCCGCTGGCAACTGCAGCCTGGCCTCATCAATCACGTTCCTCCCGCGCTTGTCCCTCAACTCTGCGACGACATCGGGCGTAACGAGGTAGTGAGTCGCGGTGTTTCGCAGGGACGAGACGGGTGCGGCGATGAGTGCGCCTGTGTCGACGATGAGGTGCTTGATTGCTCTTTGGCCTGCGAGCGACGCCTGCGCGGGTTTGGGTGCCATTGCCCGAGAGTGGAGAGGGAAGCGAGGCGAGTGTGCGACCGACTCGAGCGGGGGAAGTCGGCGGTTGTTCGGGCGGTGTTCTGTGAGTGTGTGCGAGTGCGTAGCAGGTGTCTGTGAGCCCCAGCCGAGCGAGCGAGCGCGTGTCGAGTGGTGTGCGGGTGGACGAGCTCGAGAGGCGGTGCGGGTCCACCTTGCCCTCGACGACGACGCAGCGAGGAGCAGCGGGAGCAGCCGGGGCGACCTTGCGACACTTCCACTGGGTTTCTGGCACTCGACTGCACCTGCCTGCGAAAAGTCGCGGACTCCGGCGCTGTCTCCGTCGTCGTCGGCTCGCTCCATCACTCCCACCTCGACCGCTCGTCAAACTCGCTTCATACCCGCACAACCGCCCTCGTCCTCGTCACCAAGCGACTCGCAGATATCGGAATGTCTACCTACCGGATCACCGCGATCCCCGGTGACGGCATTGGTGCGCTACAGACCGTTCCACTCCACCCCACCTTGACTCGCTCGCACGACACCACGGCGCAACGGGGGACGGTGGAGGGAAGACGGACATGTAGCTACAGGATGGAAAAGGAGTGAAGTACTAGAGCGAAGCGTGCACGCGCGGGCCCCGCACCGCCATCTCGCTCGCACATCTCGGGACGATATCGCCGACAACCCGCTCTCGCCGCCCGCGGCTTCGTGCTGACCACCACCTAATCCTGCACACAGGTCCCGAAATCACCGCCCAGGCCGTCCGCGTCCTCGACACATTTTCAGCCCACACGGACCTCAAGTTCGAGGTCGCCTCGCACGACTTTGGAGGCATCGCCATCGACAACCACCAGAACCCGTTGCCCGAGTCGACGCTCAGGGCGTGCCAGGATGCCGATGCGATCTTGCTCGGTGCGTGCGCGGTCCTCTGCCTTGTCGAGAGAGTGAGGAGGTCAGGCGGAGTTAGGTCGTTCGCTAACCCCGTCACATTCCCTCCCTTCCCTGTCGACCCATACGCTGCGCAGGCGCCGTCGGTGGACCCAAGTGGGGCACTCACCCTACCCTCCGTCCCGAGATCGGCCTCCTCGCACTCCGCAAAGCCCTCGGCCTCTACGCCAACATCCGCCCCGCCTCTTTCCCCGCCCCCTCTCTCGTCGCGCATTCCCCGCTCAAGGAACACATCGCCCAGGGAACCGACATTGTCGTCGTGCGCGAGTTGATCGGCGGGATTTACTTTGGCGAGCGCCGTGAGGCGGTTGCGGGCGCAACGGAGGGCAAGGACGCAGAGGCGTACGACGCATGCACCTACTCTGTTCCCGAGGTGCAGCGTATTACCCGCCTTGCGGCGTACCTCGCCAAGTGCTCGAACCCGCCTCTTGCGATCCACTCGGTCGACAAGGCCAATGTACTTGCGACTTCGAGGCTGTGGAGGCGGGTCGTGCAGGAGACGCTCGACAAGGAGGCGCCGGAACTCAAGCTCGACCACCAGCTTGTCGATTCGGCTGCGATGCTCATCTGCGCCAACCCGCGCAAGCTGAATGGCATCGTACTCAGTGCGTTTCGCTTCATCCCCTCCGACTTCGCCCTCGAGCCGATCTCGCTGACGCTCGTGACTCGTCCGCAGCCGAGAACCTCTTCGGCGACATCCTCTCTGACGAGACCTCCGTCATTCCCGGCTCCTTGGGCCTCCTCCCCTCCGCCTCGCTCGGCGGAATCCCCGACGGCACTTCGCGCATTCCAGGCCTGTACGAGCCAATCCACGGTTCGGCGCCCGACATCGCAGGCCAAAACATCGCCAACCCAATCGGTACCATCCTTTCCGTCGCCCTGATGCTGCGGTACTCGTTTGGCAAGGAACGCGAGGCAAGGTTGGTCGAAGAGGCGGTGAGGATCGTGTTGGATGACGAGAGTGCTGGCGGGTGTGGGTACAGGACGAAGGATTTGGGTGGGGACAAGACTACGACGCAGGTTGGGGACAAGATTGTCGAGGTCCTTACGGGTTTGCTTACCAAGCAGTGAGCGGCAGCCGAAGTAGCTGAGCTGAACAGACGCAACTCAAAATGCATGACGAGGCTCGCGGGAGCTCTCTTCCCCTCATACATCTTCCTCTTTCTGTCGCTGCCCAGGCGAGCGGTTCGGATAGAATAGTTGCGAGCGAGCCCTGATACGGATATATGTGGCGAGAGATGCGAGCGATGCGGTACTGATGATGGACAAGAGGGGAGAGCTAAAGGAAGCGAGCCAGCCGACTCGAAAAAGGGTCGAGGGCGTCTAGCCGAGCGACCAGTCCTGCGCCATCTGCTTGAACGTGACGAACCTGTTCTCCTCCCACTCGTCAGCATTGCCCAGTCTCAGCGAGGAGAAAGTGAACGCGCGCTTCGGGTTTGGAGCAGTCAATAGGAGGAGGCAACCGACCCTCGTTCGCGGCCTTGTACTGCGCCGTATAGTCCGGGTCGGTCCCTTCGTTGAAGAGGGCGATTGTGGTGCCTTCTTTGCCGCGGAGCCAGGTTGCTATTCACGAGGAGAGTGGGTAAGGAGGAGGAGAAGGAAGAGGAGGACGGGACGTACGAATCTTGCCGAATCCGCTGCGTTGGGTGAGGATCTGGAAGTCGGTTCCTGCGGGCGCACTCGTTAGTCTTCGCCAGCACAGGGAACGGGAGGAAGGACGCGAACGCACCTGCAAAGATCCAGCTCTCGGCCACAGTGCGCATAAACCCATCCGCAACCTTTTTGATAGCCTGCAACCCATCCGACGTATCCGTCTTGATCTCTACATGCGCCTGCTTCAATCCCGTCACGACCACTCGGTCGCCGTAGCGGCGGAGAACGTCTCGCTCGAGCTTGTGGCTGTCGGTGATTAGGTAGTAGACGATTTTTTGCGAGGGGTGGGCGTAGATCCGCGCGACGGAGTCCGCGCAGGTGAAGTATTGTTGGTATTTGTGGACTGAATTGACGGCGTCTTTGTAGTCGGCCCACTGTTGAGCCAAAAGAGCGTCTGCGAGAGTTCCGCTGCGAGAGACGGAGCGCGACGCACCATCGACAAGTCACCCGTCCTGATCTGGATCCCGATTACATAATTTTCAGGCAACGCGAAGAACGACGTGTACTGCGCGATGAAAGCGAGGACGGCGGGTTTCGGGCGGAGGAGGTAGTTGATGAGGCACGAGTAGGCCGTGGTCGTCTTCAACCCAAGCGAGGACACCATCTCGCCAATCTTGGGGTAGGAGAAGGAGCGGATGATGACGCCTCGGTTGAAGTCGAGCTGCGGCGGCGGGGAGTCAGGCTGGTCTAGCGGAAGGGCAACGCGGGGGCACGACGAACCTGTAACCACGACGTGTTTTTGTTCCCGCCAAATTGGTCAACGAACGTCGGCATGAACTCGTCGACCTGCGGCGGTTCCCAATTATGCGCGTTGACCTCCGTCCGGTTCTTCAACAGTTTGCGATCCTTGTAGACAGGGTGGATGGGCGTGCTGGAAGTCTTGTTGAAGGGGCGGGACCAGTCGATGTAGGGCGAGTCGAAGAAGAGGTCGACGGGCGCGGGTTGCTCCCAGGTGATGGAAAACGCGCGCTTCGTCAGGATCGAGTAGAGGAAAGAGGTCGTCATGCCGAGGATCCTGTGAGCGGCAAGGTCAGCTACCAAGCTTCATTGGGCGCAGAACCGACGCACCGATCGGCAAACCCTCCGCAGTACTCGCCCTGTCGGCAAACATACTCGAGCAAGCTCGCTTTGCGAGACCGGTTGAGCATCGCAGCGTGCATCTCGGTGTACTCGTCTTCCCACAGGCCCTTCTCGCACACTTCGCCCGGTCGACCCGTTCGCCACTCTTGCAGCAGGTCCTCGTATCTGCGGGCTCGCGATTAGTACGGGGGAAACAGGCAGGGAGGGAAGCGGACGCACTTCTCGTACGAGCCATTCCCGAACAAGCCCGGTCCTTCCGACTCATTCGGCGCGTACGAGTGCGCAGTCATCGCACGAGCAGGTCGTATCCGTCGAGGCGGGTCGTCGGCACCCAAACCGACACCAGTCCCGCCCATCGTGTTCGTTCGGCTCCGCAACAGCCATTCGCGGGTTTGATTTTGCGACTGTACGCGAGTGCGGCTCAGATTGTATCTCGTGGACCTGAGGCAAGGTACGCACGGGCGAAAGCTCCTCCAGCATCCTGCTCAAGCTGCTGTGAACCTTCGGAGTCTTCCAGGTGTACCTCCGCAGCTTCTTGTCCTCCTTGCTCCACCGTACCCGTGGTAGTGGGTCTTCCTGCTCTTCCTCTGCAAGCACTCCTAGCTCCACCACCTCATCCTGTTCAACGACCTCCTCCTCAACGACCTTCTCAGGCTCGCCATCCTGCACCCGCCAGATGCGCAAATCCGGTATCCGTTCCGCATACGCCTGCACCGATTCAGGCAGTCTGCCCGTCGAGTGCGCGAATGCCACGACCGTTGCGACGGCGAGAGGAGCGAGGACGACGAGCGAGCGCGAGCAGCGTCTGCGCGGTCGGGGGAAGTCGAACGCGTCCTGGTCTGCGCCGAGCAAGGGGCTGGCTGGACCTGGACTGCGCGGTAGGCGTATCTGCGGCATTGTTGGGTGCTCCGCCGAGACGGAGAGAGGCAACGTTTGGCGAGAAGGACCGCGCAAGATGCGTGTGGCGGCGCGTTGTTGCGGAATTCGCGGAGGGTGCGGAATGTGTGCCATGCTGCTACGGTCTCCTCTCTTCGTCTCGCACGACGCTCACACGACACTCGAAGGAGGGTGACGACACTGGCGGGCGACGGAGCCATCGTCGGAGTCGCCGTTGCTCTCCCGCACGCTCACCGTTCGCTTCTCCTCCTCCGGCGACGCTCTCTCGACGTGACGATCTCACGAACGACATCAGTCGACGTCAGACCACGCTTCGCACGTTTGCAGACTGAAGAGACTCCAGGCGAAGATGTAGGGAGGATGCTGGATGCCTCGCGACGCAGAAAAACGACGTTGACGAGCGATCCTGGCATCTCAGGGGTTCTCGCTTCTCCTACGTGGCTGTGTACTCTCCGAGGTACTCCCGACACGGTCACCGCTCAACCATATGCCAGCGGGACGGGCGAGACGAGCTTGCGTAGGCTGTCTTCATACACCTCGCTACCCTCGACGCTGTACCGCGCTTTGCGCCCCTGTAGACCTCTCGCTCGCTAGAGAATACTCATCTGGATCGTCATTCGCCTTCAAACGCGTCCTCGGCGGATGTCAACGCGCACTCGCTTTGGCCTCTGCTCGCCAATCCTTCCTCTCGCTCGCACACCGCTCGTACGCTCGAGGACCGCTGCTCAAGGCTCAGAGGGCTGCATAGCTACGCACCACACCCCTCGCGCGCATCCGCACGCCTCCCACGCTGCGCTTCGCCCGCTCTCCTCGTCCCGCTCTTCGCGCCGTCACGGAGATGTCGGCCGACCTCGACAACTTCCTCGACCCGGTCTCGTCTCCTTTAATCTGTACAGTGCGCTCGCGCTCTCGAACAGCGCCCGGGCCGGGCGAGACGGCTGACTTGCACCTCGCTCGCTCGCAGTCTGCCAGGAAGCTACATGGCCGCCCGTGATCGCCTGCGAGAACCGGCACGTCCACTGCGATGACTGTATCGATAACATGCTCGAGGCGGACGACGTGCCTGCGCTCTGCCCGACGTGTCGAGCGCCGCTGACGGAGGATTCCGTCGAGTGCGCGCTGGGCAAACGCATCTTCCAGGGCTCGAGGGTGGATCCTTCCTCGCTGATAAACCGTCCGCTGACACATTCTTGCTCACGGTGTCGGTGGCCGAGCGTCGCCAAAGGGTGCACCCGAACGGGACCCGTCTCGAACGAGTACGAGCACGCAGCGCTCGCAAGTCTTACGTCCTTCTCCTTCCCGCGACCAAGTCGCTCACTAAGCTTCCTTCTCTCTCAGTCGTGCGACTACCGCGAGGTCATCTGCTACACGTGCCGCGAGAAGAGCTTGGCGAAGGACGGCATCCAGCATACGACAATTTGTCCCTCCGCCGAAGTCGCCTGCACGAACGGCGACAACATCGTCTGCGGCAAAATTCGCGAAGGTAGCCTCGAGCAGCACATGACCGTCTGCACGCGCTTCAGGTGCGCCGATCGCTTCTCCCGCACCCAACTTCGCTCATCTTTCGCAGCCGTGCAGGTGCCGCAACTTTGCCTTCTGCGGCGCACAGTCGACTCGCACCAACCGCGCTGCACAAGCCTCATCTCGCGTCTCGACACAGTCGAGAAAGAAGTTGCCTCACTCCGCGCACAACTCGCTGCTCGTCCTCCTCGTTCTCCTTCTCCTCCTCGTCCCCGCAAACCGCAGCACAAGCCCCTCATCACCTCCCTCGATCAGACAGGAATGAGCACGACTCCCCTCCTCCTAATCCACCTCGACGAAGGCTCTTCCGTCGCGGACCTTGACAAAGAAACGGTCGAGAAAGTCTCGGCGCCTGTTGGTCCTCGCCGTCCGTTGCGCCCGAAGTCGTCGCCGCCACAACGTCAAGGAGGAGACCATCCTTGGGTCGACTCAGTTTGCATTCTTTTTGAACGCCGTCACGAAGCCCTAGTCTAGCTCATGGAGACGAAGCTTTCAAGTTGCTCACCGCTTATCCTCTCTCCCACGTGCCCTTCGCCCGCTTCCGCTCGCTCTTCCCGCTTGATTCACGTGCGCACGCTTGTCGCTCTCCGAGACTCCCTTCGAGGCCACTGCTTCCGTCACACCATCGCGCAACGCTTGTCCAACGACTCAGCTTGTCTCCTTCGATGATCAGTTCCGCTTGAGTTCCGACCTCCTCGAGATTCTCCCATTATTAAACCGACAGCGACCGCTTCACAGAGCCTGTACCGAAAAGATATCACATGTCCAGTCTGCCTTGACGTTGCTTACTCACTCGTCGCCGTCTGTAGGCGCGAACATGTGCTTTGCGAAGACTATCGAACTTTAATCTGCCAGCGGGCTTGGCCGCCGAGGTGTCCGCTCTGCCTCGAAACTACATGCTTGGCATGCCCGTAGTACTGCGTGTCCAGGCTGAAGGCACTTGAATCGCTGCGGTGCGTTTCAGGCCCTTGAAATTCGACGTCCAGCACGCGTTACTGACCTCGGCGCTCGCTCGCCGAGCTATCGCTGCATTCACCCACAGTGCAGTCACACCAGCACCGTAGGCAGGCAGCAAGAACACGAGAAGCGCGTGAGTAATTCCAACTCGACTCGGAGGGAAAGCGGAGTCGCTGACACGCTCCCTCAGGATGCGACTGGGTCCCGGATGTTTGCCCCTGCTGTCATGAACAGTACGCAAAGCAGTGCCGTAAAGCCCATGTGCGCATGCGTGTGCTTGGGAGATGCGCACACCGCTTCCGATGGACACCACGAACGCGCAAGAAGCGCGCCGGCTTCGCCCACTACTCCCTTTTGCTCGCCCTCTTGATCATGCTGTTCTGCGGTATATTCGCAATCACTCGCAAGTCGAAGGAGGGCCGCACTTCTGTCGCGTCGAGCCAGCCATGACCTTCCGCCTCCTCTGCGCCTGCAAGATGGTCTCCTCCTACTGCTGAAGTCTTGCCGCAATGTAGTTAGGTCATCATCAGCTCACCGCGCAGGCGAGAGTGCAGCGAGTGCAAGAGGAGTGCGGATAGGGCTGAGGGGGGAAGCGCAGCGATCTTAACAGTGAGTGAGCGAAAGCGACTGTTTTACACGACAACCCTCTAGCGCTACTCCACCCTGTCGTTGTAGTTCGGCAGCTTATCGCCCGGAACAAAGAAGCGCTCGACACCCGCCTTCGTGATGACCGCCATCCTGATCGTTCCTCCTGAAGATCCGTCGCGCGACATGGCGAGTGAGAGAGCTGTAACGCAAAGTTACGTTAGCTCGAGGGAAGGCAAGAAGGGAGAAAGCGGGACTTACTCTGCTTGACAAAGTCCATGGTGCGGTCCTTGTCCCACCCTTCTTGATAAGTGGCGTCTACGTGCCCGTAGACGTACGTCGAACCGCTACCTGCGATCGCCACGTTCGTTTTGAACAGGCCGCCTCCCAGTGGAATGTTGTAGACGGTACCGCCGGCGATGGAGTCCCATCCTGCGACGATGATGCCGGCGGAAAGGCGGTCCCTACAGGCGAAAATTCAGTTTCCACCTTCAGTCCCGCACACTTCCTACAAATCAGTCAGCAGACGAGGGACTCACTTGTTCTGGTAGACAATCCCCTCGAGCATGTTCGCCGCGACGTGAACAGTCGGCTTCTCCCCGTGTGTCATCTCGTACTGACTCAATTGCGCCGTGACGACGTCCGCGACCGCCTGCACCACAGAGCAAAGTCAGCAAACAAACACAGAGAAGCGAGGCGGCCTACGAACCTGAGTGTCGGCTGCGGAACCCGACCGGCAGCAATAGATGTGCTCGGACAAGTATGTGAGCTTGTCCGTCACCCTATTTGCAACGTAACTCCCCATGGACGTGCGCGAGTCGGCGCCAACTACGACGCCGCCGTCGAATGCAACGGCCATGATGGATGTCTGGAGGAGGACAGCGCGATCAGCTCTGTTTGCCTCGCTTGAAACGGGAGCAAGGTGCGCACTCCGAGGTTCATCTCGCCGGCCTTGAGGCGCGACACGTCGGGCGTGAGGGTCGTGGCTTGCGACAGGTGTTGCATCGCTTCGGAGTGAGAGGAGGAGAAGGGACGAAAACGGGATCGATTCGAGCGTTTTGGAAGGCAAGTATGGGGTTTCAGAAGGTTTCAGGTGCGATGAGAGTGCTAGCGAGACCAGTGAAGCGGTGTGAGAGCGCAAAGCGAAGGTGTCGAGGTCAACGAGTGTCGTCGTCAGCGGGTTGGACTCGTCCACTCTGCACCCCAGCTCGTGCTGGCTCGTACCGTTCTCCAGACTCGCACACAGTCCACCCTGGCACCCTCAACCCAGCCCGCAAAGCGCAAGCGCCCGTCGTCGCCTACCTCCGCCTCCTCGAAGCGTCCCGCCGTCGCAACGCCCTCGACGCAGCTCGAGCAGCTCCACCTCTCTCACAACAACTACATGGGCAATCAGGAGGCGACCAGGCTGTATGGGCAGCTCACGGGCGAGTGGGCGAGCGGCGCTGGCGATCAGGGCAAGATCAGGTCTCTCCTCGCGCAACTCAAGGTGAGGCCCCTCGTCTGCGCGAGTGGTAGGAAGTTGTGTGCTTGGGCGAGCTCTGGCAGTGTTTGCGGGCGTTTAAGCCTGGTGAGGAGGGCGGATGAGTGTGTGTGGCACGAGTTTCGTCATGCGCTGCTCTTGGCAGTCATGGAGAGTGCTTGCGAAGGGGCTCAGGGTAACGAGGAAGTGCGCACGACTCGGTCTGGAGGCAAGCGAAGGCTTGTCGAGGATGTGGCTCCTCTCGCGCCTTACATACGCATGGCAGAATTGCCTCTACACGTCTCACGAAAGACGCCCGAATCTCAGCTGACCTTGTCAACGTACTTGACAGATTGAGCTGTCCGAGCTGGGCCTCCTCTTCCCCGACGCAAGATCGCACGAGGCCGGCGCGTTGACAACGGCCCGTACGTTCGCTAGCCACGCCAATTCCGTGCTACCGTCGATTCCGCATGTCTAGTCGCTGACGCGGTTCCATGTCGATGATCGTACAGGCGAAGTCCTCGAGATTGGCGCGCTGTTCTCGATCCGAACTGACGACATTCCGGCTTTCGAGCGCTACCTCTCCCTCCTTTCCGCCTATTATTCGGACCTTTCGTGCGTTTCCCAATCCCTCGATCGTTCCTCAGTCATGCTGACCCCCTCCGCACCTGTGCAGCTCCCACCTCCCCCGCTCGCGCCTCGAACCCTCCATCCTCGCCCTCTCGCTCCTCCGCCTCCTCTCGCAAAACCGCATCGCGGAGTTCCACACGCTCGTCGAGACGCTGACAGAAGACGAGGGGCGGAAGAAGGACGTGTTGCAGAGTAAGGAGGTGGGATGGGTAATGCAGGTGCGTCCGGTGGCTGTCATTTGGATCTTTGGCGCGTGCCATATGAAGTCGAGTCCTAACATTCCCGACTTCGCCTCCGCCCGAACAGCTTGAGCGATGCCTGATGGAGGGCTCCTACTCGCGCGTCTGGTCCCTCTGCAGCTCATCGCACCACTCGTCCCTACCCGTCCTCGAATTTGCCCACTTCACCTCGACCCTGCTCTCGACCGTCCGCTCCGAGATCGCCGCGTGCGACGAGCGCGCGTACGATAGCTTGCCACTCAGGGACGCAAAGACGTTGTTGTTCTTCGACGACGAGGCGGAGGTCAAGGAGTTTGCGAAGCAGGTGCGCTGCGCGTCGAAGCGGTTCTCTCGCCTCGCGTTCTTCACAGAAGGCAGCGTACTGATGAACCATGCTGCCGTCATCACAGCGCAATTGGCATCTCGACCCCTCGACCTCGCTTCTCCACTTCCCCTCCTCGCCTCAGCACCCCTCGAACCGGACCGCATTCGGCAATGTCCCCGCGACGCTCGCGACCGGCGCAGACAGCAGGGAACTCGACAGGAGCAAGGTCGTTGAGGCAACGCTGCGGTACACGAAGGAGCTTGAGACGATTGTCTGAGCGGAGGTAGACGCGAGGCGGCGACGCAATGCATGCTTTTCGGATCGCTCTGCTCGTCTGGTCATGACAAAGATTGCTGTTCACACTTTGCAGCAAGATTTAGCCTTCAACGCTCCTCTGCTCACCCGCTCAACCCGCCGAGGAAATTGCGCACATGCACGAGGATCTCGTCCGAGTGATCTCGAACGCAAAGTGACCCGCTCCCTCGATCAACACCACGTTGGCATTCGGCAAGCCCTCCTTCAACACCTTCGCTCCTGCGGGAAGGAACAGCTCGTCGCCCGCGCCCCAAACAGCGAGGACCGGTGGCTGGTGCTTCTTGACGTAGGCCTGGTTTCGCCCGTCGTATACTGTGATTGCGTCAGTACAACGTGTTAGCGGGGACGGGCAGACGATGGCGGATTTGCGACTTCGTCATCGAACGACGTCCGGAAGCGGATGCTGTCGCCCTTCTCCCTCGACTCTGATACGGTCCAGTACGGACGCAGGAGACCCCAGAACTCGCCAAAGCCTGCTTCGAAGGCGTTCCTGTTCTGCGTTCTTCAGGACGAGCGAGGGCAAGTCGCTTAGAGATTCAGGCCGCGACATACCTCCAGCCGATTGGCGCTCCGCAGTCAGAAACGTACAGGACGTAGCGCAACAAGCTAAGCGCATCAACGAAAGCCTGAACGCTCCTGGCGATGTTGCCGAAGGTATACTCGTATTTGCGCTCGTCGGGGACGAATGTGAAGCCGAAGTCTGGCAAGTCGGGTGCCTGTGTCGCCATCGGAAGTTAGCCGGGATCAGGCGAAGCAGAGAAGAAAAAACGCACGATCACGCGGTACTGATCCGACAGATCCGCGAGGAGCGAGCGATACTGGAGCGATGACGACGGGTAGCCGTGCAGTGCGATGGGGACAGGAGCATCGACAGGTCCGGCCTCGCGGTAGAAGAAGCGGACGCCGTTTGCGCCGATGTACTTGGTCTGGACAGCGTTCATGTTCGTTTGGGTGGATGCCTGGGTTGCCAGCCGAGGGGAGTGATGGGTTAAAGAGAGGAGAGTGCAGAATCGCTCTGGAGAAGTCTTCAATGCTGGTTCAGCATGTATGGATTCTCAGCTCTGCGCCCAAGAAAGCTTTATCAGGAGGAGGGAAGAATCGACGGTCGAGACGAGCTTCGCTGAGAGGAGAGCGAGAGCGCGAGATCTGTAGCCGGATGTAGCTCTGCACGATACCCACAGTCAGCAGCACTCGCCTAGAGCCGAAGGGAGGCGAGGGGCGAAGTGAGGTAGAGGTAAAAGAGCAAGGCGGACTCACCCAAGTCTGCGCTGCTCACAATCGCCTTCAAGACCGCAGCGGCTGCAATACTAGCTGAGTTCCATCAGGTGCATGATTGGAGGGGGAAGACTAAGGCAGACGGGAGGGAAAAAAGACGAAAGAGGGTGGAGGTCGTGCGGAAGTTCGTGTGTGGTGATACAAGCGGACATGGGGGCGTGAAATAGGTTATACTGCGGAAAGCGTGCCAAACGTTTACCTCGACGAGGCAGACGCGCGGGAGGCGATGAAGACGCCCGCGATGACGACGCCGAGGAAGCCGATGGAGGCTGGGAGGAGGTACTCCTTCGGCAAGACGCCGCCGACGAGCTCGTCGCCTGCAGGTGCCTTCTTGCTAGAATTGCGCTTGACAGGCTCGGCCGTAATGTCCTGCTCCTCCTCGATCCGCTCCTCGTCTCCCTCCTCAACGACGACGAGCTTCTTGGCCGTTGCGACAGCCGGCGCTGCAGCCGCCGCATCGTCCTTCGCCGCAAGCGCAGCCTTCCAGCTTTGACCGCCTGAGACGTGCAAGACGACGCGGTCCTTGCCCTGCTGCCTGGCGGTCTGGACAGCGTCTGTGACATCGCGGTCGGCCGTCATGAGGACGAGATCGCCATCATCGTCGCGGTAGCTGATCGAGAAGTCCTTCGGGTCGGCTTTGGGCACCGCCTCGTCCTCGGACTGCTTGGCGAAAAATGGGTCCGACGAGAGCTTGCCAGAAACGATGTCGAGGAGAAACTCGTGCGAGTCGTAACGCGCCTGGAAGCGATGCGTCGTCCCGCCAGGTGCGACAAACTTGAAGAGATAGGTGCCGTCGTCGACAATCGGAACAGCCTGGCTCGACGCGCCTCCGACGCTCGAAGCCTGGCCGGGACGACGAGGAGCAGGCGCAAGGTCCGACGCGCCATCGTCGTGAATAACCGAAGCCGAATCGTTCGGGTACAGCTCGGATCCAGGCGTGTCGATGCTGTCCTTCGAGCGGTGGTAGCCTGGCCGAGTAGGCGTATGGAACGGCGGAGCCTGCGATGAAGCCGCTTCGGAACCATTGACACCCGAAACCATCGACTCGGTATCGTCGTCGTCGCCAGCAGCCTGAGCAGCAGCGCTGAAGAAGCGACCCCAGAGGGGACCGCCGGCAGCGTCGGCGCCACCCTCCACGTGGAGCGAGTTGACCTGCTCGAGCGTAGCGTACGTGAGCTTGAGAACGTCGACGATACCGATGAGCGCGCCCGCCTCATCAACGACGGGCAAGTTGAGGTAGTGGCCGTCTGCCTCGAAAGGTTAGCAGAGGTCCGCCTAAAGAGCTTGAGCGGACGCACCGTTCATCTTGCGGAGAGCGTCCTGGATGCTCAAGCTGGGAAGAGCAACGTCGGGATGCGGCGTCATGACACGGACGACGCTGCAGGTCTTCGAATCGAGGCCGGCAGCGATGACGCGCAAGACAACGTCCTTCGAGGTGAAGATTCCGGCAATCTTCTTCCCGTCACCCTCAACGACAACGACCGCCGTCGTACGCTTCTCGCGCATCAGCTTGGCGGCTTCGCGGACGCTGGTCTTGACGCCAACAGTTGCAGCAGTCGTGCGAGCGTCCAGGATGGACCCAAGGTCGGGGAACGACATCTTGTCCCGCAGAGCCTGGACGTACGCGAGAAGGGGATTCGCAGCGCCAGTGTCGGCCGCGCCAAACTGTTCTTGCGCACCCTCCAGAGCCGAGTAGAGCCGCTGCGACGAGCCGTAGGCCTTCTCAAGCTTCTCGAGCGACTCGTGGAAGACCTTGGTGATGTCGAGGAGACCGACGACGTCGCCGTCTTCGTTGCAGACGGGCTGTGCGAGTGTCGTCAGGAAAGAGCTTCACGGGAAGAGCAAACTCGACGCACCAGGTGACGGAAGCCGCGGGTGACCATGGTTTGAAGCGCTTCGGTCGCCGATGTCGTGTCGCGCGTGACCATCGGATTGGGCGTCATGATAGAGCTGACGGGCGTGTTGCGCGGGTCGAGACCGTCGCCGACAACCTGCGACGTTACAAACTCGTCAACGACTTTCGCATCGCTCAGATTTGTGAAGCACGCCGACTCACCCTGAAAGCCAAGTCCTTCGCCGTGAAGATACCGCACAAATGCTCGTTCTCGTCGACGACGAGGACGCAGTCGGTCCTCTTAGCCGCGCAAAGCTGACTTGCATCTGCAACGCTCATGGCCGCTGGAACCGTCAACGCGGGGAGCGGGCGAAGGGCGGAGACGGTGCCCTGCTTGGGCTTGGGTGCGCGGTGAGAGGTGCTGCCGGGGATGCCGCTTCGCTTCGAGGGAGGGCGCTTGCGAGCGAGTTCCGACTCGATCTTCTTGCGGATGGCCTGTCGCGAGGGAAAGGAAGCGTGAGTTTCCGCTTGTTCGTCGTTCGTGGCGTCGTCGAAGCGTTGTGCTTGTGCTAGATGGTCACGCATCGCCCACTATTGAGAGCCGCAGAACAAGTCCTCCTCGAGCGCAGGTGAAAGTCGGAGGACGAGGAGCACCTCCGAACGAAGTCCCCCGTGTGTCGCCGGTCACTCCCAGTGCTCATCCTCGCATCACTGATCCGCCGCAGTCCGCCCAGTCCAGTATTGACAAGTCGGCACGTCGATGAACATACGTGCAGGAGCGAGCGCCAAATTGACTAACCTCGTCCCTCCTGCTCTGCCTCTTGCGCGTCTCTGCGAGCCCATCTGCTCCTCCGACACTCGTGGGCGGCGTACTGGGCACTGCGGACGCGGACGAGACGAAGCTCGACCCGGATGCCGAGTAGACACTCTCTGGACGCGAGCGCTGGCTGGGGCGCGACATGGCGGGCGAGGCGGGTTGTGTGGGTTGCTGCGGTGTGTGATGAGTAGGCACGGGGATCCTGGACATGCCCAGCGAGTGGGAGCAGTGACAAAGAACGCAGAAACAAGAGGATGGGCCCTTGCCTCATCCTTGCTTGCCTCGTACCACAACTCACTCACCGCTTGAGCGGCGTTTGCTGCATCGCAGTATGCTCCAAAGGGCCTGCAGAAGCTGTACCAAGCTGCCTCATGCATCCGAACTCGCTCGCCAGCCTTCTCCGCACCCTCACCGTTCACTCACCCGTCAAGGACGACTTCGACCTGGACAAGCTGACGAACGCGAATTCAGAGCTCACCGTCACCCAACCCGCTCGAGCCAAAGACTGCGCGCACCGGGCCATCTTCGTGCCGTCCCTAGTTTCGAAAGTCTTGTCCTTCAACCACTTCCTCGACTCGAAGGCGTCGGGCGATCTCTCCACCGTTGCGCTACCCTCAGGTGTCCTCACAGACATCCACAAGTACGCAAGGAAGCTCAGCGCGCAACCGGAGGACGGATGCGCCGAGAACGACGTCATGGAGAACCTGAACGCGTTTGGGGAGCTCGTCCGAGAGCTTGCGGTCCACGTCGACACCTATCTTCTCGCAGTTCTGCGCACCGGGAACGTCACATACGAGCCGTTTCAGGTCTGCGACATAAACTCCTTGGATCCAGACGGCGAAATGAAGACCGAAGCGGACTTCGTATTTCGTCGGAAACGGCGCTTTCTGCACTGTGCTCGAGGCCAAGAACCCCACTGCCTCATTGGAAGCACGTCCTTTCCGGCGTTTGCTTGCGATGTCCGGTATCCAGACCATCCGCCAGCTGAACGCGACGCTCAAGAAGCGAGATTCGCATGTGTATTCTCTCCTCGTCAAAGTGCGTTCGCCTTCCCCTCTCTCTTGTTCCGCTCTGGCTGACAGTCCGGTGAACAGGTCATCGCTTCGTGCACCACTCGCGGCTGCAGGGAATTCGCCTTCCTCGATCACAACTAATACATTGTCGGCTACCTCGTTCCGTCCAACTCACCTCGGTTGCACCCCTTTAATGCCGTCTTCTCCGACATCATCAACGTCGCGGACCCCGTCGCCTCTTTGCCCAAGTCTCGACCGCCATGCTTTACGCAGACAAGTTCTTTTAGCCTGACTTGCAGGAGCTGGTTGCGACGGCTCTCGCAGACCACGCAGCATATGCTGAAGGAGGCGACGTGGAGCGGTTGGTGAGCAGGATGAGCCAGACGAAGCGGTGGACGATGATGAGGAGGAGGACGGCGGCTGCGAGCCTCGGCAGGACGACACGCGCCGGGTGACTCGTCATAGCAGTGGGACGTCGAGGAGCTGCAATGTTACAAGTCTGGATGGTCTGCGCGAGTTGCGTCTTCGGCCGGCCTTCCTCAGGGAACAACGGCTAACTCCGTCTGAATTCGGAATGCAGGGCGACGTTTTCCGCCTCGTCTGGCCCGACGCTACGCTCGCGCCTTACCCACCTTTCTATCGCATCGACAATGTCCCCACCGGTCCTTCAACGCCGTTCAGGTCGAAACCCATGGCTCCATCCTCTCCTTCCTATCCATCCTCTCCTTCCGCTCGGTTTTCTTCGCCTACGTCTCCGCCGTTCGCATCGTCATCGGCCGCGATCGATTGTTCTTTCACTCCTCACCGACTCCGCGTTCTTCGACTCGGCGCTTCCTCTCCCCCGCCTCTCCGAGCTCGCAGGCGAAGGCTCGTCCAGCCTCGTCTACCGCGGCTACTTGCCCACCTGATTCTCGACTGCGCAATCCTCCTTCGTCGTCAAACTCCCGCGCAACATGGCGAGTACCGTCGCGCGCCAGCAGGTCCTGCAGGAGGCTGGATGGCTCACCTGGCTCACCTCGTGCGGCGTCGACTTCATCCCCACCGCCTTTGGCGTCTTCCGCGCTAGCGACGCGTCGGATGTTACTTCCACGACGATCATGGTCACGGAGGAGGGAGGCGCTGCTGTGGGCAAGTGGAGCCAATTGTCCAACTCTGAACGGTACATATCGCAATTTCCCTCTCCAACGAGCTCTCCACTGCCCACACCTTGAGCAATAGCGACGATTGCTATTGCAACATCGTCGCGCCCCACACGCAGTATGGCACGCTGCACGGCGACTTGACGACCGAGAACCTTAGCCGGTACCCCAAAGCTCGTCCAAGGCCTCATTCTCGCCGCAGTCAAGAATCTCAAGGCGAACCTGAGGATCCAATCGACCGTCAAGCTCGACGACTTCCAGACGCCGCTCGACTCCAAGACGCCGCTCGACTTCAGCCAGTTCAACGTTCCTACGGTGCTCGGCGAATCTGACGCCTCCTACAGAAGTGACTGAGCGCCGAGTGGACACGTGCGCGACTCCGCCTCCCCCTCCTCTCTCTTCTCCTCACCTCTGCGCCGCTTTTCTCGTCGCTCGATTTTCTTGGCCCGCCCCGCTTGCTCGACGTCGTGTCTCGAATTCTCCGACCGCACCACGGCATCCGTGGACTTGGAGAGGTCCGCGGACCCTCCGGCTCGCGCGCTATCAAGTCGTCCTCTCGCTCTCTTCCTCTCTCCCTCCTTCACTAGCTACCGCTTCCACCACTCGACAGGCCCTTCTCTCTCGTACGCTACAATGTCTGGCCCTGCTGCTCGCAACGACGACTCTTCTCGGAGTGAGTTGGCTCGAACCTTCTCTTCTTCGCCGTCGTTGATTACGCTCGTTTTACAGGCCCGCCTTCCTTGCCGGCCTCGAAGCTGCCGGCTACCTTCAACGCCTCGAAGCCTCCGGGGCCCGCATCACGGCGCGCTTTCAGCACGCTCTCACTGAGATGCAGTTCGCCGCTCATTCGGAGGAATTCTGCGGTCGCGCCGGCATCAAAAAGGTGCACCGCTCGACGGTGCAGTTCGTCAACGAGGACCTTGTCGTCGACCCGCTCATCCAAATCCGAGCCGCGACCCTTCCGCGCCCGCGTCGGACGCTTGTGGCGCTCTATCTTATCTTGATGGCAATTATGCAGCTTGAACAACGAGCGCTGGCGCTGGTTCGCGCATCGGCTTCTGCTGTGTTGTTGTACTGCCTCTCGTGCTCAGCGGTCTCTTGGTTACTCTCCAACTTGAATTTCTGGTTCGCAGATCCGCTTCACAACGCACTCGTCTTGCGCGCGGCTTGAAAATTCAGGTCGAGCACCGTCCGCCATACGGCAGCTTCTTCGTCACGGACCGGCTGCAAGCGGCAAAGGACATCTACCAGAACAGCCTGCGACGTTGCGAGTGCGCGCGCTGGATGACTGGCGAGTGCGGTCGCAAGGGCTCGAGGAGGAGGCGCGAGGAAACGTCGCTCGTTCCGCGCTGAACAAAGCTGCCTCTGGCACTTTCGACCCTTGCGAGTACGACGAGCTGCAGGGGGGCCCCGCTGGTTGCCTTTCTCACCCGCAATTCGACCCTGCAGTCGAGCTGACCTTCCCACAGCGAGTCCTCACCCTCGACGCCACGCAGTCTCCCCCACTCTTCTGCCTCGCCTCGACCACCGACGCCACCACCACCTCCTCCTCGAGGCCGCAAGTGTGTCCACACCGCCTCCGAACAGGAAAACTCGAGCTGACCCTCCCCTCGCCTTCTCCGCTCGCAGTTCAACCGCGTCAAGGACTTGGTGGAGGATGCGCTGGTTTGCTGTGGGTCAAAGTCGACGCGCGAGTTGGCTGCTCTCCTTTTCCGGCTCTCGTTTGACGGTGGGAGGACGGGACGAGGGCGACTCTGGGCGACAACTGACCTTCCTCGCTCGCTCGCTCGCAGCCTTCGTCCTCCACCTTCAAATTACAGTTCAACGGTCAACATCAACACGTAATCAAGCTAAACGGCGCCGCCTAATGTGAGCT
Source organism: Rhodotorula sp. S30-09 (assembly GCA_023628235.1). Taxonomy (NCBI): domain Eukaryota; kingdom Fungi; phylum Basidiomycota; class Microbotryomycetes; order Sporidiobolales; family Sporidiobolaceae; genus Rhodotorula; species Rhodotorula sp. S30-09. The sequence continues at coordinate 188,300 of JAMALD010000015.1, forward strand.
GCTGCTGCTTCTCTCCCACGTTTTGTCCATTGTCGCTGACCCCGCCCTCGCGACTCTGCAGCCATTCTACCTTTTCTCTCGTACATCTTCAGGTGCGCTTCCTTCCGTCACGCTTTACGAGTTCGACAAGGCTGACATGCGCACTCACAGTCTCGGTCTCAGGACGACCCAGTGTGCGTCAACATGCTCCGTCGCTGACATGCACCCACTGCGGTCCACTGGCGCTCTCGCTGGCCGCTCAGCTTCTCCGTGAGGGCTAGCGTCGATGCTTTCGAGTGCGTCCTCCTGTCGTCCTGCGCGAACCGAACTGACTCGTCTCTCTCGCGTACGCAGACAAAGCGGGCGATTGAGAAGGAGGACACGAGGTTGTCGGGCGCATGAGCTTGGCGTAGCTATGTAGGGGCGGGACAGTCCTCGTTGCCTCGGGCTCTATGCGCCGGGTGTAATGCGACTCCTCGCCAGGCTCTCGCGAAACGGCTCCTGAACTGCAGGATGCGTCGCGCTCAGGGTTGCAGGTAGGTAGGATCTGTGACGACGAAGAGAACGCACCTGGAGACCTGGCTGCGGTGACTCACACTCATGCAACGCAAGGGGACGAGGGGATGGAGGGGTCGATACTCTCACAAAACAGAACGCGGAGTGAGGACTAGATGCTCACACTACGCTCTAGTGCTGCAGACATCGAAAAACAATTCTCGCGTACGGTGCGGACTCTTTGCGAAGGCAGGGAGAGCAAGAGACGAGAGGCTGGGAGGATGCGGGCAATATCTCGTTGTCTGGCATGGTGAGCTCCTGAAGGGCAGTCCTACGCGTCGTGCGGGTCAGAGCGGCGACTCTTTCGGAACAGCCAACCGCTGTGAGCGCGGCTTGGGAAGGTCGACGAGGCGAAGGAGACGGCTTCGATCGGAGAAAAGGCCTGGGCCGCTGGATCTGCGCTTCTGGCACCAGGTGACATCGCTTGTCGCACCAGTTAGGCGGTAGTGAGAAGAATGTGGAGAACTTGACGGGGACAAGGCGAGCAAGAAGACGATAAGCATGGTTGGCCTTTGTTTCCAAGCGCGAAGGCATACTTCAGCGTTGTCTTAAGTCTGTTCCAAGCACAGCAATGTTCAGCAGAGCCTCTATCGGCACTCAGGTCTCCAACCGAGGGAGACCACCCTCTGCCCCTCCGAGCACGTCTCGCCGCAAGTCACCCATGGCGTCGCCGCGCTCTCCGTTCACTCCACTCTAGCCCCAATACCATCCTACACCCCTGACAACCTCGTCCGCCGCCCTTATATCCCTGCGGAACGAGCGGTGCTGTTTGTCCGGTTGTTCGGTGATGAACTTGGAGAAATCGTGAGGTTCGTCGACGAGAGCGTGCGGCGATGAGCCGGAAGAACAAGCTGATAGCGTGAAGGCTATTGGCCCAGCCGCGATACTCACAAGCCAGCAAGAGGCGATTGCGGGAGCAGCAGGTGTCTGGATAAGGCCGACGATGACGAAGCAGCTCTCCGAGAGACGGCCGCTCGCTCGACCACAACGCTCCTTCTGGCTGTAACTGCTCGGCGCTGCTTGCTACAGTCATACTGGCACTCACGAGATCCTCACAAGTGAACCGCCTGCTTTCGCTCGCTCGCCCGACGCTCTTCCACTCCCCTCGCACTCTCCCAACCCGTTTCTCGCGCACAACCCTCCTGTTTCAACTCTCGCGCAAGATGCACGACGCTACCGACGCCGGAACGTACAACGAACCCCCTCCCGACGTGATAAACGAGGGTGTCCCAAACGCACCCTTCTACCAACCCATCACCAACCCTTCGCCCGGTACGGCTCTCTCCGCTGAGGAATGGCCGCAGAACAAGGACTTGCCGACGCTCTTCAAACCCCTCGAGTTCGGCAAGGACGTCAAGCACACGCTCAAGAACCGTGTCATCGTTGCGCCGATGTGCCAGTACTCGTGTGAGGCGGACGGCACCGAGGCAGGCGTTTTGACGCCGTGGCACCTCGTCCACCTCGGATCGTTTGCGACACGCGGAGCAGCACTCGTCATGGTGGAAGCGACGAGTGTCCTCCCCAATGGCCGTCTCTCGCCGCAGGATTCGGGTCTCTGGAACGACCGCCAGGCTTCCGCTCTCAAGCCCATCTTCGACTTTATCCGAATGCAAGGCTCGATCCCCGCCGTCCAGCTCGGACACGGCGGACGCAAGACCTCCACTCTAGCGCCATGGCTCGACGCATCTACGATCAAGCCGCACCTCAAGTCGCACATTGCGACAAACGGCGCTTCCGGCTGGACCGACAATATCTGGGGCCCGTCCCCCGTCTCTTACGACGAGAAGACGTTCCCGATGCCGAAGGAGATGAGCGAGAAGGACATCGACGAGTTCAAGGAGGCGTTTCGGGCGGCGACTGCTCGCGCTGTCAAGGCTGGAGCACAGGTCATCGAGCTGCATGGCGCTCACGGCTAGTGCGTACCCTTCTTTCCAACTTGACGAGCGCGTGGACTGACACGGTCGCGCCGCAGCTCCATCCACAACTTCCTCTCGCCGATCAGTAACACCCGCACGGACAAGTACGGCGGCCCACTCGAGAACCGCATGCGTCTCCCTCTCGAGATCCTCGAGCTCATGCGCGCGACGGCGCCGAAGGAAGTCTCGATCTGGTTGCGCATTTCCGCTACGGATTGGTGGCCCGAAGGCGAGGAGAAGGATGGAGAGTACATCTCGTGGGGAATCGAGCAGTCGAAGAAGTTTGTCAAGGAAGCCATCAAGCGTGGAGTTGATGTCGTGGACGTCTCGTCTGGCGGCAACACGCCTCGTCAGGACATCAAGATCGGTCCCGGCTACCAAGTCGACTTTGCGGCGCAGATCCGCGAGTCGCTTACGGAGGAGGAGCGCATCCCCATCTCCTCGGTTGGGTTGATCACCGACGGCGTTCAGGCGGAGGAGATCCTCGATAAGAAGCAGGCCGACATCGTGCGTCGTGTTTCTCCTCCTCTGCCTTGCTTCCTCGCTAACCCCTCTTACGCAGATCTGCTGTGCCCGCGAATTCCTCCGCGACCCCTCGCTCGTCCTCAACTGGGCGCAGGAGCTCGGCGTTGTCGTCAACGTGCCCGTCGAATATCAGCGCGCTTACACTCGTATGTTCACCAAGCACGAAACGCGGCAGCCCCTCAAGAAGCACTAGAAACCGGATAGAATCCCTCTTCAATACAGTGCCAATGAAGACCAAGGTTTTGTACAATGTCGAACTGGGCCTGCCGGCGAGAGCGAAATGCATGGTCAGACCCTCCAAGTGCCCTTCTTCTTCATCTGGAGGACCTGTCCAACACCCGTGCTGGCGGTACCGCCGAGGAGTATCGTCGCTGCGTATCAAAGCATATTAGTTGAGGGAGGAGCGGAACGGGGCGAACGAGACGCACCGGAGAAGACGATCGGATAGAAGAAGTCGCCATGGTGGTTCCCGAGCAGTTCAACAACGATGGGATTGCCGCCCAACGCGGATGCCGCCATGCAGAGGAATGCGATGCCTTGGCAAAGACTGCGTACCGCAAGGAAGATCGTAATGAAGGTCGAGCGCAGCGGCGGACGGAAGGCAACGACGCAGCCAATTTCGCCCAGGTGACCCGAAATACTGACGATGAGCGGCGGAACGAGCGAGATGAAGCCGCCAGAGAAGAAGCCATAGAGGATGGCGAACACGATCAGGGCAGTCTGGCTCGTCATAATGTGCTGGTCGAGACGAGGTCATCCGGCCCCACCGCGAGAACGCGTCAACACACCATGCAGAGGAGAATAACGCCCGCGCAGGTGCAGCGGAAGACGGTGACGTTGTAGGGACCGACAAAGTCGGCGATGAGGTTCGGGAGCGTGCGACCGAGAAACGAGCCGGCGTTGAACATGGCAAGCGTGTAGCAGGTTGCGTTCGCAGATGCGCCGTGCACCTTGAAGTAGACCAGGATCTGCGGACGAGGCGCAAGTGAGCGACACCTGTAAGGAGCAGCGAACCGTTCGTCGCAAGAACCGTTGGCAACGCACGTACAAGTTGGGCATCCAGCAGCTAAAGCCGAGGATTGCGGCACCAATGACGAAGGATGTGTAAATCGGGTTGAAGATCTGCTTGAGAGGCGGGTGAGGCGGCTTACTCGCGAGAGCGCGGGCGGGGTGAGGCGCCATGATGAGGTTCGCGATGACGAGGAGGGCGGCGACGAGGTAGCCGGCTGACACTGTCGCTTGTGTGGGAATAAGCGGCGGTTTGAGAATGAGAGAACGACGCACCGGCGCGAACAGCGTTGGCGAAGCCGACGTCCGGGTTCACGATGAGCTTCTTGAGTATGATCGGGAAGACGATACCGCCGATCGACGTTCCGCTTGCGACGAGCCCGATGGCGAGGGCGCGGCGACGCTCGAATCAGTGGCTTTGAATGCTAAGTGCGGAAAGGAAGAGAAGGCCAACGCCGAGCCCCCCGAGGAAGGCCTGGTCGATCGTGGTGTGCCAGTACGTCGCTTGCAGGATGATGCTGTGAGAGTCGATGTCAACATGCGGGGGGGCCGGGGGGGGGGGGGCCTTAAGTGCTATGAGCAGCTCAGAAGCGGGACGTGCGAGAGAAATCAGGGCGCCGATCCGAGACTAATGAGCAAGCGGAAGCGTTCTTTATCGGAGAGCGGGTCGGCGACAAGCGCCATGACGAAGAAAAGGCAGAGCTGCACGGAACCGATCCAGGAGATGGCACTTTCGGAGCGGTCGCGCAATAAGGCCTGCCCAAACTCGTCAATCGCTGACGGCTCGATGAAAGGTTCATAAAGCTAACGCACCTGCTTGTAGTACGCCTGGAAGACACCGTACGCCGTGACGAGACCGAATGAGGCGAACAGGATGAGGAAACCGCCGAGAACGTTGAGCCAGGCGCGCAACCCGCCGTCTGGCGGCGCAATGGCGACGACCTTGTCGTGATGGAGAGGTGTCCACGTCGGGAGCTCAACCTTGGTTGGCGGGTAGGTCGTCAAGCTAGTCTTGCTCATATCGATGGCGACCGCCTTGTCCTTGCTCGAGATCAGGCTCTCCTCGTTGTACGAGCTGGGGCTCTACGCGGCTATTGACGATGCCCATTGCGTGTCAGCCGAGTTCGTGAGAGAGTCTGCAAGCAAGGTTGAGACACACTTGGAAGAACCGGAAGCGGCTTTTCCGATTCCACCACCTCGTCAACCTGCGACGATTGGCGGCCATGTTCGGGCGCAACACCCCTAGTCGGCGTCCTTTGCAGCTCATCATCAGCCAAAGTGACCGCCAAGATGGGCGCCGTCGAAGTCGTACGCAATTTGGCGAACCCCTCCGACCGGATCGAAGCCGTCTCCTCATCCTTCAACTCGACCAGCTTCGACCTGCTCGACCAAGCGGCGCTCTTGATGAACGTCGCCTTGCTCTTTGCGTCGTCATAGGCGGAACCGTCGTCGGGGAGGGTGGCGATAGCGTTCGCGGTCTCGGTCGAGAAGGTGGAAGCGGTCGGCGCGGAGGTGCGGTCGCCGAGGTCGTCAGTCGATGCACTCGTGGTCGTCATGGTAGATAGCGCGTTGCTGGCCAGCCGTGGTGGCGGAAGAGAGCAAGAGACGTGGCGAGGAGAAGGGAGGCAAGGAAGAGCGAAGTCGAGCGAAAGCGCGCTAGCAACATTCGGAAGTCCTCGGAGGCCTATCCTTTGCGTTCGAAGTTCCGCAGCAGCACGCGGTGTCGCCGAAAAGCTGTTCCGGAGAGCAGCGGGGTACAGGAGGTGAAGGCGGACGCCACTTCGACTGCCGGCGGCTCAAAGGTCGGAACGTGGATGAAGGCGTTCAGGACGGTAGCGGCCTGGCGTCGATGAGTATTCAGCCAACCAGCCGTGGAATAGCAAGGAAAGGATGCGCGGAGAGCCAAAGAAAGTGATGTGGGTCGCCGGGTCGAGCGAAGTCTGCCATGTCGCCCCTCTGCCGGCCCGCTACGCCCTAGAGCTACCCATTGAGCAGCCTAGTTGACGCAGCGGCGCAGAAGAAGCTTCGTATCTCCTCGAGAAAGACGGCAGAGTCGCTCAAACCCGGAAGACGCTGGAAGTTCGATCTTGGCGAGTTATGACTCAATCCTCAGCAATCCGTTCCGAAAGGGAACTGAGGCCTGCACGTCGGACTTGCGCCTCGCTAGCGTTCCCAGCCGAAGCAGGTAGTAGCTTGGCGAGGCGAGCCGACGGAGGTAATCTCTGCTGAGAGCCTTAAGACAAGCCGGGGCATGGAGGGGGTGGGTGTGCGAGCCGGCGGCGGTGTGCGTTCACTTTCGACGCTGGAATTGGATGGGGAGGCGTGCGGCGAGCGCAAGTAGCTGAACCGACAGGCGGGATGAGGCCAAGGCCAGCGAGACGTTGAGGACAGCGCGTCGCATAGCGGCTTATCGAGTGACGCAGCATCGTCCTGTTGGCTCATATTGTCAGCGGTTGTACGCTTGGGGACGATCAACCTCACGAGCGAGACGCACTTCGGATCGACAGACGCCCGTCATGACCCGTCCTCAGCGCGCGTAATGCCAGCTTGTCCCAAAGTCCCTGACATCCCTCGCTTCGCCATCCGTGCATCGTTGCAGTCCGTGCATCCTTCGCCACCCGTGCATCGTTGCAGGTGCGCAAGCCGTCCTGTCGAATACGAAGCAGTCGAGCGGGAAAAAGTTGCGAGGGTGACGGAGCGACAACACCTCGCGAAGGGTTGCGAGTCATTATGGGTCAATTCTGCAGTGTAGGCGATCTGTATAGCATCTTTCCGCGTCCGCAGCGCGTGAGGAAGCGGAAAGCGAGTGAGGGGACGGAGGGAGAGCTGAAATTGGCGACGAGGAAACGGTTTGGCACGAGCATTGAGGTAACGGGTGAGGTGTACGCGCTATCCAGAGCTTAATGTGCCGGACGCCAGCCTCTGCAGTCCTCAGGAAGCCGTCGTGGCTGTTCTCTCCTCCCCACCTCCTCCTCGCGCAGGTCAAGCCTCTCCCACTAACTCCGACTCGCTCGCTTGACCAATAGGCCTGCACAAGAGCTACCTACAACCCACCATCGCGCCCATCGCGAACTTCACACGCCGGCCGTGCCCTCGTCTCCCGCTCTCCCCCGCTCTTCGCTCGTTCCCCTCCTCAACTCTCGCACCGCGCCTTGGGGCATCGACCGCCGCCTCTTCGCTAAAGGCAAAGTCCCAGAGTATTTCATCTGCTCATGTGCGTCGCTTCTCGTGGCTTCGGCTGTCCGCCAGCTGACAACTTCGCCTCGACGGCGCAGGTTGCAAGGACGGCCTCGACGACCCTTACGAGATTTGTGACGAGGCTCATCTCGTAAGCTGCGAACGCGCATTGAACCCGTATACCGACCCAGAAGAGGATAGCAAGGAAGAGGAGGAAGGGAAGGAGGCTAAACCGCCGAAGAAGCGGGCAAGGACGCTCGCTGAAACCGCGCCAGGCTTGGTCCAGGAGTTCGCCTCCCAGGTGCAGCCAGGCGAGGAGGACAGCTCCGAGACGCCTGCGCCGGAAAACGGTACCGGTCAGGACGACGACGAGCAAGAGGGCGCATAGGGCGGAGGGTCGAGAGACGGAGCCGAGAGCGAGGACGATGAGCTGCGCGATGCCAACACCCAAGAGGGGGAAAGGAGTACAAAAGGCGGCAGTGATGGGTCGGGCGTTTGTCTTGTATGCAGGGAGCCGTTGCTCGACAGAAAGGAAGTGCGGGAAGCCAAGGCGATTCACCGCATCATCAACGAGCTCCAGTGCGTTTCCTTTCCCCGTTTTGAAGCTGTGACATCAACTGAAGAGCTGTCTACAGCGTCGACTGCGCTCACCTCTCTTTCGGCTGCCTCTGGACCGGTATCTTTCGCGACCAGCCCAAACACGACGAGACCGTGCGTCCTTCCCCCTCCTCTCGCTGCTCTGCCCTCACGCTCTTCTTCGCAGTGCGAATACCGAGCACTCCCCTGCGTCCAGACCGAACAAGGCTGCGGGTTCAGCGGTCCGCAAGACACGCACAAGAGGAGCGCGACCGTCTCTTCGCAACTGCCTCCTGTCCGCGGACGACTTGCGAGCGGTTCGGCGGGACGAGAAATGACCTCGATGCGCACGGGGACGAGTGCGACGCGTTCGAGTGCGTCGAGTCGCTTGGTCCTGCGGACGACGGGCTGATGAGTTGTGATGCAGGAGCAAGACACCCGGATGCTCGACAATGATGACGAAGCGCATGATTCCGATTCACCAGCTTGCGTGTACCGAGTACACCAGGCTGTACAAGAAGGCAATGCGGAATATCGAGAAGCTGAAGACGACCTCGCAAGGGCGGTCCGTCCCAAGTTCCCGCGCTTTCGCGTCCTGCTCCTGACGCTCTGACTCGGCAATCGCAGAGGAATTCGACTTGGTCGAAATAGCAGACCGGTGGCGGAGATCACGCTCGACGACATCGACGACTCGCCGACGCCGTCCGCGCCCAGCAAGCGCAGCGCCGAGGTGTCTATCAAGACCGAGTCGCCTCTCAAGCGGTCGCGGACGAGCGGGACGAGGGAGGACGACGAGCAGATGCAGGAGGGGCGCAGCCTGCGCAGGACGCGGCGGCAGCGGCAGCGGCAGGGACAGGGCCCGACGAGGACTCGGAGGAGGAGGAGGAGGAAGACTTGCGTCCGTCGTAGAACGGCATCTCTCACGCTTGTTGCATGCATCATACTATCGCATTTCTACTCCATCTACGGTACCTCGAGCCCGGAAGGCGGAACCTCGCCCACTTGACCTCGTCGGAAGCCAGCTCGACCTGCTCGACCTGCTCGACCTCCTCTCGCGGCCTCGCCCCTCGCTCGAACTCGACGGATGCAGCGCTTCCGACCGCTCTCGACGGCCTTGCCAACCCTGCGCACGCGCGCGCAACCTCCCTCAGCGCTCGCGTTCCTCCGGTTCTCCTCCTCATCGCCCGCACCCGTCTCCTCCCCGTCTCCCGCTCCCACCGCTCCCACAGAGCCCCAAGCCGCGCCGGCATCGTCCAAGGAGCCCGCTGGCGGGTTCACCAAGCCGAGGAAGGAAGTCCGGCAGCCCGAGTTGACGTACTTCGTGCCCCGGACCTCGAACGGAGAGTTGGTGTGTCCCCCCCCCCCCCCAGTTGTGATTGTTTTATGACTCGACTCGGGTGTGGGTGTTGTTTTTTCACGCGCTGTATGTACTGATTTCGGATCCGGGGGATAAAAAAACACAGCCCGTGTATACCGACTACAAGCAACAAGGTCGACGAGTCCTGACCGTGATCCGCAAGACTCGGGGAGACCTCGCTGTGCGTCCCCCCCTCCCCCCTCCCCTTTTTCCCGCTCCCACTCTCTCTCACACCTCTCGGGGGGCTGACCTGTTTATGCTTTGAGCAAACAACAGCATCTCCAACGCCACCTCGCGAGTTACATCCCCGAATCTCACCCGTACATCCGGCCAGCGGCGGGAGCAGTCGTCTTGCGAGGGAACTGGGCGAGGGAGGCGAAGGAGTACCTGTGGAGTAAGGGGTTCTAGATTGGGACGACGTTGGCGCGGCCGGCTGCGGGACTCCCGTTAAGTCAGGGATTGCACGTGGTGTGGGTACGGTACGAGCGCCGCTGGATGCTCGACTGCCTGGTGGTGGTCTCGAGAGGACGAGGACGAGCGGGCAGGCTGGAATGGTTGAAGACAAGAGGTGGTACTACATTAAGTCTGTACGATGTGTAAGGTGAAGAAGAAAAAAAACGGAACAAAAAGAGACGAGAAGTGTGTCGCGGGTGTCTCGCGGGAGCAGCGAGGGAGCGTGGGGGTAAGGGTATCGCACGACGAGGGGGGCAACTGGAGAGAAACGGTGAAGAGAAACTGTACTGTATGGGTTTTGCGAAGACGAGGACGAGAGAGAGAGAGCGCGAGGGGAGCGAGTGTAAGGAAGGATGTATGTAGCGTCCAAGCGAAAAGAGTGCGGACGGAGCGAGCGAGCGAAACACGAAGAGACAGGAGAGAGGGAAAGGAAGGGGTGGCGGGGGGGGGGGGGCTGTGGGCTTAGTACGTCGCCGAGTTGGCGCCGCCAATCGTGTAGTCCTGCAGAACCCAAAACCCCAACCATCAGCTTTTCGGTCCCCGGTCCTCGAGCTTGGGGAGACGAGCACTCACGTCCCACTCGTCCTCCGTGATGTACGTCCACGAGGCGTAGATCAGCCCGATCGTGACCGTCTCAAGCAGCGTCGCGATCCAGCTCCCGTCGATCTTGGCGTGCGTGCCGGTGCAGATGCGGTGCGAGAGTGCGTAGTAGGCGGCTTGGCCGAGGGCGAAGACGAATGCGGCGGCGAGGAGGGTGACTGGCGAGGGTTTCGCCACGACATGTAGACAAGTCAGTCTCGGCACTCGAACGTGCCGGATGGAGGAGACTGAGACGGAGAGGATGCGGGGCGAAAACTCACGCAGCGGCTTCTTCTCCCTCAACACCCTTGCAACGACACCCGCCTGGATGACGAAGTAAATCGCCGCCGCCGCAGCCGGCCAAACAATCGTGAGGGAGAACAGCCAAGCCGAGTGGATCTCCGCCGGGTTCTTGCTCTGGAAGTAGTGGGTGATCGTGAGACCCGTGTCGAGCGCGATGTAGCCTGATCCGACGGCGAGGACGATGCCGAGTCCGAAGAGCGGGACGAGCGAGAGGAGGGTGCCGTCTTCGACGACTTGGAGGGAGAGGAAGGCGACCCAGACGAGGACCCAGAAGAGCGCGACGAGCATGCCGACGTGCACTGCCGTCACCCTGCGAGTGCAAGAAAAAAAAAAAGACCGCCATCAGTCTCTCAACTCGCGCGGTACCGGAGAGCGGCGGGCGTCTGCACGAAGACGAGAGAAAGCGGCCGAGGACGTACCAAGTCAACGCCAGACTGCCCTGCTTCAACAAGGCCGAGTTGTCCGCCAATTGCAGTCCCTGGACGACCGCATACATGAGGAAGAGGATGGTCATCTCGACACGTCCGACGGCGGCCGTGCGGCGGAACGCGGCGGCTGCGAGGGCGAGTCCTACGAGGACGGCGATGCCGCACTGCGCGACGGTCGGTCGTCAGCGATCAGCGAGAGTTTCGCGTCCGGATCCCACTTCGGAGAGAGAGAGAGAGAGAGAGAGAGAGAGAGAGAGGGAGAGCGCGCTCGTACGCACCAGAATCAAGTTCGCAATGTTGCCCAAGTACCCGCTCTCACCCCCGACGAAGCCAGCCCGGGGGATGAAGCAGCTGGTGCCGATGCCTACTCCGGCGCTCCTCAGCGCCGACTGGAAACCCGGGTCGGAGGCGGGAGGGAGGCCGAGGAGTTCGGAGGCGGGGGCTTGCATGCCGCGAGGATGGACGAGCAGCTGGCGAAAGAAGAGGTTGCAGATGGGCATCGAGGGGCTGCGAGGCGGAAGACGGGCCGGCCGGGCACGGGTTGTCAGCCTCTCTCAGCCTGCGGAGCTGTCGACCGCGCGCGGCAGAGCGATGCGCGCACTCACATATTCCGGCAGGGCTGCGCGAGCGCACGAAACATGCAGGAGGTCAGCGGGGAGACGGGGGGACGTTCGTGTCCCGGGGGCTCGAACGCACGTAGCTGTAGTCTCCATAGCCGAAGAGAACCATGGTTGCTGAGACCGGTGCGGAGAGGGAGAGGGAGAGGGAGCGGACGGGGTCGAGAGGACGTCGTGTGCGGGGGCGAGTCGAGGCTGTGTGGAGCGGTCGGGGCGGGCGGGCGCGCAGAGCGGTGGGCGACTGTGGCTGGGTGGTGCAGGTGGTCGTGCGGCAGGCGGCACAGCAGCAGCAAGGCGGTCGGTCGGTCGGAGTCGAGGCGATCGAGAGAGGAAGGTGATTGAACAGGAAAGGGGAGCGAGGTGCGAGTGCGAGGTGCGAGGGGCGAGGGGTCGACGGGCGGCAGTCTGTGGCAGTCTGTGGCAGTCTGTGCGCGCACCTGGCGAACGGTCGACCGTCGAAGCGAGCGTGTGCGTCCACTCGTCCACTCGTTCGCCAGCCAGTGTTCGCCGGTTCGCCGCCCAGCGCCCAGCACGCGTCACCGTCGACTCGCCTCCTCGCCGTCTTCACTACGCACACTGGCAGTCTGCACGGAGGGGAATCGATCGAGTTGCACTTCGTCCTCACGCGTAAACGAGTTGGCTCACGCACCAGGCTGCCTTCGACAGCTCACGGACATGGCGTAGCCTCCCCCCGCCCAATCCGCCCTCTTCCCTTCCTTCCTCGACAATCAACCCCGCTCACACCCTCTCCTCCTCTCCTCCCGCTTCGGCTCCCCCTCCCCCTCCTCCTCCTCCGCCCACAGCAGAACTCGAAGCTGGCGGCTGTGCGACGGGAGGCCGGATGCGGACCTCGAGGTTCTGGACGACCTCGAGCCAGACGTCTTCGAACCCGGGGAAGCGCGCCGTGCGGACATAATCGAACACCTTGCGCATCTGCGGCGACGAGCGCACCTCGTACTGTGAGCGTGATAGATGCCATTTTTTTTTTATTTTTTTTTTTTGGGGGGGGGGGGGGGTCAGTCAGTCAATCAATCGTCCGAGAGCCCGGACCGACCGGTGACAGTGTAGTGAGCGAGAGAGACAAGCGACCGCACCCATTTCTCGAGGAGGAAGGCGATCTCGACGCGGCGAACCTCGTCGAAACGATTCGAGAACGAGCCGAAGACCTCGTAGACGATCTGCGACACGGCAAATGCAAGAGACATGTCGGGTCATGCGCGACGACGTGGGAACAAAAAAAAAAAAGTGCCATTTGAGCGGCCGAATGGGAAGCGGAAGCGGAAGCGGGAACTCACGTTCTGCGCGTTCAGACTCGAGACGATGTGCTCGAACGCCCTTTCCTTCAGCTCGACCAGTCCCATCTTGTCGCTGAGCCTGTAGATCGCCTTTGCCGAACACGGCGCGACCGCATTCGACTCGTTCGAAGCCGCGATGCCAGACATCGGAGGAGACGAGAGCGCGAGCAGGTAGGCGCGGCGAGATGCGTACGGGAACGCGAGCGAACTCGTTGCCGCGTGGTCTTTCGCGACGTAGTAGGTCGACGCGAGAGGGGAGAACGAAATCGAGTCGGTGTACAGGTAGTGCAGCAGAGCGCGGTAGGTCGAGTAGCTGCAAGGCATCAGTGAACGAGGACAGGCTCAGCGCTGTACTGTTGCGAAAAAAAAGAGCGCGCGGCACTCACGCAGCATCCGTGACGACCACCTCGAACCTCGGCCGATCGTCCGCCGGTGCCTTCTTCCTCCTCTCCCTCTTCTTCTGCTGCGCCGTGACCACCCCTACCCTCGCCGCCATCTTCTGCACCGAAGACACCGCAGCAGAAGAAGCCGGTGTACGCGCGGTGGCAGGCCTGACAGGCGACTGCGGCGCACTGGGCGCATCGACAAACCTGCCAGCCCCGGTTGAGGGCGTCGCAGGCCTGCCCGCGAGCTGGGGTTCGGACTCGCCGCCGTCGGTCGACGATGAGTCGTCGGCGCTCCGGTCGCCGTCTGCGCGGTCCGGGTGCTCGTCATCGGAGGTAGAGACCGGAGACGTGGGAGAGACACGGCGGCGAGGAGCGGATGGCATCCGCGTGCGTGCGAGTTCGGGCGAGGAGGGCGCTTGATCTGTCGCATCCGAATCGCGCGGGGCGGTGTACCCGCTCGTGGAAGCGAGAGGCTGAGGGGGGGGAAAGTCGTGTCTCCGCGGACTGCCCAACATGGACTCGTCCCTCTGCTCAGACTCGGTACTCTCGCCGCCCGAGTTGTCGTCCTCGTCGAGGTCCACGTCGTCGTCGGTCGTCGAGTCGTGATCGAGCTCGCCTTCGTCTTCGAGCTCTTCAAAGGTGCTGGCCGAAGGTGCGGCAGCGGTCGTACGCGTCGACTCGTGAAAGCCGGAGGAGAGCACTGCAGGCGAACGAGCGTGAGTTCGAGCTTCTCTTGTGGGAAGAGAAGAAACCCACTCATGTCAAAGTAATCGCTTCGCCCGGCAAGCACCTTCTTCGCCGCGTACAGCCTCTTCTCCCTGCCCTTCTTGCCCGCGGCGCCCTCTGGCCTGATCCGAAAGACGACGTCCGCATAGTCCGGATCGTCGAACATCGACGCGTAGGCATTGATGAGCGTCTTCGGGACAAGCAAGTGCGGCAGCGGCGGATTCGTCGGAAGAGTCGGTTCGCAAACGATGGTGCAGACGATGAGGAAGGCGTCGCTCGCTCGCGTGTTCGGGTTGTTGTAGTATGCTTCGCTGCGACGCCAGAAGTTGAGGAAACCCCAGTTCTTGGTGCGGAAACTGAAGTCGTGATTGTCGGCTTCGAGCTGCTTGAAGACGATCCGGCGGTCGACCGAGCGCGCCTGGCAAACGCAACATCGTCAGTACTTCTCACTCGCTTCAGGTTGCGGTACGCACCTCAAACGTGAACTTGAACTTCCCATCCCGTCGCCAAGGCACCCTGTCCTTCTCCTTCCCTTCCTTCGCGCCAACAGCTCCATCAGCCGCCGCGACTGCCTGGGGTTCCGCCAGTGCTCGCTCTTTCTCCACTTGAGTTGGCTCGCATGAGAGGTACAGCGAGACGTAGTTGTCGTGGCCGGAGTTCTGTGCGAGGAGGGAGGTGAGCGGAAGAGGCGAGGGTGAAGTGAGTGAAGGTGCGCACGGGGTACAGGAAGAGCTGCCATCGCGAGTTGTCGAAGAGAGCTGACTGTGCAGGCAAGTGCAACCACAGGAAGTCAGTTTCATGTCCCAGCGCGAACCGCGACAGCCTGGGCTGGCATGCAAAGGTGAGGATGCCGGACACACCTTGACGCAGCGGGACTTGCTCTCGCCCTTCGTCTGGTCGAACAACTGCTTCAGGTTGCTCACGCGCCATTCAAGTTGGACCTGCGGGCGTGCCTGGTCAGACGGTCCTCGTTTGGCGGTGATGTGGGGCGGAAGGAGAGGACGACGAGAGAAGAATCGGGACGCACAGAACGAGTCTCCAAGTATTCTGAATTATCTAGCAATGGCGACTGAGCAGCACGAGACGGTCCGACCGCAGCAGCCATCGTCCGCCGTGATGAGCGAGAGGGAGAGCGACGGTCTCGCGGCGACAGCTCACCCGCTCGAGCTGTAAGCGGGATCCGAGCTGCTTGCTGACTCTTTAAACTCGGATACACGCTCCAGAACCCCCGCCAGCCACGCCCGTCCGCCAGTATCGCCTTCCCTCCTCCTTCGACAGTCCTCATCGCACTCGCGTCAACCGCGCCTCGCACCGCTGCCAGGCGGATGGGACGACTCTGGGCGAGCTGCTGAGGGACGTACGACACTCACAAGTGCGACCCTCAGCGGCCTTGCGAGCCGAGGCGCGGATCGATCTCACCTCGCCCTGCTTGCCGACGTCGTACGCGTCCGTCGACTTCCACCACTCGCTGGACCTCCACCTGCACGGGCGATAGCATCCTCGCACTGCTCTCTCTGCTCTCCCTCTGCCCCTGCTCAGCCGACCACGCTTTCCCACGCTCGATCGACTCTCCCGCTTGCCGTCCCCACCAAACCATGGGGCCTCCTCGCCAACCTCCTCGTCCGCCTGTGCCCCGACACTGACCTCTCCGACAACTGTCTTCCCACCCACGTCGACGTATGACCCAGAGCGCGACGTGCCCGACTTGACGTGCAAGGTGCGTTCCCGCTCCTTGTCTCGCCACGACGACCGCTGACCGTGCCTCCCGCTCGCAGGTAGGTCGTCATCGTCACGGGCACCATTGTCGGTACCGGCTACGAGAGTCAACGACGCCAAAGTCTACATCGCTTGCCGAGACGAGATCAAAGCCGGCGAAGTGATCCGCAAACTGGAAGCTTTCATCCAGGAGCGCAATGCGAAGGGCCCCACTCGAGTTCCTCAAGCTTGATTTGAGCGACCTCGGTGCGGTCAAGAAGGCGGCGGGGGAGTTTCGTGCCAAGGAGAAGCAGCTCGACTTGCTCTTCTGCAAAATGCGGGCGCCATGAAGTGTCCGCCTGACCTGCTCACAAAGCAGAACCGCGACTTGCAGTGGGGTGCGTCGCGACTCGTCGCTCGTTGCGCGCCTTGCTGAATCCCTGCGTGCGTTCGCCGTCTCAGCCTTTTCTCGTCGCACTAGTTTCTCACCGGCGAACCTGACCGCCCGCCGCACAAATCCTCCTCGTCCGTCGCTCTTCTCCTTCCCACCCGTCCTTCACACCGAGCTTTTTCCCCCTCGCAGCTTCCCGCCCTCGAGACCTCCCTTCACCGCGACCGATACGAAGCCCCGCATCATGCATACCTCCTCCTCGGCCCACAAGATGGCGCCCGGCGAGACGGGGATCGAGTGGAGCCCGCTCGAGGGCCGGCGAGAAGAGGGAGAGGACGCTGGAGAAATGGGGAGGGTCGACGGCGTCTTGGCCCGGAGGCTCTGTGCGCTCGCTCACTCACTCACTCCTTCTTCTTCCTCGTATTGGAGATCCGTCAGCTGAACCGCTCGCGACAGACGACCCGATCGAAAGCTCGTGCAGAATCCTCGCTTCCAAACATCCTGTGTCTCCTCCCGCGCTACCCATTCCTCGTCAGCACCTCGCTCCACCCGGGCGGGAATCGCGACCAGACGTCCAACGCCACGTGCGGTGCGGGGCCTCGAAGCGCGCGTGAACGAGTTGGTTGCTGTGGGCCGGTCGAGGTGGGCGCTTGGGATGCCAGCTTTTTTTTTGGGGCGCGACGAGTGAGGACGGGCGAAGGGTTTGGGAGGGAGGGAGGGAAGGTGCGCTCGGCTTTTTTCCTCGTGCGTTCTCTGCCGCGCGCTCGACCAACCCGTCTTCCCTCTCTGAACGGAGCGGAGGAACTGCTGTGGGCGAGCGAACGGAATAGAATTTACTTTCTCCCGCTCGGGGGCGAAAAGACGGGTCCAGAGCGCGCGAACAAACTTGGGGGGGGGGGCTATTACAGAACAACGAGCCGAGATCCAAACCAACCGAGAGAGAGAGAGTGTGTGCACAAGGGGGAGGGGGTTGGGTTGGGTTGGCCGAGGACGGTATGTGAGAGGAATGGAACGGGTGCGGTACGGAGGTGGTACAGCTGTACAAAAACCGAGAGAGAGAGAGGGAGGGAGCGGGTCCCGAGCGAAGGGGGTTGGGTACGATACGAAATGCCGGGTGGGAGTACTGCTGGGGAGAGTGAAACACGAAAGCGCCGAAATATGAACTGATATAGAGAGAGAGAGGGAGGGAGGGAAGGGAGGAGAAGGGGGTTATGTACAAGCGGTTCCCCTTACCGCACCCAAGGGAACGCCGCACCTCCCAACATGGCCGTCGGCGCCTCACACTGGGCGGCGACCCATCCCGTTCCGGTCTCGGTCTCGGTCTCGGATTCCATACTCTGCGCCAACAGCTGGCTCTGGAGCTGGGCCATCCTCCCTCCCGCGCCGGGCGGGTCGAACTGGGGCTGGGTCTGCAACCGGCGCAGTTTGGCTTTCACTTCGGCCTCCTTGAGCGCGTCGAGCCACGATTTCGCCGACTTGGCGGCTGCTGCTGCTGCCGCCGCCGCCGCCGCCGCCGCCGTGCCGTCGTTGGACGAACCACTCGCTCGACGGCGTCGTGGCGCAGCCGTCGGGCGTGCCTGGTTCGGACTCGGCGCACGAGCTGCTCCTCCTCTCGCGCGCGCGCGCTTGACGGGTCCGGCGGACGACGCGGCGGGCTCGACGACGACGAGGGAGGAGAGCGCTGCGACTTGCGCTTGTCGTTGCTGAGGCGTTGTCGATCCGCCGAAGAGAGGCGGCGGGAGAGGCTGGGGAGGCGACGAGGAAGGGAAGAAGGTGCGCGAGACGGGAGACGGAGACGGAGGCCGCGCAGACGCCGGCGCGGAGGAGGAGAGGAACAGGTCCGTCGGTGCGGGCGCGCAGAGGTCGGCGCCGAAGAGGAGGGACGGGTTGATGGTCATTCCGCCCGCCGAGGAAGCAGCGGAAGCAAAGTCCGCCATCGCCGGGTCGTGGCTGGACGCGCGACAGCGGGGGACATGGTCCGCGTAGAACGGGACAGCGAGCGAGGACGACGAGGCGGGCGAGGGCGTCGAGACGGGCACGCCCCGGGGCGAAGGGAAGTCGAAGAGCGACGGAGACGCGGAGCTGCTCGACGACGCGGTCGACGGCGCGGGCGAGCCTGTCGCGATGGAGGCGAACGCGAACGGGTCGAAGTGGACGTGCGACGCGAACATGGTGCTCGAGGGCGAGTGGGAGAGGAACGGAGCAGCGTGCGCGAGGAAGAAGGGACTGCTGCTCTGCTCGTGCATGGGCGTCCAGTCCGCCTAGCGCGGGGTGTCTGCGTCGTGGGGGCGCGTGTGAGTCTAGTTGAGCGTGCGTGCGGGCGTGGGCAAGCAAGCGACACGCGAAGACCGACCTTCTCTCTCGCAGACGCGCCCTGCGCACTGTCGGCGGCAGTCGCTCGCTCGCTCGTTGCGGGCGGTGTGGGTGCGGTCGTGCGGTGGTGCGGTGGTGCGGTGGGCCCCTTGCACGGGCACCCACTCGCTCGATGGCTGGGGTGAGAACTGGGGTGGCCCGGGGGTCGGGGGTCGGCGAAGGCGCGGGCGCTCGCACGAGAACAGTGGGCTGGGGACGAGGCCGACTCCGAGGCTGACGTGGTGCGCGGGACCGGCCCGTTCACCCCTCCGAGGCCGGCTGTCTTCTCGCACGCGCACGCGCACTCGCAGGCGTCGTCGGTGTCGCAGCAGCGGGCGCGACTCTCGGGCTGGCGGTGGGCGCGGGAGACAAGAGTCGTGCGCGCGTCGTCCACCGTGTCCCGTGCGAGCGGTCGACGACGGCGCGGTTGACGGCATCGAGTCCGGGCGACGGCCAGGGCAGTGTCGCGTGCCACACGCTCTTGCACCGTGCCTGGCACACGCTCAGGCACAGGCACGGCGGTCGGCGTGCTCCGCGTCGACAGGCGAGGCAATCGGACACACGCAGAGACAGCGCGGGCCGCCACGCCTCCGCAATCAGCACTCGGACGCCTTCGTTCGGCCCCGACCCGCCTGCGAACATGACACAGCACGGCACTCGCTCGTCAGCACGGCGCCCGTGGCCCCGCGCCGTCCTCCGCGCCGTCCCTTTGCCGCTCTGCGCAGTGAGTGCGACCCCGCGAGTCGAGTCGAGTCGAGTCGAGTCGCACTGTCAGTCGAGCGCCACGCCTTCTCCTCCTGCCTGCCCGGGCCAAGCGCGGAGACGAGCGACGAGCTGTCGAGCTCTCGAAAGAGGTCGGCCTCCCTCCTCCGTGCCACCCTCGCGACATGTCGTTCGCGCTCGAGAAACGCGCGCGTTTTCCCACGGTCGACGGTTCCCTGAACCCCCTCTTCGAGCGCCATCATCCCGCTCACGCTGCGCCGCTCGGTGGACAGGCAGACACTGCACTTCTTGCTTGCCTTGCCGACAGAGACTGCATCGGAGGTAGACGGACGAATTCGATATTCGAACGAGGCGGGATGATGACCTGATGCAGAAGTACGGTACGCTGGGACGAGTAGTAGAAACAACAACGAGCCTCCTCACGAAAATACATTCAACGAGGACAGCGAGCGAGGGAGCGAGCGAGCGAGCGAGTTCGCGACATACAAAAAAAAGCCACGCCCTCACTCTCTCCCTGTCGGAAACACAGCCTCGTAAGGCATCCTCCCCCTCTCCCTCAGAACCTGCTCCCTCGCCTCCCTCGCCTCCCTCTCGTCGTCCTCCGCTCTCCGCCTCGCTGCTTCAGCTTCAGCACGCGCTTCTTCTTCACGTGCTCGCGCGCGGGCGCGCGCGCGCTCGAGGACGTATTGCTGCTGTTCGAGCGACGGGTACGTGCCGGTCGGTGATGCGGGATTGGGCGGGGCAGGAGGGAGACGAGCGGGCGACGGCGTTCGGAGAGCTTCATCTTCATCGTCGGTCGAACGTCGTGCGGAGGACGACGGCGGCGGCGGTGGCGATGGCGCGTCCGCGTCGGCGGGCGAGAGGAGCGTCTCGAGCCGAGCTGGCCGGTCGATGTCCATCGTCGTCGGCTCGCCCGTTTCAGCCGTCCAAGCCTCAGGCTCCGTGACTTGCTGCTCCTGCTTCTCTCCCGCACCCTCCTCCGCCATCTCCGCCTCGAACGACATCAAGTCATCCACCGTCCTCACAGGCTCGCTGACCGGCGTCAACGGCGCATCGGCAGCTCTCACGGTCGACTCGTCCGCGAGGAGGAGGTCGGCGGCTGTGACCGGTTCGACGCGCGGCACGGACGGCGTATGAGGCTTGTTGGCTATTTCGCGGGTCGCGCGGTCGACTAGGCGGACTGCGAGCGTTGTCGCAACGTCAGTCGTGAGCGAGAGGGAGAGGGAGAGGGAGAACGCGGACGCACCGACTTCCTCGAGCGACCAGATCCGTACCCTCCCCCTCCTCACATCCGCAGTCCGACACTCAGGACACTCAGGACCGGCGTACTGGCCCTGCCGCGGCGAGAGCTTGAACGCCTCGATGTGCTTGCGCTCCCACTCGGCATAGCACGTCGCGCAGAACGAGTGCCCGCAAAGGAGCGAGACCGCCTGGTCCTTGTCGAACGGCTCGTAGCACACGGGGCACGTCAAAGTGTCCCTCAACTGGCCGAAAATGTCGCACAGCTGCTCGTACCGGTGCAGCAAGTCGGGCTGGGAGATAGGCTGTTCAGCCTGTTCCGCTCGGAGCGCAACAAATTCCGCCTCCTTCTGCTGCAGCGCCGCATTGTACTTCTCGAGCAACGCGACCTGCCGCTCGAGAGATTCCATCATGATGTCTTTGAGCCGGACGACGTCTTCGAGTTCGCGTGCTCGCTCGACGGCCGCTTTCGCGGCTTGAATCGCAGGTCGGTCCTTCTCGAGCTGTTGGTTGCGCTGGCGGGCGGAGCAAGGCGAAGAGCATGTCAGCGAGCTTGAGGCGGAGAAGGGAAGAACGCGAGCGCGGAGGAAATCGACGAAGAAAGCGAGTGCGGCAAAGGTCCGGGAGCGGCACCTGAACGAGCGAGGTCCGGCTCGTCTCGAGTGCGGGCGGCGCAGCCCACTGGCACCCTGCACACTCCTCCCTTCCAGCCAGCCCATCGTCCTCGCCCTCCACCGCCGCCGCCAACACTCGCTCATCAAGCCGAACGAACTCGGAACTCACCTCCCGCGTCCGCATGAGCTCCTCCGTCAGCCGCCGAACGATTTCGTCCTTCCCCTTGTCCCCGTCCACGCCCATCTGCTCGTCATCCCCCGGTGTGAGAGGAGGCGAAGGGAGGCATCCGTTCGCGTGAGTAGTGTGGGGAGGAGCGGGAGAGGACAGCGAGCGCGGACGGACTGCGTTCTTCGGCGGGACGGGCGGTGGGTTGGGCGAGCTGCTTGAGAAGATGTCTGCGAGGCCCATGTGGCACCTTTGAGCGGCGAGAACGAGAGGAGACGAAGCTGACGCAGCTGACGAGATCTCCGAGCGAGCGCCGCGAGCAAAGTGCGCGTTCGAGCAAGTTCCGCTGCGACCGCCAACGACGGCCCAAGTCCTGGTAGTGTCCGAGGGTAGTGCAAGCATGTGTGAATTGCACAGAAACGCCCGAAAACAGCGGCGGAGAAACAGGACAGGGTGGCAAGGAATGGTACGCAGGGCGACGAAGAGACGACAGAGACAGCCGGAGAGTGGGCCGAATGACAAGCGAAGAATAGGCATTTGCTGGTGAGAGTCGAAAGAGGGAGGAGAAGGCGGCGAGGGGTCAAGCGGAGGAGAGGGCGGACGCGTTCAGAAGTCGCTGGCGTAGCGGTCGTCGCGCTGCTGCTGCTCGAGGTCGGCTGCAAAGCGATGTTCGAGTCAGCTTGGACTCTCCTGCGCGGATTTGGAGACCGTACGCACGGAACAACTCGCTCCCTCCCTCGGTCATGATCCTTGGCCAGCTCTCCTCGCGACCACCATCCTGCATCTCCGCATCCTCCCCCTCGCCCTTCGGCGACCCACGCAAGTCGCTGACTGCGGCATCAGGCCGCTTGTACCCTCCAGGCAAGAGCGAGAACATTGAAGCCGAGTCGCTCGCGCCGACTGACGGGTTGCGCGACCTTGCTTGAAGAGCGGCGGCGGCGTGCTGGTAGTAGCCGAATCCTTGCTCGTCGCCGTAGCCGTCCATCGCAGGCGGCGCAGCGTAGCTATTCGACGTACCTGCGGACGCAGCGGCGAACTCTGCGCCATATACGTCCGCCTCATCGCCATCTTCGAGCATCTGTTCCGTGACCTGGTGAGTCGGGTTGACGTACGGGCGTGCGATAGGCTCAGCGCCGTGATAGTGGTACGCCGGGCGAGCGCGGCCAGGCTCAGAGAAGTACGGCGTGACTTGGCGGCGGATGGGATGGCGGTGGGTTGCGACCGGCGCTTGTTGCTGGTGAGGGTACGAGGGGTAGGGGGACGACCCGTACGGGTTCGACGAGTCGGGGTAGTAGGCTTGCATCGAGGCGGCGGACGGGCTGCGAACCATGTCGGCGGAGGCGGAAGGCGTAGGCGAGAAGGCGGAAGCGCCGCCAGCTGCAGGCGTCGACGAGTCGCGAGCTCCAGCGACGAGGTGCGGCGGGCGCGGGAGAGAGTAGCCGTCGAGCGGGCGTCCGCCCGTCCGGGGGTTGAGCGAGAGCATCATAGGCGGGTCGCCGTTCGAGCTGCCCGACGCGCTGCTGCCGTCGACGCTGCCGCCATTCACCGAGTCGAATCCGGCGCGGTAGCCTGCACCGCCGCGACGCATATCGTGGCTCTGCACTTCGTCCTGCGGGCTCGTGTACCATCCTCCGCCGCGACCCTTGAGCTTGCGGCCGGCCGTGCCTGATGTCGAGGTGAACCCCGAAGGTGCAGCGGCGCCGGCAATCAGTGGAACGGCCGCAGCTTTGCGCGCGGCAGGCGCCTTGCCCTTCTTGCCGCGCGTGGCGGCCGTCTGAGCAGTGGAAGCCGCTGTCTCCTCCTTCGCGGCGTCCGGCTCCTTCGCCAAGCCCCGAAGACCAGCACGCGTGTTCTTCGCCGGCGCAGATTCACCCGCAATGGCAGGCTCAGCCTCAACGGGCTGTTGCTGGCGAGTCGTGCGGCCAGTCGAGGTGCGGTCACGAATAGGTCGCGAGAACTTCTGAGCAGCGGAGGGCTTCTTGGCGGCGGGTGCGGCGGGAGAGGCTTGGGCGGTGCCGCGATTGCTGCGAGTCCTGCGAGTGCCGGCAGCCGAGATGCTTTTGAGAGCTTCGGCGTCCTCGTCTGACTCGCCATCGGCGTCAGCGTCGTCATCCGCAATGGCGCCAGCCTGCTCGTCAACCTGCATCGGCTCGACGTCTAACGCATTCTTCGGCCCCGGCTGGTCGGCGTGCATCTCCTCGTCCTGCTTTCCACCCGCCTGCGCCGCCTCGGCTTCGGCGGCTTGCTCGTCGCCTTCCTGCTCGTCCTCGACTGGCTCCTTCTCCTCACCCTCGCTCTTTTCGCCCGCGTCCGCATCGGCTGCTGCCGCCAAGCTGCGCCTCATCGAGCGACGACCGCCAGCAGCCTTCGCGGGCTGAACAGCCTTGTCAGGCATGGCCGTGGCGAGCGTCCGGGCCGCCTCGTCCGCCTGCTCGCGCTCCTGCTCCTGCTCCTCAAGGCGAGCCTTCTCCTTCTCCTCCTCCTCGACTTGAGCAGCAGCAGCCTTCGCCGCGGCGGCAGCAGCAGCGCGTTTGGTCGTGGGGGCAGGAGCAGTCGACGGGTTGTCGGTGCGAATACGCTTAGTCGGTGGCGGTTTCGAGCCAGACGGGGCGCTGGACGCCGCGCGCGCCCTGCCCTTGACCGACGTATCCTTCTTCGTCGTCGCGGACTTCGCCTTGCCCCTGCCCTTCGCTGCCGACGCCTCTGCGACCTTTTGCTGCTCGAGGATCTCCTCGTCCGGCTCACCTTCCGCATCTTCGTCTTCCTCCTCCTCCTCCTCCTCCTCGTCATCCGGCTGAGCCTTCGCCTTTACCTTCCGCTTGACCTCTGCCTTCTCGCCTTCCTCCTCCTCCGGTCCGCTCAAGTCGTCACCAGAGTCGGATACCTCCGCGTCCTCGTTGCCTGAGCCAGACTCGTCCTCGCTTCCTTCCTCCTCCTCGGACGAGTCGCTAAAGTCGTCCGACTCGTCGCTTGAGTCGTACGTCTTCCTGCGCTTCTTAGTCGGCATCGTTTTCCTGAGCGCCGCCGCACGCTTCCCAACGCTCGAGGACGGCCCATCAACCGCTTGGGGCGACTGCGACCTCGACGGTTTCTCGTCGTCTCCCTCATCATCCGAGCGCTTTCCGATTGAAGGCGGCGTGCCCTTCTTCCTCTGAGTCTTTCCAATCCCCGGACCTTCCTCCATGATACCCGTCGTCTTGCTCTTAACCCTCCGCTTCTTCGCCAGCCCGTCCTCATGACGACCTACGGCGTTGACGTCGTCCCATGACGAGTCGGAGCGAAGAGTCGTGTGGTACCAGATGCGCGTCTGGCGGGTCACGCCTGGTTCGGCTTTCGCAATGGCGGCGATGTCGCGCTGTGAGCGCGAGTGGCGCTTGAAGTCCCAGTTCTGGGCAGAGCGACCATGAAGGAGAACGTCAGTCTCGAAGGACACGACGAGGGTGAGATGGCGAGCTGGAGACTGAGAAGGTCGACACGCACGTTCATCTGCTTGTTCTGCGAGACGACGGAGACGCCATTTAGTACGGAACGACTGGTGAGCGGCGAAAGAGAGACTCACGAAACTGGTGATGTTCTTTTGGGCAAAGTGGACCTTGCAGACCTTTTCGACGAGCACCTTCTCGTCGGGGATGATGATGAGGCGGCCGCTCTTGTCCCAGCGGAGGTACTCCGAGACGTCCTCGGGGTCGCCCTTGAGGAGCCTGCGAGAGCGGCAGAGTCGTCAGCGGAGAAGAGATAGCACGAGAGCGACGACAACGCGCTTCCACAACTTGCGCAAGAAGGTTTCCGGCCTGTTCCCTCCTCCCGTCCCCCATCCACCACGACTAGCCCTCCGCTTCGCCGCTCCTCCATCGCCGCTCTTTCCATTCTTCGGCCTCCTACCCGGCTGACCTTTCCTCCTGCGCGGCTTGTGAGCCGGCACGGGCGCGGGGGCGACGACTGGTGCTGGCGCATGGTGGGCGGGGGCGCGCAGCCTGGCACGGAGAGGCTGAGGCGAAGTTGATTCGCGCGTGGGCAGGTTGGCGGCTGCTGCATTCGAGGCGCGGCGGGGCGGAGGCCTTTCAGCAGCTGGCTTCGGGCTCGGAGCGGCGGGAGCGGAGGCGGGAGCAGGGGCTGCGGCTGCCGCAGAGGGTGTCGCAGTGCTCGTCGAGGGACCGGCAGCCGCGTTTGCATTATCTGCACCAGGCTTGGTATTTAATTGAGGCGGCGGGGTCGGCAGGCGGAGGGGTACCTCGGTCTGAATCGGCGAAGGAACTGACATGGCCGGTGCGGGAGGGTTGTGCACAGTCTGAAAAGCTGCTGGAGGTGTGGGGAGCGCCAGCGCATCGCTCGCTGCCGGACGAGGCGAAGGTCCGCCAGGGAGAGGAAGGATGGCGTTCGGGTCGAGCGGCGTGCCGAGGTGGTTGAACGACATGGGGGACGCGTAGGGGTGACTGTGCGTTAAGTGGTGCTGCGGCGCGTGCATGTACGGCGTGTAAGGGGTGTAGGCGACTGGATGCGGGTGAGTCGGGAAGGCATGATGGTAAGGGTTTTGATTCATTGTCGAGGCGTGCGGGAGACCGTACGGATTGATCGAGGGTCCCATCTGATACGGCTGGTACGTCGGCGAGTGTCTTTGCATGGTCGGGATGGACGGGTAGCGCGACGGTTGCGAGAAGTTGGCGAGCGAGGGGGAGCGGTTCGCGAAGATGTTCTGCGGCGGAACGGGCAGCTGTCCCGAGCCATTCTGCGCCATGTAGCCTCCTCCAGCACTCAAACCGGCCTGCGCACGCTGTGGCTGCCCCGGTTGACCGCCTTGTTGATGAGGCAGTCCCGTACTCGCCGCGCGCTCATCCGCCGCACTCGGACCCCGTTGCTGCTGCTGGCCATACTGCTGCTGGCTGCTGTCGGCCATGTGTGCGACCCGCTACTCCGCCCGCGCTCACTTGAGAAGGTTGTCAAGTCGAGAGGGAAGGGATGAACCGAGTCGGCGGCGTAAAAGCCTGGCGCTGCGCTGCACGGGTTGTGAAGAGCGCTGTATACACTGTAAAAGCTCAGTGTGCGCTGTCACACGCGCGCAAGCCGTGTCGAGAGCGAGACGAGCGAGTTGGGGGGAGGGAAAGCGGCGACAACACTGAGAAGGCCAACTTCGACGAGCTCGCTTGCAAGCAGCCTACTGGGCGTGTTACAGGGTACGAAATCATCTCCTGAAGCAGTCAGTCCAGCTGCCACCGGTCGAAGTGAAGCGAGGCCGCTCCACGACGCACTCGCAGTCAAAACCGCGACTTGCGAAGGTCCGCACGGGCAATGAGCAGCGTGGCCACGCCTTCCTGCTCTCCGTTGCATTCCTAGACCCACCCAACACACGCCTAGAACCCGCCGTGCCCTCCAAACCCACTGACCTCTGTCCCCTCCCTCCCTCGCCTCGCAAACATCCCTTGCCGCGCAGCCTCCATACACCCTGCCGGATCACGCATCCACCATTCTTCCGTCTCGCGGTGTTGCTCGGCGAGAGGGTCGAGGTCGCGTAGTCGCGCGAAGGAGAGGGAGAAGAACGGGCGGAGTTCGGTGATTTCAAGCGCGGAGAGGTTGGGCATCTGGAGGCGCAGGAGAACGCGGTGAGTACGAGGGGGAGCAAGTGTGTAGGACAGTGAGAAAGAGGGGTGGAGGACGCACGCCGAGATGCACCGCGTTGATGGCGCCCAGTCCTTCCCGCACTTTCGCCTGCCGCGCTTCTCGTATGTCCTTCAGCAGTAGCCGCACAGAATCTGATGCTGGTACGTCGTCTGATGCACTATAATCAAGAACGAGGGGTCAGTCAGTCGGTCAATCGATGGCGAGTAAGCGTGAGGGGGACGAACACTTCGAGCAGGACCTTCGCGACTTCGAGATAGTCGCGTGGTAGATCTGAGAACTCAGGCAGCGTCTGCTCATCCTTTAATGTCTGCTCGAGGTGGGCTGAAAGGAATACGATGTCAGCTGAAGTCGTCCGGACTCTACAACCGGTGTCGACTACCTTCGATAGGCAGCCAGCATGCGGTAGGTTCTGACCTCGAGCGAGCCGTACTTACCGACGCTCAACCACTGCGGCGCGACAATCCTGCATTTTCGCTTCTTCTTGAGGTGCACGGCGAGCCAGAGCGGGACTGAGGCTTTTTGAGGAGGGTTGAACGGGCCGTACGTGAGATGGTCCTGTGCGGAGGCGGCTCAGCAGGTCAACACTGACTAGATCGCTTCAATTCAGTACAAGGCACTGCAGCAGAATGAGAGCAGCACCCTGTCCAAGGAAAGCGGGTTGTCCATCGTGGACGAGGGAAACGAACGCCAACTGACCCCGTCCAAGCCCTGGATGACCGGCATCCGCACGCTCGGCACAATATCGACCTCTCCTTCTTTCCCCTTGCCCTTTCCACCTCGCCGCTGCTCAGCCTTGCTCCATCCGCTCGACGCGCCGTCGAGGCAGGCGAACTCGATGTCGGCAGGGAGGGGACCGCGGCGCCGGCTGGGATGGACGGACATAGCGATTAGGATGGGGTGCTAGGCGAATTGGACCAGCTAGAGGGTCGGGAAGAGGACGAGATGTTGGTGGGGAGGGTCGCGTCGAGTCTAGAGGGGCTCTCGAGGCGGCGGGACAAGGTTGGTGGGGTTCCCGGTGTAGCAGAAGTGTGCTAAGCACTGTGCAGCTTGTTTGAGCCCGAATGAAGCGAGTGCGAGCGGGTGACAACGGCCAAACCTGGCTTCCTCTCCTTGAAGAGCAACAACGACCTCGCTTCCTCTCCAACGCAGCGATGCAGCGAGTGTGTGCGCTCTGTAGGACACGACTACTCTCGCGGGCATTGCCAGCGACCCGCGCGGCTCTCGCATCGACCTCGTCATTCCACACCGCTTCCTCATCAACCTCGGCACCTCCATCTCCCGCGCTGCAGGCGTCCAAAGGACTACGAACAGCCGCGACACGCTCACCAACACTTCTATACACCTCCGCACACCGCGCGACCGCGACTCGTCACTCTCCCTTCGCCGCTCTCTCCCCTCAGCCACTCCAGCGACGAGGAATCGCATGTTCCGCCGAACCGCCCGCAAATCCGCCTGAGGACTTTGAGCCGGTCGAGGAGGAGCTAGCGGAGGGAGAGGCGCTCGAGATGCACTTGACGGCGGCGGCGATTGAGGTGCGTTCGCGCTCGAGTGTAGTCAGCGGAATGGTTTTGTAGGCCGTCTGCAGCCGCATGCCGTGATACGGGCGATCTTCTCGTTGAAGTCTCACCCGCTGACTTCGCTTTCGCTACCTGCAGCAAATCGAGCGAGCGCAACAGGCGGCGAAGGACGACAAGCTCGCGCTTCGGCTATCGGTGGAGAGCGGTGGCTGCCATGGCTACCAGTACAAGATGCAGGTGACGGGCAAGCGGGCAGACGACGACTAGTGCGCTCGCCTTCACTTCTTCCTCCGATACCCTCGAGGTTGACCCGCTTGATGCCTTCTCCTGGGTTGCAGCCTCTTCCGCCCTCCAACAGACACTCACGCCGCCCTCATCGTCGACTCTGCCTCCCTTCCGCTTGTCAAAGGCTCGACGATCGACTACTCGACCGAGCTGATTGGCAGCGCGTTCAAGATTCTCAACAACCCGCAGAGCAAGGACGCTGGGTGCGGGTGCGGAGTTAGTGAGTCTTGCTTCTGCTCCTGTACTCGGATCGACGCTGGCGTGTAATCCGTTGGCTCTGCGCGGTGGGTGGCTACATGTAACCTGGACTGATCTTGCTTTTATTGACAGGTTGGGAGCTCAAGGATATCTAGACAACAACTGCAACACCAGCAACTGATTACAACGTCATGCCCGTGTTCTCATCGCCGAGAAGCTACGCTGGCGAGACTTGATGCGGTCGGGCCCTCTGCTTCCCTTGTTATCCCGACCAACCGCGCCTTGTCTTCCGCTCGACAATGCTTGTGCTCCGATGGCCAGTTTCAATATTTCTCATTCTTCCTTGCGTTGCTCTCCTTGCTCCCCATCTCCACACGGCGTCGGGTTCCCAAGATGGGCATCGACGTCGACTGCTTCGTCCATCCGCCTCCGGCAGCGTTTGTGTGTCCCAGTGCGTTCCCTACCTCCGCCAACCATATCTTGAGCCCACGCTGACCAGCTCTGTCACAGTCTGTACCGATGTCGCCTCCTCCCCCCTGGGAAGTCTGCGATGACTCCCACATCCTGTGCGCCTCGTGCTACGAAGACCTCGTCAAGTCGCATGGCAACGCCGGCAAGAAGTCGAAGAAGCGCCGACGTTTTCCTACTTCTTGCGGACGGATGACGGAGGCGAGCACGCCGGTACTGGCTGAGAGGATTATCCCGTCACTAAGCTGAGCAGCCGCAGCGGTTCTTCTTCGCTTGTATCGGTGGTGGCTCACACTTTGATGGAGGGCAGCATGAACCGTGGCTTGAGCGACTGTGGCTGCTCGTGGAGGGGTACATCCGACGACCTGTTCAAGCACGTCAAGAAGGTGCATTCTCGCCTCTCACGGTAGAACGCATCAAAGATCGCGCTAACCATCGCCGCTTGCAGTGTCCTTCAAACGCTTTCCCATGTCGTCACTCTGAGTTGGGCTGCAACGCAAGCCTGCGCTCCCACGAGCTGGCCGTGCACACGGTCTCCTGCCATATCCTGCAGTACGTTGATCCGTTCAACGAAAAGAGAGGTTTACTCACGACATTCGCGCCTCATAGGAACACTCCGGCTGAACTCCTCTCCGACCTTGCCGCCATCGTCAAAAGGATCAATTGTGACTCACTGTCGAGGCATGCGCGCAAGTAGCACAAGGCTTATGAGGGGTATTTGCAAGCTTCACGGGACGCGTGCAAGACGTGAGGATGAGCAGGGCGGGATGAAGGTGGCGTGACGATCCGAACGGCTCATTTGGGGGAGGGAAGAAGGCGGTGAGGGCGTGCTGAGCGGACGATACATTGCGGTGGACACCAGGCGAGATGACTCGGCGGCTGGTAGAGCAAGTTGGGCCGGCTGCAAATGGACGTTGTGGGCTCACAGCGCGGGAGGCGAAACGAAGGAGGACGGAGGCCAGTGCAACCTCCGCCCACGCTTCTTTCGCCAGTCCCTCGTCTTCCGTGAGCTTTTCTGTCCTGTTTTCGCCGCCCCAGCGTCCTTAAGTTAGCCTCCGAAGTGAGAATCACCGTATGCCTTCTCCACTTCCGCCTCTTCTCCTCGTCCACTTGCGCTTGTCTGCTTCAACCGCTCAGACTCGACCTTCGCTTGCTCAGACCGTCCACCTTAATTCTTCTGTGTCATCAAGTCCACCGTCATGGCCGACGCGTCGCTCCAAGCCGTCGTCGAGGCCCTCAACATCCTTTACACGAACCCGGACCGCGAGGCGAAGGAGAAGGCGAATGCGTGGCTGGGCGAGTTCCAGAAGAGTGTGCGTAGCGAGGTCCTCTCGTCTGGCGTCTTGGCGGCCTGCTGAACGAACTTGGTGAGGTGGACGAGCGGCCCTTCCGTCGAGACTGATGAGGGGAAGGAAGGGGACAACAAGGCTTGCTGAGCGGACTGGGGCGGTAGCAGAGGCGGACACCGAGCTCTTGAGCGCTGTGCACGGGCGCTCTCTTCAGCCATGCTCTTTCTGCCAACCTGGCATCTTCCCTCTTGACGAGGAGATGGAGTCGCGCAACACCCTCAAGAAGATTAAGCGGAATTGATGAGCTGACAACATCAATGCTCCCGCAGAATGAAGCATGGGCGACAGCGCAGATGATCCTCTTCGCGCCAGACGCCCCGCTCGAGCCGAAACTCTTCGCCGCGCAGACCTTCCGGACAAAGGTTGGTGGTCTAGCGCACCTCGTAGGAGACGAGCTCACTGGTACCCTCTACAGATCACGTACGACCTGGCGACCCTGCCACAAGAGCAGCTCATCCCTCTCCGCGACTCTCTCCTCACCGCCCTCCGCTCTTTCGCATCCGGTCCTCGCGTCGTGCTCACCCAGATCTGCATCGCCCTCGCCGACATCGCTCTCCAACTTACAAAAGCGCAATGGGACGACCCCGTCGCATCGATGATCGACATGTTCGGGAAAGAGCCGGCTATGGCGGCTGCTTTGCTCGAGTTCTTCCAGGTGCTGGCGGAGGAGTACAACAGCAACTACAAGATCAACGTCAACAACGACTTTGGACGGGAAGGAGACGCAACGGTGAAGCGAGGGGAGCAGGTCATCGGGCTGCTGTCAATGTATGTGCAGGCGCCAGGTGAGTTCGGCCCGTCGATTCGCGTCCCGGATGTCGAACTGTCTTCCGCTACCGCAGGCATCACCGCTGGATTGCATAACCAGTGCTTCGCGACTCTCGGCGCGTGGCTGCGAACAGGCCAGATCCGCGCTGGTTCGCTCGCCGGCACTCCCGTCCTCGCTTCCGCCTTCTCCTCCCTCTCCAACGAACAACTCTTCGACAACGCCGTCGACGTCCTCGTTGATATCATTCACGAGACGCAGGAGCTGCAGGAAAACATCGCCATCATTCAGGAGATCATGCCCCGGCTGACGGCGCTGGGTTCCAACTTGGCGAATGAGGACACGCGGGAAGACGAGGACAAGATGCGAGGTTACTGTCGCATATTTGTCGAGGCGGGAGAGTGGTACGAGCCGCTCATCGTTCAGCATCCCGACACCTTCCTCCCTCTCGTCGAGCTCATCAAGCAGTGCGCGGCGTACGAGGGCCTCGACGTCGTCGGCATCACCCTCAACTTCTGGTACCGCCTCTCGCAGGGAATTCACCGAGCCGGCCCGAACCCTTCGATGGCGCCACTCCTCCAGGTCTTCGCAGACCTAGTCGGCATCGTCATCCGCCATCTCCACTTCCCCGACGACTCGACACCTCTGACCGGCGAGGAACGCGACACGTTCCGCGACTTCCGACACAAAATTGGCGACACGCTCAAGGATTGCTGCAAGGTCCTCGGCGCCGGGCCGTGTCTCCAGCAGGCGTACGATGTTATCGCACGAGCTGTTGCGGCGGGCGACGCGGTGCGATGGCAGGACATCGAGGCGCCTCTGTTCTCGATGCGGTCGATGGGCGCCATGATCGACGTGCACGATAACGAGCTCGTCCCGAAGATCATGGAGCTCCTGCCGAAACTCCCTCAGCACCCTCGCATTCGCTACGCCGCGATCCTCGTCATCGGTCGTTACACCCACTGGACACAGCAACATCCGGACCTGATCCAGTTCCAGCTGCCGTACGTCTCGGCCGGCTTCGACGACACAGACCACGAAGTTCTCGCCGCCGCCTCGCAGACGATGAAGTATCTCTGCAAAGACTGCCCCGAACACCTCGTCGCCTTCCTCCCTCAGCTCCACACCTTTATCCAGACAGTCTCGTCCAAGCTTAAAGGCGAAGACCTGCTCGACCTCTCCGCCGCCATCGCCCACATCCTCATCGCCATGCCGCCATCTCAGATCCCCTCAGCTCTCTCGACCTTCATCATGCCCAACGTTGAGATTGTCCACACGCTCGTCTCGCAGGACACACCCGCAGCGAAAGACCAGATCCGCAAGGCCGTCGAAGCACTCGAGCGTATCGACGTTTACCTCGCCATCATCGGTCAAGTGCCCGACGGTCTGCCCGAATCGTGCCTCGCGACGTGCGAGCAGGTCTGGTCAGTCATGGACGCCCTCATCGCCAAGTACGGCTCGAACCCGGCCGTCGCAGACCGCGCGACCATCGCCCTCCGTCGCGGACTCGTCTTCTTCGACGACATGGCGTTCGCAGTCGCGCCTGCAATCCTCGGCCGCCTCTCGTCGGCGTTCGAGCAAACGCCTGCTTCGGGATACTTGTGGATCACCGGCAAAGTGGTGCAGCAGTTTGCACCGAGGCAGGATCCGGCGTTCGATGCGGTTGTCAAGTCGGCGTTCGAGCGAGAAAGCAACAAGGTGTTTGAGCTGCTGCAATCGACGCCGCCTTCGCAGATCCCGGACGGTGAGTGCGGACGACCCTCTCGAGTGCGCAGCGAAACTGACGGTTCTTCCGCCCCGGCAGTTCTCGACGACTACGTCCACCTCGTCCAGGCGCTGATCGAGTCTGCGCCGCAACATATCTTCACCTCGCCCGCCTTCCCCGCCGCCTTCCAGTGCACCCTCACCGCGCTCACCCTCCCCTCTCCCCGCATCGTCCTCGCGGCACTTGACGCCGTCCGCGCCGTCGTCGGCCACGACTCTCTCCACCCCGAATCGAATGGCTCATTTGCTTCTCCCGCACAACAAGCCGCCTTCCCTACCTACGCAACCGCAATTCGCGCCATCATGGAGTCGACCGCGACGCAGCTCATACAGCTCTTGCTGGACGTTCTCGTCGGAGGAGGCGAAGACGAGCCTTACAACGTCCTCACCATCTTGCGACTGCTTTCGATTCAGTTCCCGACGGTCTTGGCGCAGACGATTCCGGCGGCGGTCGAGCTCTTGCCCGCACGAGCGGCGGGTCCGGCCGACAAGGCAGAGTTCCTCGCCAAATTCAACGAGTGCGTGCGATCCCTTCCATCCTTGTATCTCTCTGGCTGACACACGATATCGCTCGCAGCGCCATCACCGCCCAGAACCCCAACCTGGTCAAGGAGGTATTCACCTGGCTCCTTCGCGCGTCTCGTCGGAGCAGGGACCGTGCGCGTCCGCTTGAGGACAGGCGGTGAGGCATAATGGATCGGGAGGAGGATATGAGAAGTATTCGGTCGCTGTTTGTAAGGAGTTGAAGGAGCGACAATCGTTCTAGTTAGCCGCACCTTCTTCCGCTTGCTCCGTTCACTCTCTCTCGCTGCCATGAGATCGTGAGAGTCGCCCGCAACTTGTTAACCTCATCATCGTCCTTCCCGCCGTTCATCTCACCTCGGCTCACCCGTCGGCAGCGCTCCATGACCACGACACTTCACTCGCTCGCTCACAACGCTCAGACTGGCCCGTTATAGCTCACAACATGTGTGAAGAGTGCTGTACTGCCATCGTGCGGCTTCTGTGACGCTCGTTGTTGCGTCGCGCATGCTGACCCATGATTCGGGTGTGCCGACTTATCGCGGATGTGTGCAGTGGTGGAGCTGGCTTCCATTCTGTGCCCCTCACTCTCGCACTCCTCAGGCCTTTCTGTGCCAGCTGACCCTGCGTCGTCGCATCCAGGCAAAGGCCCCGACTGGACTTGCGGCCCAATGTGTGACTCCTGCGCCTCATGCTGCCAGAGCAGGGACACCCGCTTCGACGATATCTGGAAACAAGAACCCCAGGTGCCACCCGTAGGACAGGGCGGCGATGCAGGAGCGACGAAAGGAGGAGGGCAGGGAGCGTATGGGACAAACAGGATGGAGGTGCCAGGGCAGGCGGGTGCTTGATCTGTTGGAGAGCGTACAGGTGCGTGCTCTGATAAGTCTTTGCCGGAAAGCTGACTGAACGAGTTATCCGCTCGCTCTCCGTCTCTTTCGCCAGGCTCACCCCCCTCGCCTTATCTTGAGCGGCTGTCTACGCCTGGGTGACCCTCGACATCGTTAAATCGCTCTTCTCGACACGTCTCTGAGCCAGAAGGCTTCACCTGTAACGCTTTGAGGCGAGTGAAGGAGGACAGACGGTAAACCAACGACACCCTCCGTTTCGCTGCAAGGTACCCCTCGAGTGAATGCCCTGATGCAGTCATAATGATTGAACTCGCTCCCCCTGGTAAGAGAAGCTCAGAGCGGTCCCCAACACGGAAGACTCTCAGCCACAAGTTCGAGTCGTCGGCTCTCTTGTTCCACTACACTTCAGTCTCGCCGCTCAGAACGCTTCTCAGCTCGCGCAGTAGGCTTCATTCGACGTCCACACTGCTCTCCGGGACGCACCGCCCTCACCACGCTGTTGTCGCGCCAGCAGGACTTCATCAGCTCATTCCCCACATCCTCCTCACGAGACCTCCCAACTCGCCATGTACGTCCTGGACAGCTTCGGCGGTCGATGGAAACTTTTCGATTGACCGTAAGACCCGCGCACAGGACGCGCTCGTCGCACCACCACAAGGAGGTCCCGCACAACCTCCGTTCGAACTGTGCGTCTCTGGATCGCCCTCGTGCTCGTTCCGCCGGGCCTACGGCCGTCCGCTGAACTTTTTATGCCCAATGGTGAACAGACATTCCGCTGAAGAAGGAGGGATCAGGCAGGGCCAACTGGGGTAGCGACCACGACGTTTGTTAACTTCCGCTTCCTCCACCTTTCTCGTCCGTCTCAAGGCTGACTCTGCCTTCTCTGCGCACACGCAGGACATCGTCGAGGGTAAATTGCGCAGCAATAGGCAATGACGCGACTTACTGACCGTCTATCCGCAGGAATCGCCCTCGCTCGCTCGGACGCCTGGATCTCACACTCGCCCGCCGACGTCGGCGCTCACAAGGTGCGTTCTCCACTCTCCCTCCCTCACTGCTCTTGCTGACCCACGCCGGCGCACGCAGCTCTCCATCTCGCCCCCGACGTTCCCGTCGCTCGCCGACACGCCCGCCAAAATCGAAGACCCCGCTCCTTCCGCCTCCGCTTGAGATCACTCCCACACGCGACGAAGCTTGCCTATAGGACTCGAGAGAAGCGGCAGTACCGTTCGTGAACCGGCAACCAGGTTATTTGCGCGTTCAGGTTGGGAAGGTCCCGATGCGAAGCTCTTTCGCAATCCTGTTCTCTGCGCTCTTTCACGAGTCGCTCGCCAAGCCCTACTGCCGTTCTCATCGTCTTTGGGCGCGTAAGAGGTCAGCAATATCACATTTCCCGACGCTCGTACCGCCTGCCTGCCTCCGCGGATACTCCGTTGCCCGATTTGCTCCTGTTTCCTCGCTTCGCTTCCTCCCTCTGGCTCCCTCATTTGGCTACTTTGTGATTGCCCCTATGATGATATTGCGACCTCGCGGCGAGGACGAGCACCCGGCGGCTTGGGTTGGGTTGCCGAGTGCGTCGCGACCGTCCTTCTGGCGCCCTCTCCTGGCTCTGGAGGGACTGCAGTCTTACTTTGACGCTGAGAAACCATTCGCAGAAAACTTCTTGTCGCTATCTTCGTCCTCACGCTTTTAGCCTCCGTCCTCGCTCTCTATGTTCATCTCTCGACGATCTGGGCTGCAACCGCCTCTGACGCTCGGAGGATTCTCTGCACCCGCCCCGCGGCCCGAGGTGGCAGCGTCTTGAGGAAGGCGCCGAAGCTCGTAACGCCCCTCCTCCCGGTTTCGGTGCTCTCATGAGTGCGATCACAGGCAGCCACTATCCCGCCCCGGGAACGACCGACTACCGCCGTACTCGTACAGGTGGGACAACGAAGACGAAAGCGGATCGCGAAGAACTTGCCTGCGCACAGCCCGTCGGTGAGTCGTTTTCGTCCTCTCTCTCGCTTTTCGTGTCGGATGCTCACGGACTCCTTCAACAGATCCATCACTGGAGGTCATCGATGACGAAAGAGGTGAGTCGCTAAACTGTCTGCATTGTTCAGGGCGAACTCATAGTGAATGTTCTGTAGGCGGACCTCTTCCTGCCGCAAGCCCCCCTTCCGCCTCAGGCGCCCTCCCTGGCGTCTCACATCGTCGCACAAACGTCGCATCCTACGCCGGCAAGCTCTCCGCTCCCCTTCCCCGGTGCACCCACTTCCATTGTCGCTTCGCCTTTCATCGCAGCGACCGTCGTCGGCGAAAGCACCTTCTCGACTCCCAATTCCGCTCCTCCCCTCGCCACGACGACTTCCACGCCGTCTCATCCCGCCTTCCCCACCCACCGCCGCAGCACCTCCACCACCTGCACAGGTTCCTTCTCCGCCAACTCCTCGCCCCTCTTTCCTCCGCCAGCATCGCGAGCGTCTCTGCCAAGGCGCCCAGGGTGGATCTCGAGAGGACTTGGGTCGATTGGGACGGCGGCTTGGATGCCCAGCCTAAGGAAGGCGGAGCATAGGGATAGTGGAGCGGGAGAGGAGGGAGAGGAGCAGGAGAAGACTGGTTTGATTGGCGCGGACTCGTGAGCAGTGGAATGGCTTCTTCTGCTCGTATACTTCACGTCTTGAGTACGACTTGTTACGCGGACCGATTCTGGTCATGTGACGGAGAGGTTACAGAGCGAGACAACCTGACAGTGAGCGATCTATCCGACAACAGTCTGCCCGAGAGTTTGCATGATCTTGCACTGCTCCTGCAGTACTGAAGGCGCTGAAGCGAGGAGGGAAGTCGTTGCGTTAGGGAGGACAAGGAACTGCATCGCAAGTCCTGAGGCCATGTG
Source organism: Rhodotorula sp. S30-09 (assembly GCA_023628235.1). Taxonomy (NCBI): domain Eukaryota; kingdom Fungi; phylum Basidiomycota; class Microbotryomycetes; order Sporidiobolales; family Sporidiobolaceae; genus Rhodotorula; species Rhodotorula sp. S30-09. The sequence continues at coordinate 225,571 of JAMALD010000015.1, forward strand.
CCTGCGCAACTCGCGGAAACGGTCAGAGATGGCGAAGAGCGAGGAGCGTGCGGAACGCACCAGGTCAAGTGGCAATGGAAGAACCACATGCCAGGGTTGTCGGCGATGAAGCGGAGGATCGTCCAGGAGTAGGCAGGAAGGAGAAACGTATCCCTCCGCATAGGGTTCTTCGTACTGAGCTCCTGGTCCTGGTACCGTCCTTGGCCTTGTCCCATCATCCAAGGCTTGTAACCGTGCAGATGGAAAGGGTGATCGCCGTCGTCGTAGTTTTGGACGTACAAGTCGACGACGTGCGTACCGCTTGTTGGGTCAGGGACGGTGACAATTAGCTGAGAGTTGGCTTGCGACGTGCCGACATTGTTGAAGCCGTAGCCGGAGAGGAGTGTCGCCTTGCCCTGAAGAGGGGCCCAAGACGTCGAGTTGACGAAGCTGAGCCACTGGTTGTCTCCGGTGTTCTGCATCGAGACGGTGACGTAGACAGAGAACGTCGCGTTCGGAGGCGATTCGGGGACGTAAGGGACCAGAGCTGTCGCGTCGAGATCGGGGAGAGAGCTGCCGCTGCCTGGATCGGAGGAGATGAGCGTGAAGGAAGGCATCGTCGAGTTGTCGACGCCGTAGCGGATGACGCCGAGCTGAGTACCCTGGAAGCCGGGCTCGGTGTACTGCGAGTAGAGGGCGTGTCGGTGGAAGAGCGAAAAGAGGACGCAAGATAGCGAGCGCACCGTGAAAGCGTCCTGCTGCACCTCGTGCCGCATCCAATACGCTCCCGCCGTCTGGTTCGTCCGCAAGATCACGCTGTACCGCTGCGCTACCTGGACAACGAGTCCCGAGACCTCGTACGGCTCGACAAGGACGCCGTCCGCCTCGACGACCGTCAAGGTATGGTTGTCGATCGAGATGCGACTGGCGGCGAATGAGCCGTGGTTGCCGATTCGAAGGCGGTAGGTTGAATTCGGCGCGAGGGTGAAGTTGGTGTAGCTGGGAGTAGGATCGCCCCACTGCCCGATCCCGTTGATCGTGCCCGCGTCCGGAACAGGCTCGTTCCCCTGCGTCGTTCCGGAGTATCCCGCGCCGGTCATGCCGTTCCTCGAGAGGTATTGCGTAAGAAGGTCGCTCGAAAACCGGTGGTACAAGTCGGAAAGCTGGATTGAGAGTTCGCCGTCGACCGAAGGAGTCGAAGGAAGCGTTTCGCTCCGGTTGTAGACGATGAAAGCGCCCGAGAGGCCGTCCGTGTACTGCGTGCTGTAGTGTGAATGCCACCATGTCGTGCCGACAAAGGTGTCGAGGGTGAAGTTGTAGAGGAAGGAGTGGCCGGGGGGGATGCCGCATTGCGAGACGGAGTTCGTGCCGTCGAACCAGGGCGTGCCGCGCTGGAAGAGGCCGTGCCAGTGAATCTGCGAGCTGTCGGTGTGAGGGGAGATCTAGAAGAAGAGTAGCGAGCGGAACGAACGGCGGAAGCGTTCGACATGGCGTTCGTGACGTTCACAACGACGCGGTCGTCGTTGTTGACCTCAAGAGTCGGGCCAGGATACATGCCTGCACAAGGACTCAGCCTGAACCCCAGGAATAAGAGAAATGCATTGCTCTCACCGTTCACGACGAGCATAGGCTTATCGAATCCGTCCGGCGACCCTGTTCGCTCCTCCAGCAAGAACTGGTAGTAACGCATCGTCGGAGGCTCCTTCGCCATCTCCGCCTGTCCTTTCAGCACAAAGTTGCTCGACGGCTGCGCCAGAATCCGTGTCCCGTCCGCGGAAGCCGAGTTCGTCCCGTTCACGCTCGTCGCTACAGCCTGATCCCGCGAGTGATGCTGCAGTCCGACTCCGAGACCCACTCCTAGTCCTACAGCGAGCACAGCGAGTCCACCAGCGGCGAGTGCCAGCGTGCGGATCCAGCGTCGGCGATGAGAATCGGGTCGAGGAGAGGCAGCCTCGCTCCCCTCGAGCGAATGCTTGTTGTCGATGGAACCCGTCATCGTGGTCAAGCATGCAGATTCGATTGTGCAGCAGGCGTTGCGGGCGGTGGCAGCTTGTCAGCGGGTGCTCCTCCTCCTCGAGATAGGCGAGAGGGAGTGTGCCAGCTCCGCGTCCTCGGCCGGAACAAAGGCGCTTGTTCGGAGCTTGCAGCCGCAGCCTGAGCACGTTCATCCTTTTGAACAACGCGGTCGACGAAAATAGCGAGTGGACGCCGTCGAAGCAGAGTGCGGAGTCCGCACGTTGACCCCGTCGAGAACACTCGCACACGCTCACATGGCGCACGGTGGCTGCAGCGCGCTAGAACAACACACGCTGATTGGCCAGCGCAGCTCCAAAACTTTGCCCCGTTCGTGCCGCTGGCCCGCTTGCCGACGACTTCGCCTCCCGACGCTTCGGCTCTCTCTTGCTCGTCTTCTCCTCATCTTTTCGTTACGTTCGACCGATAGTAGAGATGCTCTCGACGGCTGTCATCACAGCTGCTCTCGCTGCCGCTCCGGCCTATGCCGCCGTCGCCCAGTCGTACGTTCTTTCTCCTCCTCCTCGAAATCGCTGCTGACGCGCCTCTTCGCACTCGCCGGCAGGTTCGTCCCTCCCTCGTCGAGCCCGGCTCAGCAGTCCTCGACGTACACCGGCAAATCGAACTCGACTTTGCCCAGTGCCCCCGTCGTCGCTGGCAAATCCTTCGACCGCTTCATACAAGTGTGGCTGGAGAACACCAATTTTGCGACAAGTGCATCTTCGCCTGTCTTCCAGAACCTCTCGTCGCAAGGCGTCTTAATGAACGGATACTACGGAGTGACCCACGTGTGCTGCTTCGCCTCCCAGATGGTCAGACGTGACGCTGACTTCGTCTCCCTTCACAGCCATCGGAACCCAACTATGCCGCTGCCGGATTGGGCCATTTCTTTGGCAGTTGAGTCTCCTCCCTTCCCGTCCTTCGCGCCCCATGTCGTCGTACAGCATCCTGGGGTCCCACGCGCTCTGCTCGGGGTCCAACGCGCTGTGCTGCAATCTAATGGGGCTATGTCAGCTCGACGCGGACCAAGACTGACGCCTTCTTCCGCCGACAGTGCACGGTGACCCCTTCTACGCCTTTCCGAAGAACGTCTCGTCCGTCGCCGACCTTCTCGAAGCCAAGAACATCTCTTGGGCGTCGTACCAAGCGAGTACCACTTCACTTCTCCGTTGTGGAAGCTCTCGCTGACCGTGCTTGGGCGTCTCGCAGGAGAACCTGCCGTACGACGGCTTCACCGGCTTCAACTACACAGAGAAGAACTACGTCAGCGGAACCGGCAACTACACCTACTATGTTCGCAAGCACTCGCCACTAATCCTCACGGACTCTGTCGCCGGCAACCCTGAGCGTGCTCTCCGTGAGTCTCCGCCTCCCATTTCCTTTGCCCCGTTCTCTCCACCCCGCCTTTGGCTTCAAACATCCTTCGACATCGCGCCTCGCACCTAGTCCTCCCTCAGTGTGCCCCGCACTCGTGCTGACTCTCGCTGTCCGCCTCGAAGGCCACCGCAACTTCAACGACTTTGCCGCCGACCTCAACGCGGACGCGCTTCCTCAGTGGATGTTCATTACGCCGAACCTGGTGAGTCGAGCGACCGGAGGGACGCTGGAGGACGAGGAAGACAAGTTGCCGACCTTCCCAAATTTCCCCTCGCTCGCGTTTCCCTGTCATTTCACAGGTCAACGACGGCCACGACACGACTATCGATTTCCAGTCGCAGTGGCTCGAATACTTCCTCTACCCTCTCCTCGCCGACGAACGCTTCAACAACAACAGGACGCTCATTCTGATCACCTACGACGAGAACGAGACGTACGAAGAGAACAACCAAGTGTACACTATCGCGCTCGGTAACGGCATCCCGAAGGAGCTCGTCGGCACGACCGACTCCACCTACTACACCCACTACTCCTCGCTTTCGACCGTCGAGGCCAACTGGGGTCTCGGGTCGCTGGGTCGGGGCGACACAAACAAGACGCTCGCCAACGTCTACTCGTGGGTTGCGAACGTTACGGGCTACCAGAAGTGCGTTCAGCTTTTTCCCTTCCTCGAGCCAGAGTTGCGGTGCTCACGTCCTTCCCGTCCGCAGCAACGGCTTGACCAACTCGTCGTCGAACCTCCCCCTCACCAACCTCACCGGCATCTTCCCCGGCTTCGCCAACGACGAGATGTGGACGCCCATCCTGGCGCCCAACATGTCGGCCGTCGGCGCTGGCGGCGGACCGGTCTTCCCCGGTAACGGCACCAACACCTCTCTCACGTCGTGGGACCAGCCGATCAACTGGACTGCCCGCGGTGAGCCCAACCCGGCTCACACTGACCCCGGCTACGACTACTCGTCCGGCTCGCTCGTCATCAAGCCTTCGGCGTCATCGTCCCCGTCGGCGACAGGTCCTTCGGCGACTGGCTCCGTTGGGCAGGGCGGGAACAGCCAGGGCGGGAACCAAGGTGGAAACGCGCAGGGCTCGAATGCCCAGGTCAAGTCGGGCGCCGTCTCGGTCGTTGTCCCCTTCGCCGGTGCTCTCGCTGCCGTCGCTGGTGTCGTCGCTCTTCTCTGAAAGGTTCAGTAGCCACGGTTCCGTGTCAATAAAGCGCTTTCTTTTCGGGCTCCCATTCGTTATTGATACTCCCATGAGCGACGCGCAATGCGCCGATGCCGAGAACGTCGCCCTTTCGAGCGAGCCGCCATTCCGGTCAAGCGTTGCTGCAAGTGCCGAGCAAAGATGGTCCATCGACATGACTGCGCTGGAATGGCCCGCACTGAGCCAGTCCGTGCATTGCGCCCGCCGGCGAGCCGGTCATGGTCTCCTCACGCGCCGCATCTACGGCCCCGGAGACCGGACTCGCGCCGTCTCCGATTCTGGCTGGCAGACATACGGGTCGAGACAGGACAGGCCAAAGTCGAGGAGGAAGAGCATTCCGTGTAGGAGGAGAATGTGGCCGAGTCGAACGGCGCCATGGAGGACGCCGTACCGGTGCCGGTGCAGACCGCAGTGTCTCTCTCGTGGACAGCCCTGCGTATCAGTGACAGTCAGCCACACGGCGAGAGGAGGACAAGTCGAATGGCTCGACACGCACGTCGGTACTCACGCCTTCACACGGGCTCACCCATCACTCGCTCCGTGGCCAGCACCAGAGAATTTGTAGCCGTGAGCCAGGCGAGCGATAGCAAGCAAGTTCGACGGGTGTCACAGCAGGATCCACAAACACAGTAACAATGCCTGAACACTCCGGCGAGCCTTTCTAGCACGAGGAAGACCGGCGTCAAGGGGTTCTGCCTGGCGGTCACGTTTCCCTCGACTGGCTCAGACTGGCTCGCACAGGACGTAGAGAGATCCCAGATGGACCATTCGACGGGTTTGGCCGGTCCGCCGCCCGCCCCGCGCCGCCGCTTCGCCAACCATCTCCCCGCTCTCGTCGCAGTCGGCATCGTGCTCTTTGTCGCGTTCGCACGGCTATCCGGCGACGAGCAATTCAGCGAGTTTGCCATTGCACGACACGAAGTCGCCGACGGCGCGTTCCACGTTCAGCGAAGCGGGAGACACGGCGACAGTGACGCGATGCGGGATAGTGAGGCGGGGAGATCAACGACGAGGCGGCTGAAGGTTGGGCTGGCGGGAGCAGAGAGCGGGAAGGGCCGACAGTCTGTTCTACTGTTGGACGAGCCGGACGACGAGCTCGCTTTCGCTGTCCAGCACACTTCGCCACTCGCTCGTCCACCTCTTCGTCTCGCCGGCTCGCACGACAAGGCAGACTCGCATAGGGCATTCTGGCACTTGGTTCGCGTCAAGCTCGACGGTCTGGCTACGTCAGTGGGCGACTTGATCTTGGGCTTGTTCGGCTTTGACGAGGACGAATGGTTCGACTTCGAGGGCGAAGGAGGCGCGGAGCCTTTCTCGCTCGAAGGTGGCGGACTTTCAACCTGGAGCGAGAGCTCCATCTACGTCGAGGTGCGTCCAATGTCTCTGTTTGCAGAAGAATCTTCGACTGACTCGCTTCCTTGCAGCGCTCGAATTCGCTGCATCCTTCCCGTCCATCCTCTTTCGGCCCACACATCGTCAACGAACCTCTTCGCGGCCTGCTCTTCCCGATCGACATTGCAGCACCGACGGACGACTACGGCTGCACCGCCAAACCCGTCGCTCCTGCACCTTTCGCTCCGTCGAAGGCCTGGGTCGCGCTCGTCCAGCGCGGCCAGTGCCCCTTCTCCGACAAAGTCCGTGTCGCACAAGACTACGGCGCGATGGCTGTTATCTTCGGCGATGAGAGTGAGGCGGAAGGCGGTATCAGCGGCGGACACGGCTTGCTGACGCCCTGGAGTCCTGGTGCGTTCGGATGTCAATTTCACACAAGCTGCGCCTCGCTAATCTTCCCACTTACAGACAACACCGACGACATCGCCATTCCCTCTGTCTTCGTCTCTCGCGCTTCCTACGTCTCCCTCCTTCGCGCTTGGAGCGACGAGCAAGAAATCGCCAAGGCTGAACCACCGGACACGGAAGACGGTTCGAACCAGACAAACGTCATCCTGGGCGACGATGCCAACATTGAGAAGCCGAGGAAGGAGTATGTCGGCCTCGAGGTCGTCTTGAGCAAGGAGGAGATGCTCGCTTGGTGCGTTCGCCTGACCCGCTCCACTTGCTCGCTGTTTGCTGACTCCCATCGCGTGCAGGCCCCTTCTCGATCTGCTCTTCATCCTCCTCTTCCTCCCTTCCCTCCTCACTTTTGTCACCGTCTTCGTTCAGCGAGTCCGCGCCGTCCGAGCACAAAAGGCGGAGCGCGCCCCGAAGGACGCCGTCGCTCGCTTGCCCGTCTTCCGTTGGGGCGAGAGCGAGAAGCCTGCTTCGCCGGCACCGAAGGCTGGTGCAGAGACCGCACGGGCGGGAATGGACGAGGAGCGCGAAGTCGGCATCGCACATGTGCCTGTCTCAACTGCGCCCGAACCCACCGAGCAGACCTCCCTACTCGATTCCGACACTGCGCCCGCCGGTGGCACCACTTCTCTCACACATCGTCTCACGTCCCGCCTCCCCGCCGCCATCTCTCGCCGTCTCCCCGCCTCTCTCCGGCCACCCGACTCGCCCACCCAGCTCAACGTCGGCCCTCCTCCCTTCCGCCGTTACCCCTCCATCACCGAATGTCCCTTCTGTCTCTGCGACTTCGAACCAGGAGACCTCGTCATGTCCCTTCCTTGCGGCCACCTCTTCCACGCACAGGAAGTGACGGAATGGCTCGAGGAGCAGAAGGGTGTCTGTCCGGTCTGCAGGATGAGCGTACTTGCGTCTCCGCAAGGGCCGGGCGCGGCGGCTCTCGTGGCGGAAGGCGAAGCGAGGGCTGCGAATGAGGCAGGCGCGGAAGTCGTGCCGATTCTCTCGCCGACTGACGGCGCGAGCGTCCTCATCCAGCCCGCGATGCTTCCCTTGTCGCACACCGTCTCGGCCCAGCCGTCGGCCTCGACTTCGCCTGTCGGTGTTCGCCCCCACCCGCTTTCTCGCCATCAGTCTACCGCCTCGCCCGTCGCCAGCTCGAGCTCCGTTCGGATTGAGCGGGACGAAAATACCTAGTTCGCTTGGAAGCATCCAACTATACACTATACACTGTAGCTGTCCTTCTGTCTCCTGCCTAACGATCTTGCGCTGTATCTCGCCTTCCTCCTTCCGCTCCGCCTTCTGTCGTTGTAGTTACCCTTTCGCCCGCTGATCCGCTGATCCGCCGCCCGCGTCATTCACGAGTTGACGTAGAACTGTCATCAAGTCTTGCCTTGCCTCACAGATTTGCTCAAAAGGAGAGCGAGAGAAATGCAGCGTAGGGTTACAGAACAAACAGCAAAGAGAAAGCGAGATCTACCCGACACGAATGGAAAGCGGCACAACGTGAAGATGGTGCTGGTGGCAAAAGAAGGAACGACAAGAAGGCCGAAAGAACGCGAAGAGGCGAGGAAGAACGAGGGAAGCGACACCGGCTCATGACCGCATCGACATGCCCATTCCGCCAGATGTCTTCTTGAGCGCACTCTGCTTCTTGACCTTGACCTTCTGCTTGATCTTCTCTGCCGGCACCGCCTCCTCCTCGCCGACATCCATGCTCATGTCCGCCTCGCGCAGCGCATCGGCCATCGACAACTCTGCCTCCTCTTCCTCGCTCTCCTCGTCCATCTCCTCGTCTCCCTCTCCCGCAAGGTCCGCGCCTCCCTCGAACCCAACAGCCCGCTTCTTCTGGTTTCGCATCTGCCGTTCGCGCTTCTTCTCCGCCCTCGCCTGCAACAACAACCGACTCGCCGACATGGCCTTCTTCGTCTCGTCCGTCTGCTCCTGCATGCCAGGCGTGAGGATGTGTCCGGACCGAGTGACCTCGAGCGAGTCGTTCGTGAGCTGGCCCTCCTTGGCTGCCGCCATCCGAGCCTTGAAGAACGCCCGCTCCCGACGAGCCTTGACCTCGGCGATACGCTTCATGCCTGCGACCGTTGCTTGGACGAGGTCGCGGTCGTAGACGACGGGGACGTGGCGGCGCTTCTCGAACTGGAGAGTCGAGTCGACCGTCATCTCCTTGCCCGCCGCCTTGCGGAACGCCTTGGTCCACTTCAGCTTGCGCGGGTTGCGCTTCATTCTGGGGTGGACGAAACAGGCGAAAGGTGGCGTAGGCAGGGGTAGATGGTGAAGACCAAGTCGAATGGAGCAGGATGCCGAAAGTCGAGCGGGCGCAGATGAAGCGCAACATGCGGATGCAGCTCGTCAGCTCAAGGACATCCGTGCAATGATGGTGCCACGCACTTAAAGTTCTTGCTGCACTTTGAGCGGCAGAACCGGAAGCACTTGGCGTCGTTGCGGACGAACATGGTGCCTGCACAGGGGAGCCGGACGGTCAGCTACGATGTTCCCAATCCACTCTCGAGTTCATGAGGCGGATGTACACCGCCGTTAAATCGGGACGCCGCTGCTGTGGCTGGGGAGATGATGCGGCGGAACCAGCGCAACTCACCATGACCCGGGTAGCAAGGCGATCCGCACACATAGCAAGGCTCAATCTTCACTGTTTGGGCGAGTCATGTATGGTCAGCACACGGTCCCTCGAGCTGTGTGAGACGAGGTTGTGGAGATGTGGGAGTTGTGCCGCGAGGAGGCGACGGAACGAGGTGGCGCGTTTGCTGGACTTGCTGAGTGGCCCTTGTGGGTGTGTTGGACGCGGATGGACTCACTCTTCAGGTGCTGGGCGGTGTGTGAGGGCGTGGACGAGTGTCGAGCGAGTCGAGCGAGCCGTGCCCAAGTCCAAGCTGGCGAGCGAGGCGGTGTCGATAAGCGAATTCGCCAACGACAGCTTCCTGGCGAGTCTACGAGCAGTATACAGGCTCTAATCGACACCACAACTCCAGCCAAACCGCCGGAACTCGAACGAAGCGGAGGATGGGTGGGGACGACGGAATCGCGTTGCAAGAGTTGCGAGCGGTGAACGAGTGCAAAGCGCGTGCTGAAATAGGGTATATGTGGGGAAGAGAGGTATGAAGATAACGCTGGCGAGTCGAATCAGGTGTGGCGCTGCGAAGGGAAAGTCGAGGTCAGCCTTCGCAAGGGAGAGATTCTCAGCGCAATGCACCAGTCCCTTCCCGTTCACCCGCGCGCGCTGCTGGCTCAACCAGCTCTGCGGCTGGTACGGTCGCTGCTGTCCTCCCGCGCCTGTGCCACCCGTCGCAGAGGCGGCGATCCGCTCCCGCATTGTCCGCATCGACAGGTCGTGCCACGCCGAGAGCATCAGCTCCTGCTCGCGGCGGTAGATGCCCTCCGTTTCGTCGGAGTTCGCCTGCAAGCGTGGGGTCAGCGTACGAAGCGGACAGATGCACGACGATTGCCCACCTTGAGTCGCTCGACTTGCTCCTCGAGCTGCCGGATCTGCTGCTTGTAGCCCTGCTCCGCCTCCTCAAAGTTGCCCTGCTCCCGGCATTTGTCAGCATCGCTTCAGCGTGAGCGAATCGGATATTCGCACACCTGCTGCTCCGCCCTATGAGCCTGCTTGAACAGCCGGTCCTGCTCCCTGATAAACTCCTTCATCTTGCGCAACTTGTCCTGCATCTCTCCCACCTGCGCCTTGTACGACTCATTCTCCTTCTCGAGCGAGGCGAGGCGGGATTGCGAGTCGGCTGAGGCGACCCCGCTCGAACGCGAGGCGCGGAGGTCGCTGTGTGAAAGCCGAAACCGTTTGGTCAGCAAGATTCTGCGAGGGCCGAGGACTAGGCGATTAAGGAGACGAGAGACGTCGAACGCACCCATACTCCCTCTCCCTCTGCAACTCCCTCTCCCTCCTCCCAATCCCCTCACCCTGCAACTCAATCTTTTCCATCAGCAGCCTATTGACCTCCGCCGCATGTGCGCGACTCTTCTCCTCCATGTCGCGCACAGTCTTCTTCAGCTTGTCGACTTCGGCTTCGAGGGCGGACTTTTCGGTCGAGACGGAGGCGCGCAGGGAATGCAGGATCTCGAGTTGGTCTTTGTTGACGAGGTTGACTGCGGCGCTGCGAGGTCAGTGAGGAGACATCAGTCAGAGGAAAGAGGGAATGCACGGTCGGATTTGGCGACGGTCAGCTCCCGCTTCTGCGAGACGAGCTTGACGTCGAGTTCGGCGTGCTCGCGGCGGACCTTCTCGAGCTCGTCTACCGTCTCGTTTAACCGTTGGCGCAATGCGAGAGCAGCTTCAGGTCTGCACACCGTCAAGGGTCGTCAGCCTCGCAAGCGACGTTCGTTACGACCCGCGATGCCAGACAACGGAACGAGACGCACCCGTCTCCCAACCTCGACTTGCCGCTCATGATCTCCTCGAGCTCCGCCTTGAGCACAAGCTTCTCCCGATGTTCGCGCAAGTAGTCATTCTCGTACTTGCCCTTCATGCGATTTGCGTCCTCGAGCAAGTTCTCCAGTACGATGTGCCTCGACGAGTCGGCCTTGTCGCCCTTGACGTTGTTCAGTTCGCGCTCGAGGCGGCGGATGCGGAGCTTAAGATCGGTCGTGGTCGTGCCGGCCAGGGCGTCGTCCAACTCGGCTGCGACGCCACCTTCGAGCGCGAGCGAGTCGTCTCCATCGATCCCACTCTCCCTCCGCTCAGCCGCTCCAGGCCGCCGCTTCCTCCCAGTCCCATCGCCCATATCAAGCTCCTTGACCTTCTCCTCACACAGCGCCAGCGCCTCGCGCTCCTTGACCCTCTCCTCCTCCGCAACCCTCAGCTTCTCCCTCGTCCGCTCAAGCTCAAACCGCAATTTGTCCGTCTCGCGCTGTAAGTCGGACGACTTGGATTCGAGAGAGTCAATTTTGGACTTGTACGACTCCATGAGCGGCTTGAAGGCGGAGACTTTTTGGTACTCTTCCTCGAGGGAGGCGTTCTTGTCGAGCAGGTCGGCATTGTGGTCTTCGAGAGTCTGCGACACCACTCAGAGACCAATCAGCACGCTGCGCAACGACTTCAGCGAGAGTCTGAGAGGGGGACAGCGCCGACGCACCTTAAGCATCCTCTTCGTCTCAGCGGCCTCCTCAAGCTTCTTCTTGTACTTCTCGATAACGTTCTCCTGCTTCTTCGCCTTCTCGCTCGCGTGACGGTACTCATCCATCTGGTCCTTGAGGCGGAGCGCTTCTTCCGCTTTGGGCGTGAGGTCGTCGACCTGCGGTATGGACCGGTGTCAGTCAACTTTTGGTTGACGGAAGCTGGCCGAAGCGGAAAACTCCGCATGAGCTAGTGCAGCGAGAAGACGACTGACCTGCTTCGTCAAGTCCTCGACCACCTTGGCCTGCCGCTCGACAACCTGCTCCGCCTCGCCCAGCTGGTTTTCCGTCTTCGTCCTGCTCACACCCGCTCATCAGTTGAGAGACTCAGTAGCAGGATCGGGGGTAACGCACAGCTGGCCTCGCAACCGCTCGATCTCCGCCTTGTAAGTCTGCTCAGGCCGGACCTTCTTGCTCGACTGCAGCTGGTCCGTCAACTCGGCCGCTTTCGACTCGGTCGTCGCGAGGTTGGCCAGCGTCTCCTCCTGCGCGCAAAGTCGTGTCAATCGTGGAAGCGTGGAAGGAAAAGGGCGGAAAGTGAGCGAACGCACGTGCTGGTCCTTGAGCGAGTTGAACTGCTCGAGCAAGTCTTCATACGTGGCCTGCAGTGCTTCCTTGTCGTGCATGATGCGAGACTTCTCGTGCCGGATCTCGTAGAAGTCGCTGCGAAAGCCGGATGAAGCGTGTCGGATCGCGCGGGACGGGAGGAAGATAGAGCGGACGCACTCGACTTCCTCGTCTTCGCCCTCTTCGCGAATGTCGAGTGGCTGGACCTTGCTCATGACCTGCAAACGCGAGGAAGTAGTTTGCGTGCACGCCTACCCGCGAGCTGGAGAAGCGCAGCGCAGCGCACCTGCTCGATCGAGTACATCAGCTCGCGCTGTATCCATTCGTCAAGACTTTGGATGCGCGTAATGTGCTGTTGCTTCTTGTTCGACTGTACATATATCAGACCCATGATGAAAAGCGTCAGTCTCGCTGAGGATTCGCAACGCCCACTCCGCTCCGGGCAACGTACCTGAACAGTCAATGCCAGCACGAGTCCCGCCAACTTGCACACCTCGTCATTGCTCTCGTCCTCATTCTTCGCGACTTGCTGCAGGTTGGGTGTGAGGAGGCCGGCAGTCGAAGAATGCAAGCCGTCCCTGTTTCGCAAACGCATCTTCTCGTCAGCTTCAAGGTGCGCGCTTAGGCTGAGAAAGGAGCTAGACACACTCGAAGTACCGCACGATGAGCTTGTACAGCCGCTTGAGGTTGTTGAACCGGAGGACCCAGTTCTCGGAGAGGGCTTTGGCGTTCGAGGCAGAGTTCATAACCGGCCGGAAGTATTCGGCGTCGCTGCGGCCTCAAGACTGTTCAGCGCTCCTTCAAGTCTTCGCTAAAGAAGCACAGGACGAAGGAGAGTCCCCAACGCACATGTCTACAAGGACCTCCCCGAGAGCGACGCCGTCCTTCAAGTCGTCCAAGCCCGTGATCGCCCGCCTGCCCTGCCCGAAGCTCCCAGACTGCACCGCAGGCTGCACCTTGACCCATTCGACAAGGGCGTCAGGTAGTCGTGCATGTTCAGTGGTTGATGCGAGCGAGGAGAACAGGCTCTTTCGCGGCGCCGGCATGGCGGGGGTCGGCGTGGGTACCCTGTTATACTGCTGTAAATTTCTCGCAAGCAGTTGGCAGTCTAAGGGTCGTGTGTCGAGTGAGCCGGTTCGTCGAGGTGGGGTTTGAGCGGGAGATGAGATGGGGTTCGAGTCGCAGGGAAAGAGGAACGCTGGAGAGCGCTGAGAAGCCGTCGAGTAGCCTCGTGAGCTACGGTCTCTCGCAGCAGGCGAGAGCGAGGTTGAAGCGTGTTCGCAATCTTCTCCTCCTCGAGCGAAAGTCGCGAACAACGCCAACTCTCGCAGTAAGCCCCAAGACCGCGTGGGGAACAAGCAACGATGTAGTCCGATGCACGTTAATAACCCAGTGTCTGTTGGGGCGGAACCGCTCGCCCGTCCGCCGCCTCACAACGCAACAATCGCAACTCCCACGACGAGCGCTGCTGCCGTCCCCCCTACCGCCGCCCAATCGCCCAACAGTCTCCGCTCCGCTCCGCTGGACGTTCTCCCCGTCCCTCCGCCTGCCTGCACAGCAGTCGTGACCGTATTCGCCGCCACAAGCGTCGTCCTTACGCTCGGCGAATCAGATGAGGCACCGCCGCCTAGCGTCCCGCTGGGCCCGTAAATACCACCTGGCGGAGCAGTGAGGTTGCCGTCGTGCGCTGGGTCGGACGAGTTCGATGGCCAGGAGGGGTAGCGGATTGTGGTCGAGTTTGGGGGGAGGGCGAAACCGACGGAGGGAGGGGAGGCGCGGAAGACCGAGTAGACGTTCTTGAGGAAGGCGGCGCCGATCTGTGTGACGAAGCAAGGTGAGTGAGACGAACTCCATTGATGAGAGCTTGAAAGCAGAAGGGCGAGTCCAGCAAGAAATGCTCGAAAGGAAGCCGACAACTCACCACCCAGCTAATCCGACTATTGCTCCCGAAGCTCAAGTCAAAGAATGCGCCCAAGCACGTCGATTGATTCGTTGTCGAGTCAATGCCGAACGGGCCGAGATTGAAATCGGCGGTCGACATGTTGTAGGTCTGCTCGAGACGCGTGGTCAGCGGGAGAAGCGAGGCGTGAGTGTGGATGAAGAAACGCACAACGTTGCCGAACGTCAAGCCGACAGTGACGTTCTGCCGACAGGGGTAGGAGTAGTAGCCTGATCGGAAAGCGTATTGTCAGTCAATGTCTGCGGAACCGATGTAGCGAACCGCTCGAAGCGGTCGACAAGCGACTTTCCGCAGATTAAATACTCACCGCTATACGCTCCAGTCGCCGCCTTGGCGCCCTCAACCTGCGCATAAATCGCCTGCACGATATTCTTCGGACCGCCAATCAAGGTCGTGCCCGTATCAATCGCAACAAACTGTCCCTGCTCCTGCTCCGTCGCCCAGCTAGTCACATTCGTCCCATTGACAGCGACCTGGTCCATCCTCACAACCCAAAACGACTCCATCCCCGAAGGGATGGGGACGTAGTTAATTTCGGAAGAATAGAGAGAGGCGTTCAGGTAGCCGAAGGTGAGGGATCCGCCGGGCTCAATGGCCGAGGCATTGGTGACGTTGACGAAGCGCGTGAGGGAGACGCCGAAACCGGGGAAGGGGAGCGCAGGCGCTTGGTACAGGTTCTGCCAGAAGGGGGTGACGCCTGACGCGGCGAGCGGTTGCCAGCCCAGGCCTGTGAGCACAAGCTACAATCAGCGCAATTTCGACATGAAAAAGTCACCGTACGCACCCATGAGACCGCCGATATCGCCTCCGAGCAGATCCCGACTAACGCTATCGACCACCGCAAACGCCTGATTCGAGACGTTGTACCCTGCAAACGACACGTAGTCCTGCACGATCTCTCCCTGCGCCGAGCCTGACCCGTATTTGACGAGGAACGAGGTATTCATGTCTTTTTGGGTTGCCGAGAGGGAAGTGTTGTAGAGCGGGATGGAGGGGGGGCAGCCAGAGGACGAGGCGCAGAGTCCTTCCGAAGCCACCCACAGATCGGCGGAACTGTGTAGAGGGATCGTCGTCAGCACAGAAGCGGGGAAGAAGGGGAAGACGACGCACCCTGTATCGAGAATGCAGTTCATGTACTGCGTAGGAACGCCAATGCCGACTGGCGCATAATAAGACCTGTACGGATAGCATAGCAGCCGTCAGAATCGACCGTAGGAGCGAGAGTAACGCAGAACGCACAGATCAGCGTCGTAATTGAGCAGGCGAACCTCGCCGACCGGTGCATTGCTCGGGGTCGGCACCGATGTCGGCGCAGTATGTGTCGTGCTGCTCGTGTGCGTCGCCGACCCCGCGCCTGAACCGGACGGAAACGACCCAGCGGAACTCCCGCCAACTCCGGCCGTACTGAGGGCGGTATGAGAGCCGAGTGCGCCGCCACCGGGCGCTCCGAGCTGCCTCTCCTCGATCGTCCGTACTCGCCTTCGTCGCCGTCGACTCGCCTGGACGTCCCCATTGTCTGCATCTCGCTCGTCGAGGTCAAGCACCGCCTCCTCTCTGCGCACGCTCCGCTGTCCTGCGCCCGCCCTCTTCCTGAGCCTCTCCTCGCTCGAACCGTACTTCCCAAGCAGTCTGTCCTTCTCCCTCACCGCCCATCCGCGCAGGATGTCGCGGAGCTCGTCGTCGGAAGCTGCCCGGCGCGCCAAGTGACCGTTCCGTCGCAGCAGCGGGATATAGACGCCTCCCTGTGCATTTTTGGGCGGCGCAGGCGAAGGAGAGTATGCCGTAGGTGTTGCTGTCGCGACTGGAAGCGCTGGCGGAGGGAATGCAGCGGCTGCCGCGGCAAGATTCGAGAGGAGAGCGGCGCTTGCGGCCAGGAGGACGGCGAGGGGATGGGCGGGCGGCGGGACCATACTGGCCGGTCACAGCGTAGGTGCAAAGACTCCTTGAGCCTGCAAAGAACGCCTCGGCAGCTTGTCGAAGGTGTGTCGAGGAGTGTTCCGCGATGAAGACGAGGAAGGGGTCGAAGCGACGGCGAACGGCGGAGGAAGAGCTGGGTGGGCGAGCCGCGTTCTTGGAGAGCGTCTGAGCCAATGCAAGCCAGTCCAAGCAGCTGGATCGCGCAAAGTCGACTTGTCGAGATTGGAACTTGGCCGTAACTGAAGGAAGTGCTTTGGCTGGGGACATCCACTCGACATCGCTATTATGCGCCGGTTAAGCTACATTATACTCGTATTGCTCTCGCTGGACACCGCCAAGGATGTCCCGGCCAATCGCCCGCTCTTCTCGCATCGCCTGCCACACTTCTCACCCTCGTTCCTCGCCTTCTTCGTCTTCTCGAAGATGGCTGAGTGGAGACACGCAGACAGGGTCAGGAGAACGGCCACGCGAAGCTCCTGTCTTTCTAAGACGGGCACTCCGCGGACTCTCTGGCGCCTCGTCCTCTCCTCTCGACGACGGTCGCTCTTCCTTTCTTCCTTCTCGTGCTTCCCTTCCGACGCGCTGAGGCAGGGGTGGTCATCGATTCATGAGTGTGTCCATGTCGTGCCAGCTGAGCCAGTACGGCTACCCGTCGTCCCGCTTCCCACGCGATAGCTATACCCACCTTCATTCCCTGCCTTCGTTGCGGCTGTTCCGTTCCCGACGAGGATCAACACACGCAACAATACAGGTACCCTTCCCCGAAAACCCGGAGGACGAAGAAGAATCGCCTGAAGGACGAGCACGAGGCGGCATCTTCTCCCGCCGCGCCAGATCCGCCTCTCGCACTTCCCGCGCCGGCGAACAGAGCCGCTCACTCTCCCTCCAAAACACGCATAACATCCCCGTCTCTCCACCAAGCGACACGGACGCCATCTCCGACCACAGTGACCCTTCCCCTCTCCTCTCTCCCTCATCGCCCTTTTCTCCTTCTGCCCTCGAACACCCTCTCTTCGCACCCACATTCACACCACGCCAACTAGCCCGCCCGCAACGCTCGTCCCTCCACGCCCAGAAGCGCGAGAAGGGCAAAGTGAAGCACTCGCATGCCAAGGGCGAGAGGAAGGCCGAATTGAGGATCGTGACGGGCGTGTTGGAGCTTGTGGAGAGTCAGAAGAAGGTTGGGAAAGAGGGGAGGAAGTGCGGGAGGAAGGGGAGTATGGGAAGGGGTAGGATCGTGGTGGGCGGTCAAGGGGTAGGAGCGGGAGCGGTGCAGGCGACGCAGCAGCCGCAGCGGACGAAGCAGGATGGCTTGTTTCGGTATGCTCGAACAGATCGAGCACCGGCTCGAGTCGCACGTCGACGCTGGGTCGCATCCGGCTGCGTCTTCCGCTTCTACACCCTCGAACGGATCGAACGCAGAGAAGGGGGTCAGCCGCCCGGCAGAGGCGAGCGGAGCGGTTGCATTGATTAGTCTCGTCGGTGCAGCGGGGGTCGACATGTGGAGGAAGCGGAAGGAGGAGAAGGCGAGGAGGGGAAGTGTGTCGGCTGCGACGCAGACGAAGGCAGCGGAGCCTACGAGTCGGTGTGCGCCCTCTTTCTCGTCACTGAGACCAAGCTCTTGCTAAATCGTGATCTCGCAGCGTCGTGGACGCCGGCTATCGTTGCGACTGTCTGGCCGCGCTCGTCTTCCGTTGCATCCGCTCCGGCAGATCGCGGTAAGTCTGGGTTTCCCCTCGCTCCCTGTCGCTCTTGCGGATTCCGCGCATGTTACTGACAGCTTTGATCTTGCTCCCAACAGCCCCCGTAGCCTTCACTCGCCGTCCCTCAATCCCTCACCTGCTCGTGCCTCGCACTCCCAACCTCCCGCCCGCGCCTTACCTCTCTTCTCTAACTCCCGTCGAACATCGCCTAGTCCGGCACGCAGCCGCCGCTCTCCTCCTCAAAGACCATCGACACGGCCGAGCAATACAGAGTCTACACACCTGGTTTGTCCCGTCGGCGTGAGCGTAGGGAGCAAACCGGGAAGCGCCCGCCCGCGCTCTCCATCACTCATTTACCACGTGTCCTCCGCCATTCTCCGTGGTAAGACTGACGGTGATGCAACTCGCGCTTGCGGGAGGCGAGACGGGAGGTCGAGGCGTACAGGAAGTTGCAGGATTGCACTATCCTCCCTGCGTTTTACGGACTATTCGAGTGCGCGATGAAGATGGCTATACGAACCTGGCGCTCGTGATGGGGCGTGTGAAGGGCGGCCACCTTGGGAAGGAGCAGGTGGTGATGGAGTGGGTCACGACTTTCGACTCTCTCAAACGGTGTAGCTGACTCTAGCTCTCTCTGCTGTGTCTTCAAGAAGATCAAGTCTGCTGTGCGGATAGTGCACCGCTATGGCGTCCTCCATAGCAACGTCCGACTTGCCAACATCCTCCTCGCCCAGGACAAGATCTTCCTCCTCGACTTCGGCCGTTCGTGTCTTGATCCGGATGTAACACAGGCGGAAACGGAGACGGCACGAATCCATTGTGTGGTCGCAGAGGCTATATCGATACGTACACGACTGTGCAGTCCCTTGCGCTTGGTACGCGCGATTTGCAACTTGATCCTCGTTCTACAGAGACTGCTCGTCAGGTCGGCTTCGCTTGATGACCATATGCAAATCACTTTGCTCCTCCCGCTTCATGATATTGCTCCCGCAATGTGTCCCTTTCCCTCGCGTGACGACACCGGCCCGGATCGCCAGCCTCCTCCGTCCACCCAGCATTTCAGAAGATTGCTCCTGCCCCAGCTTCGACGCCGAGGCGGGAGAGACCGGCAACGGACGTAGCAGGACGCGAGCGAGCGAAGACGGCAGGTCCATCAGCTGCAGCAAACTCGCGGCACTCGTCAACGGCCTCCGCGCACGCCCAGTCGCGGTGCAGCGCACCAAAGGGCCGGAAACGTCGTGTCGAAGTCTTCGGTGATAGCCGCAGGATGCTGCGGGACGAGGTCCACCCCGAGCTTGATGAGGACGGCGAGCAGGAGAGTGGAGCGTCTTCGCGCCGTGCGGGAAGTCCGTACGACTTCGAGCAGCCTGATAGCAGTTTCTGAAGAGCACGCGAGCCAGAGCAGCTCTACGAGACGCGCCAGCGAGCGAGGTCGAGCGTATCGAGCTCGCAAAACTTCTCCGCTCGCCTGTGTAACCTCTTCCCTTCCCTCCACCCCGCTCTTCTCCCACTTTCACCTTTCCAGTCACCATGTCCTGCTACAACTGCGGCCAGGCAAGTCGACCGTCCAGCTCCTACCCGCGCGCGAGGTCTCGCCACCGCCTCGACCGACTTTGTCCTCGACGCGACACCCGGTCTCGCTACGCCAGACGGGGCGACAGGACGGGCTCAGGCGGCAGGCAGGGATGGACAGGATTCGCACGGGGACGAGCGGGACGCGCAAAGGGGGCGTGCGGGGCGAAGTCGAATCGAAGACGATGCTGCACCCTCCCTTTGCAACGCAAACATTGCCACTCACCTCTCTGCGGACCAAGACGGGGCGACGGTGGAGGCTACTTGTGCTTCGAGGGCGATTCTGTTGAGCACCTTTCCTATCTGGCGGGGCGGCGGAGCTGATGGTGGTCGTCGTCCGTCTCTTCCCTCGCCAAACACGTTCTTTCGCCGAATCTCGCCGTGACCCTGTCTCCTGCTGCTTCTCCTTACATCGTCTTGCGTCTACTAGCCCGGCCACATCGCCACTGCTTGGAAAGTGTCCTTCGCCTCAGCGTTCTCCTTCGTCTGACTAACCCGTCGTGTGGACTCGCAGCCCCACTGCCGGTACCCCCCAGTGCTACAACGCGCGTTCCCTTCCTCTCCCTTCACATCGCACGAAAGCTTACCTCGTTGCGACTCGACTGCAGTGCGGCCAGCCCGGACACATCTCCCGTTCGTCACCCTTCTCACCAGTAAACTGCCTCCTTCGTCGATCTAATTCTGTCCTCCGGCTCGTAGGCGAATGCTCGAACGCCGCTGCCCCCAAGAAGTGCTACAACTGCGGTGACTCCGGCCACATCGTGCGTTTACCTTTCCCTCGTCGACGATTGAACCGCTTCTCAAACCGTCTTCTTCGTTTTTCCAGTCGCGCGAGTGCCCCCAGAACCCCAACGCGGGTGCCGGCGGTTTCGGCGCTCAGGGTGCCGGTTTCGGCGGCGCTGGTGCTGGCGTCTGCTACCGCTGCGGCCAGCCCGGCCACATCTCGCGCGCCTGCCCCCAGAACTTTGCTGGTGCCGGTGCCGGCTGTGCGTCCCGCACCTTTCGCTGTGCGTCAGCGAGACGATACTGACGAGTCACTTCGACCGCTCGCAGTCGGCGGTGGATTCGGCGGCGGATTCGGCGGACCCGGCTACGGCGCCAAGACGTGCTACTCGTGCGGCGGTGTCGGCCACCTCTCGCGCGAGTGCGTCAACCCCTCCAAGTGCTTCAACTGCGGACAGCAGGGACACATCTCGCGCGACTGCACTCAGCCTCCCGGCCAGAAGTCGTGCTACAACGTGCGTCCTCGTCCTCGTTTCCCTGCTCGAGCTCGATCGTACTGATACGATGCCGTTCGTAGTGCGGCGAGACCGGCCACATCTCGCGCGACTGCCCCACCGCTGGCGGCGCCGCTCCCTCCGCCTAAGCGCCTCCCGTTCATTTCTCTCGGCGCTTGAACCAATCTCTCGAAATCCGCTTTTACGGTACCTCCCCTCCACGTGTCAACTTACTCTCTCCCCTGTTCTCTCTACCCTGTACGATACAAGGCGGCGACGGTTATTAGGGCTTTCTCCAAAACGAGACGGGTGAGGTGGGCTACAAGTAAGGGGCCTATCGTAATGCGATCTTTCGCTTGAAGGCATCACGGCGAGCATGGCGAGCGAGCGGAGCGAGAGAGTGGTGTCGCGCTTGGCATGGAGCCTGGACATGTGGTTGTGGTTCGCCTTGGAGACATCCCACTCTCGCTCGTCTAGAACCCTCGTCGTGTACGGCATAGCCAGTGTTACACCTTGCTTAAGTAACGCACGGACGAGAGCATTCAAAATGCTCTGCTGTCCATCCTGCTCGCTCAGTTCGACTCCGACACGTCGCCGCGACCCTTGATGAACATGCCAAACTTCTTTTCGAGCATGCGAGCGTTCTGCGTCACACGATGCTCATCGAACGGAAATCGAGCGCAAGGCAGAGCGAGCAGAATGCACCTGCTCAACAAGCTTCTTGATCTCCTGCCTCTCCTTGGCGAACTTGTCCTCCCTCAATCCGTCAACCGGCTTGCTCGGGTTCCCTTTCCGAACCTTCTTGCTCGCACTTTGTTTGGCTGCGCGGCCGGGACGAGTCGAGGTGGATGCAACGGCGGGTTCTTCGGTGAGAGGGTTCTCTTCGTCTTATTCCTGGAGAGACCAGAGGTGCTTGTCGAGTGCGGGGATGTCCTTGCCGAAGGCGTGGCCTGTGTGCGGAGTACCCATCAGCGATCGGAAGGAGGCAGGCGAAAGAAGGAGTCCTACGAGCAGATCTCTCGTAGGTAAGCCGACCGGGCTTGTCTGTGCACCAAATGTTTGTCAGATCTTGGCAATCCGACAAAGGTCTATGGAACGGATAATACGCACAGAAAGACGGGATCACGCAGTCCTTGACGGGCTGGTGAAGGTCGGGGTGTAGCCGCTTCAAGAACGTGACGCGGACGAGGCCAAACGAAAGCGCGGGGGTAGTGGGCGAATTGAGCCTAGAACAAGATCGAGGCGCACTGCTTCTACGGCATTGACGGTACAGGCGGCGGAGGAGGAAAAGGTCCGAAATGAACTGCACGTTGTCGCAGCGCTGCAGGCAATTCCGTCAGCCGCATGCCTCGCAGGATTGAAGTGCGAGCGACTCACGACGCAGTGCTGATTCTTCTCTAGCATGTAACATTGCCAGTCTTTCAGAAGTCCGGGCGCGAGTTCTGGCATTCCGTCGCGAGCCCGCGCACGCTTCCAGATGACGCTGCCGGACATCGTGTCGGCCAAGACGCGGTCGAACGCTTTGCAGACGAGGCGAAGCTCGACGAGCGTCTTATGCGGTTGGAAAGAAGCGATCTGTTGGCGAAGAACGGAAAAGGGTGAGCGTCCGCTTCAACCTAGGTATCGGCTCGCCCGTGAGGAGTCTGCTCCCAAGGTAACACAACGTCTCAGAACATCAAATGAACCAGCGTACCTCGGTGAGGGCATCAATCGGCAGCTTGGTGAGGAGGTGGGCTCTCGTAAGCTTCCTGCCCTCCTTGCACGCTTCTGCTTGGCGCTCCACTCAGCGGCGTCGTCATCGCTGGCTTCGGCGGCGCCATCCTCAACCTCCTTCTCCTCGTCGCCCCCGTCACTTCCTCGTCGTCCTGCTCCGCCTCGGCATGGCGCGCCCTCTTGCCGCCTGCAGAAGGCGACTCAGTGTCAGTGAGAGCCCTGGAGCTATTTAGCCAGTCTCGCGAAACGCACCTCTCGCCGTCCCAGCCTTCGCCCGCACGTTCAGACTCTCGCGACCGCCGTCCTCCTCGCCCGACGAAATTTCGGCGTAAGAGACAGCGGAAGCAGAAGCGCGAGAAGCACGTCTAGCAGCAAGCATCGTAGCAGACGACTCAGCGGCAGATGCGGGAACAGCAAAGCTTCGTTCCCCACCACCCTCGACATTTCTATCGCAAGTCCCCCTGTTCTTCGCGGCTCCCCTTCTCACCGTGGACGACAGCAGAGAGCGCAGAACGAGTCTGCATTACGCCCACGAAGCCGCGGCCGTCCCGCCGCTGGTAGTCACATCCATCCCCTCGCGAAAGCGTTCGCAACCGTTGTAAACGGATCCTCGCTATCGGCCACCTCCTGCAGGAAGAGGTCGTGCCGTCCAGCGAGCTGCTCGTTGTTCTTGCGGATCTCGCGGATGACGCCGTGCGTGCGAGCGCAATTCCGGCACTGAGTTTCGTTCTCGCCGAGACAGCTGCGCAAGACGACCGACGTGAGCTTGACGACCAAACTGACGGTGGGACCGCACATACCGCTGGTGGTACGAGTGTCGGCACATAAAGTGCGTGGCGGGCAAGTCGAGCTGGCCGCCGCAAGCCGAGCAGCGAGTGACCTGGAAGACGCGCGGGACGTTCGGATCCGACAGCTCCTGGATCTCTTTGCGCTTCTTCGCAGATTCGGTGCGGTACGAGGCGATGAGGGCCTGGTCCTGCAATGATGAGCAAGTCAGAAGAGCCAGGGTGGAAGAGACGAGAGCAAGACGCACGGGTTCGATCTCCTGCTTCTCCGCCAGCAACTGCCGCTTCAGGTACTCCCTCACAAGCCCGATACTCGCCGTCCCATCCGAGCTCAAGATCTGCACGACCGCAATAGGCGGCATGACCTTCTCGCGGTCGATCTCGTCGAGGATGTCGAGGACATCGGCTTGATGCCGGGAGAGAAGCTCGGATGACGTCGTAAGGTATCGCAAGACGAGGCGGTAGAGCGAGGGGCGAGACGGGCCGTAGCGTCGCAGGGATCGGACGACGCGGGCGGAGAGGCTGGTGTTGGACGAAGAGGCGAGGGAAGCGTCAATCCAGTCTGCGCGGCGCAAGCAGTCAGCTTCGCCGCATCCGTGGGAAGCGATCGACTCACATCTGACGACATCTTCATACATGCCGAGCAACTCGTACAGCAAGACGAAGCCGTCCTCGAAGCCCTTCGTCGTACATACGAGCAAAGCCTGCGTCTCATCATACGGGACTTGGTCACGACACCGCAAGAGCTTGATT
This sequence comes from Rhodotorula sp. S30-09, assembly GCA_023628235.1. Lineage (NCBI taxonomy): Eukaryota > Fungi > Basidiomycota > Microbotryomycetes > Sporidiobolales > Sporidiobolaceae > Rhodotorula > Rhodotorula sp. S30-09. The sequence goes on from JAMALD010000015.1 coordinate 249,269, forward strand.
GCCTTTGCCCGCAGCTGCGCCTGCTCAACCTCGTCTTCGCGGTCGTCGTCGTTGAAAGACCGCGACGGCAGTGGCGTGACGTAGAGTTCGAGTAAGGTGTTCCAGACGACTTGCTCGTCCCGCGCTGCAGCGTCAAGATAGTCGGGCGGAGGCGCAAGGTCCCGGGCTTCGGGCAAAGGGAAGTCGGTTCCGGTCAAGCTTGTAGACGGAACAAGCGAGTCAATCGACTTGGTGTACCGTCGAGCCGCAATCTGCTCGAGGAAGGAGATGAAGTGTCGCGGCTGGTCGGCGAAGTGGGCAAAGAATTGCCGGGGCGATGGAAGAGTCGAGTCGGGCTCGGTGGTCACGAGTTCGGAAGAGATGGAGAAGTTGGCGAGCGAGGCAGAGTCGGGGATGTCGTAGCCCGGCGAAGCTGTCCTGCCCTTCGTCGTTTTTTTCTCCGTTTCGCTCCGCAGGGTCGAGATACGATCCCGCTTCGCCGAGTCCCGACTCGTGTCCTTCTTGTTGCGCTTGTCGTCCTTCGCTGTCAAGCCATTCTCCTTCTGCTCCTCACCGCAGCAAATCTCAACCAGCACCTCCGTCGTCAGATCCGGCTCGTTCGCCAATAGGACCCCACCCCACCGCTTCATACTCTCCTCGGCTTCCTCCCTCCCCGCCTTCCCGCCAATTTGCCCGCGCGCCAACTCGCGCACATACCGCAGCGCACCGACAAAGTCGTTCGTGTCTTCGATGGAGATGCGGAGGTACTCCCCGTGCGCGCGGTATCGCTCGGCGAGCCAGCTCGCGTGCGAGAAGTAGGAGGCTTGGCGCAGGACTCGGATGGCGGTCTCGAGGTCGAAGGGTGGCTCGTCAACTACAGCATCACCGCTCGTCCCGTCGGCGGCGCGGGAAGAGGAAGACGAGTGGATGAAGCGAGACAGGGCGTCGTCGTCGGCGAGCTTGGTGTAGCAGTTCAGGAGGAGGGTTGTGATATCGCTGTTGGCGAGACCGCGCGAGTGCAGCTCTTGCAGGTACGATGTGAGGTGGGTGAGGCGTTGTGCGTCGAGAAACTGTGTGCAGTGGAGTTAGCGAAGCAGGCGAGGCGGGTTGGACGAACGATGCACCTTGCGAATCACGTAGCTTGCTTGCACTGTCCCGACCGTCTTGAGGTAACAGCTCATCGCACCTTCATAGTCGCTCTTCGAGTAGAGGTGATCTCCGTATCTGCAGAGGGATCGGGATCAGCTTAAAGCGCCTGAAGGAGAATTCTCAAGGCGCGCCTTCGGTAAATCTCCGCAATCTCATTGTCGCTCATCCCCCGATTCTTTGCGAGGCTGATCGCGAGCGTGTAGAGGTTCCGCTGGAACAGCGTCGACATCGAGTCTTGCAGCGGCTGCTCGGTCAAGCGGAAGAGCTGGCACGATGAAGAGTCAATGTCAGCTAAACAGCGTTGAGATAAAGAAGCGTCGAGGACGCACCTTTCCGGCTTCTGTCAGAACCCAAATCGCTCCCCATGCCTCGACCACGTCCCTCACACCGCTCAACTCAGCGTCCGCATCCGCATCCCCAAATGTCCCGCTGAACGCGACGAACTTGTTCTCCGGGTCGAAGATGGTCACTTTGGCAACTCGCTCGTCGGCAGAAGTGTCGGAGGCTGACGTGGGTCGTGAAGAACCTGTAGTTCGGGCGTGTTGGCGGATTGTTGCGGAGGTTGAGGCGAGGCTGGAAGTGAGAGGTGGAGAGACAATTGCGAGGTAAGGAGTCGGCAGCTGACTGGTTGATACGGATGAAACGTAGGAGCTAGACGAGGCGTGCAGGGCGCAGATCGATGACTTCGGACCTGCTCGAGAACGGTCAGAACAGCAGCGCGCGAACGGAAAGAACCGTCCTTGCTGACCCTCGTAAGCCCAACATCCCTCTCGTCCATCGCTGCCGTACACATAGATCGCCTCATCCCGCGCCGCCACCATCCGCTCCGCCGTCTCGCCCTCCTCCTGTCCAACACCCTTCCCGACTCCTAGGCGCATCACCTTCGCGCAGCCTACCGCTGCACCATGGTCGTCCAGCACGGTCGGCGTAGTCGTGGCTCTCTGCTTCGAGGAGGTCGGGAGCGGCAGAGCGAGGATTTGTGATGTTGTGAGGATGAAGAGGGTCTGGATGGGCGAGGAAGGCGAGGCGGCCGTGATGCCGATGTTCGTGACGGGTTCCTTGTTTCCCTCCGAAAAGGTTCGCAGTTTACCCATTCCTCCTACGACGAACAGCGATGCCTTCCCGCCTGTCCGCCCTTTCGAGGTAGACGAAGCAGGTTCAGCGGCCCGTGCAGCTGCTTCCTCCAAGTCGTACAAGCTCGATTCAATAAGTTCGTCGACGCGTTTCCAGCCCACGACCGAGCCGTCTGCCAGTCCGACGACGATGTGCGAGAGCGAGGGAGAGACAGCGAGCGAAGAGACGGGTGAAGGGCGAGACGCGTTCGGTGATACGGCGGATTGGCGAAGGAGGGTGAGGTGCGGGGTTGGCGGCTCGGATGTAGATGTATCGGTTGGAAGAGAAGGCTGGGAAAGGGTAAGAAGCCAAACTTTGAGGAGAGGAAAGGGAGTTGAGGAGTCGTCCTGGTTGAAGGCGAGGTCAATCGACACGACCGCATTCTGCGTATAATGGAAACTCACTCCGACCGTCACGAAGATGGCCCAACCTCTCGCAGAGTCCCACTCGCACGTCTCCATCAGCTGTACCCGTCCGCCGTCATACGCCCGCCAACTCCTCTCAGCCGTCCAGTTCTCGTCGACCCAGCGCACGCTGCCCTCTAGATCCGCCGATAAGACGATTCCATCACCCAGTAGGGGGTTCGAGTGCACGCATGAGATGAGCGACGGGTGTTGGACGAGTTCGGGGGTGGTGGAGCTGCTCGACGACGAAGGGAAAGGCGTCGAGCCGAAGAACGAGAACTGTCGCCACTGCGAGAGCCAAAAAGGTGTCAGCGTGACACCTTCAAGCACGCCTCGCTCGAGCGCAAGGGTGCTTCATCGAGACGGCGAAGTGGGGACTGACTGCAGGAGCTGCCATCGTCGCTGTACCCGCCTGAGCAGGACCAGCCATGTTGACAGAGCCTTTCTGAGCCGGTGTCGTCCGTCTGGACATGGCCAATCAGGCAACGAAGCGAGAGAGCGCAGAAGGAAGTAAGGAGGACGAGGTCAAGCGGGTGTCGCTCTCGACAACTCTCGCAAACGATGGATGCTGAACTGTAGAATAGAACTCGAAAGGGGGAAACGCTGCTGCTGCTACACCCCATTTAAGCAAAAAAAAAGGCGAGAGAGCGCGGCGCGAGCGCAAGCCAGCGTCGTGTGGTTCCCTACCTGTTGTATTGTCCTTCCTCCTCCTTCTTTCTCCCCTCGCGGTCCCGTCCGCCCTCACCGCTTCGTCCGTCTCAGCGGTCGCATCGGCCGTCCACCAGGTCCAGTCGTCGACGACTCGTTCCCTCCGCTGCCAATGTTGAACAACCCTCCTCCCGTCGCGCTAGGCGTCCCAGGCGCCGAAGCTGGCGCACCAGCACCGAACGTGAATCCTCCAGTCGCTCCGGGCGTGACAGCACTGGCGCCGAACGAGAAAGGCGCGGCGCCACCGGGACCTGCGACGGCGCCCGTCATCGTTCCTCCCCCTGACGCGCCGAACGTGAACGGCGAAGCAGGTGCAGCACCAGGCGTTGCAGGCTGCGAGGCGGGGACACCGAACGAGAAGGACGGAGCGGCGGTCGCGCTCGAGGCGGACAGCGACTGGCCCATCCCGGTCGAGGTGGGTGCGCCGAAGGTGAAGCCTGTCGAAGCGGTCGCACTAGTCGGAGTTCCAGGCGCAGGCGAAGGGGTGGCGGAACCAAACGTAAAAGGTGCGGAAGTCGACGGGGCGGGTGCGGCGCCGAACGCAGGTGCTGAAGATTGCGCGCCGAACGCGAAAGGCGAGGGTGCAGCGCCAGCTGCCGACGTACTCGCGCCGAAGCTGAACGACGGCGCGGTCGCAGCTGGCGAAGGCGGTGCAGGCGAGGCAGGCGGAGAGGCGCCAAAAGAGAAGGACGGCTTGGCGGCGGTTGATGCGGTACCGCCAAAGAGGGACGGCGAAGCGGCAGGTGCGCCGAACAGCGATGCAGGTGGAGCGTCCTTCTTCTCGGTCGACGCGCCGAACGTAAAGCCGGTCGACCCTGTTGTCGCACCGAAAGGCGAAGGAGCGCTTGACGAGGCGGCGAAGCTGAACGCAGGCGCAGCCGGAGGGGCGGGACTAGCTGCCGCGCTCGACTCGCCGCCCTCGTCCTCCATGCCGCTGTCGCCGTCTGCATCGTCCGTCACCGCTGCCTTCGCCGGACTAAGACCGCCGAACAAAGGCGCGGGTCCGGGCGTTGTGTCCTTCTTCTCATCAGCTTGCGGTGTTGCCGGAGTTGTGCCGAAGGTGAAGGTAGGAGGTGGAGCCTTGGTCTCGGTCGTTGACGCGGGGGTCGAAGAAGCGCCGAAGGAGAAGGGAGATGCGGCGGGCTTGTCGACGGGCTTCGCTGCGGCGCTACCGAACGAGAAGGGAGACGAAGCAGGCGCGCCATTAGGGGCGCCGAACGAGAAGAGCGGAGCAGGCGTGTCCTTGTGCTGCAGGGTAGCGCGAGTCAGTGCTGATCGACCTTCCGAAGCAATGAGGGTCCGCACCTCTATCTTCTTCTCCGTCGCAGCAGGAGCGCCAAACGAGAAAACAGGCTTGGCGGGCTCATCCTTCTTCTCATCGCGCTCATTCGACTCTTCCGCCGCGGGTTTGCCAAACGCCGCGAAGGGGTTCGCCACCGGCGCCACAGCCTCCTTCGCGTCAGGCGTCGGCGGGATGACCTCCGTCGGCTTGATGATCGGCAGCGGCTCGTCCTTCTTCGTCGCCGCGCCGGAGACCGTTGGCATGGCGGGTTTGGGCGCCCCCTCGTCCACCTTCTTCTCTGCCGAGGGCTCCTTGTCCTTGTCGGCCAGAATTGAGGCGAAGAAGTTGGGCTTTCCATTCGTTGTGGCGGAAGCGGAAGGAGCGGTAGTGGTGGCGGAGAATGAGAACCCAGACGAGGACGGCGCGGACGTTGATGGCTTGGCGAAGAAGTCGGAGGCGGCGGGAGTTGATGCAGGCTTGTCCTTCTCCGCGTCGTCCTTCTTTGCGGCTGGCGCGCCGAACGAAAAAGTCGGCAGAGGCGCAGCTGGCTTGTCGGTGGAAGCGGGGGCGGCTCCAAACGAGAATGCTGGCTCGGCCGGCTCGCTCGTCGAAGTCGAAGCAGGCGCACCGAGACGGCTCAACAAGCTGCTACCGGACGTCGCCGGCGCAGCCTCGTCCTTCTTCTCAGTTGCCGCAGCAGGCGCACCGAACGAGAAACCAGCGGGGATTTTGAAGGCGGGCAATTGGATCTTCGCGAGCGCCTCGTCATCAATAGGCGGGAGGTCCTCCTCTTTCGCCGAGAAGACGCGCGACGAGCTGGCGTGCTGCCTCGACGTGTGCGACTTTCCGGGTCGGAGGGACGAGCGTCCGTTCGAAGTGGATGGAGCTGTGGCGGGGAATGAAGAAGGCGCAGGGAAGGTGATCTTAGGAACGGCGGGAGCCGCCTCGGTGGTAGGTTGGGGCGGAGGAGGTGAAGGCGATTTGGCGGCAGGGGTAGGAGCCCCAGACCGCTTCTTTGCCGAAGGAGGCGGGGCAGGCGAGCGCGACTTGGTGAACCGCTTAGCCGGTCGAGCCTCTTCTTCCACCTTCTCCGTCTCCTCACAACCCATCTCTTCGTCCTCCTGCTCCTCCTCTACCGGTGCAGCCTTACCGCCCCGGGTTCGACGCGGGGTCGGAGCAGGCGAAGGCGACTTGGTCTGGGCGCGTGAGGAAGCGCGAGTCGACCGCCTCGGCGACGTAGGCGGTTCCAGCAGCCTCCCCTTTCCCTTCTCACCCTTCGACGAGATCCTCTGCTTCGCCGCAGACCTCGTGACCCTCTTCGGACTGGCGACCTCCTCCTCCTCAGGCGCCGAAAACACATCCTCCATCTCGTTACTCGTAACCAACTCGTCCATCCGTCTCCTCCTCTCGCGCCTCCGCCTCTCGCGCTCCCTCTCGCGCTCCTCGTCTTCCATCCGCTCGCGCTCGCGCTCTTCACGCTCTTGTTTGATCAGCGCACGACGGCGCTCTTCGCGCGCGCGGAGGACAGCCTGCAGGCCTTTTGCGGGACGACCGCTCTGGGTTGCGGAAGGAGCGGGCTCGGTCGAGGTGCGAGATGAGCGGGCGGCGTACGGCGTACCGGAGAGGATCGAAGGAGTGGTGGACGAGCGATGGAGGCGGGACGAAGACTGCTCGAGTGCGGGGACATTGATGTGCTTGGCCTACGGAGAGCCCGTCAGCGATAGAGACCCTTTGGTAGTGAAGAGAGCGAACGGACCTTGACTGTGCCGCGCTTGGCCTCGCCGAGCGGCGTCCGGCCCATCCCCTCGAGGACCTCGAGGATCCGCTCCGCCTCGTTCTTCGGCATAGGCGGTGCTTCCCTGCGCGATAAACATCCTTCGTGATGAGTAACGGCGAATGTATCGGCGAGACTGAATCGACGGGACCGCGAACGCACCGCTCCTTCTCCTTCTCGAGCCGCTCGCGACTGACCAACCCCATCTGCGGGTCCCACACCAACTGCTTCTTCCTCGCCCTCTCGACTCCATTGATCCCCGCCTCGTCCGAAAGCATCTCGATCTCGTCGCCACCGTGCGCGGCGAGACTCGACAACCCAGAACCTACAGTCGCGCTGCCCGAGAGGAAGTGGTGTTGCGGGTTGAGCGGGCTGCCTGCGCGGAAGGGGCGTTTCTGGCCCACAGGGCCGGCTGCGGACGAGAGACCGTCGCGCATCGAGACCGAGCCGGTGAGCGAGGGCGAGGTGCCACGCGGGAGAGTCGATGAGTATGGGAAGAGAGGGTGGCCGGTACTGGCTGCTGCTCCGCCTGCGACAGACGATATTGACCGGCCCGATACGGACGGCGAGCGAGGCTGCATCGCCGTGCGCGAGACAAAGGGAGAGCGGGAGGTCAGGCCAAAGGGGTTCGACGTGACGACGTTTCCGAGTCTCGGGTTGAAGATGGCTGAGGCGGAGGCGGGCGACGGAGGCTGGGCGAGCTGGAAGGACGACATTGAGCTAACGATGCCATTGCGGAGGGGAGAGGGCGAACGGCGTTGTTGCTGTGCGAGTGAGGCAGACGACCGGGCGGGAGAGGCGGCGCGAGAGTGTCGGCCCAGATTAGCGGCAGTGAGGAAGGAAGGTCCGGCGCTGCTGCTGTTCGTCGAAGCGCTGTTCGGTAGGACTAGTGTGGAGTGTGTCGAGCGTCGACCGGCGGCAGCTGTTCCACCGCCGAGCGTCGAGAGAGCCGACATGGACGACGAGGACGAGATGCCGCCCGCGACCGGCGGCTGCTGGCTGCCGACCTTGGTCTGCGCAATGTTGTGGCTCGTCTTGCTCCTTGTGATGCCTCCCGCCCTGCCCTGTCCCCTCTGCCGCTCCTCGCGCTGCCTCTCGCCGTCGAGCTCTGCCCTGACATCAGCGAGACTGGTCGACGCGGCGAGCTGCTTGCTGCTCGAGCTGCGGGTCAAGAGTCCAAGCATCCTCCCAGGCAAGCTCCTGACCCTCCCAAACAAGCCCTGCGCTTGCCGTGGCTGCTGCGTCGGGCTACCCTCCCCCTCGCGCTCATCGTCGTCCCCGTCGCCGCCACGGTGGTGCTGCTGCTGAGCCTGCGAGCGCGTCGCAACCCTCCCCGCATACGGAGAATACCCAGGCCCGCTCTTGCCTCCAATCTGCCCCAGTTGCCGCTGCCGAGTCGAGACGGGCGACCCCTGCTCGGTCGTCGAGCGCAGGGACGACAGCCGCGGGTGCTTGCCCGTCGAAGGCTCAACGGGCGAGTTTGCCATGCGCGTGTGCGCCCTTTTGAGCCCTGGAACGAGCGGCGAGCACAGTTGTCGATGTTGGAAGCACAACGCGGAGCAGGACGAGCGTTGGCAGAGGCGGCGTCGCCGACGCTCGCTGGGCGGGCTGTGTATGTGCCGCGCTCAATGCTTGAGACGCCGGGAGCCAGTCAAGCTTGTTCCTGACCGAAAGGGAGCCGTTGACGACAGATTACAGCCCTTTCTCCTCCTCCTTTCTCTCGAAAGCGCCCTGCTCGCGCAGCTGTACCTCATGCACGATTTCCTCCCGTACAGTGCGCTCGTATAGGATACTGCACCTTGCCGGAGACGTTCGAATTGACGCGAGTCGATACAGAGAGAGTCCAGCATTCTTAAGGCTACAACACATCATCCCTTTCCCTAGCGATACACATCACCCGCCCCTGCACTCAGCAACACCTCCCTGCACCCGCCCCGCCTGCTCCCGTCAAGCTGATAGAAGGCAGCGACGAGCCGGACGGGGCTTTGCGCGCGCGGTTCGCGGCGAGCGACGCTTGATGTCTTGCGTGGACGAGGCGGGTGAGAGTGTTGAAGGCCTGTCCGGTCCACAGCTCAACTAGTCAGTCCTGCTTCTTCGAAGAAGGAGAAAGGGGAACCGCTGAGAGGGAGGAGGAAACGCACCTCCTCGACTCCCTGCCCACTCTTCGCACTAGTCTCGACATACCCCGCCAACCCCTCCTCCTGGGCCCACCGTTCCGCCTCCTCTCTCTCAACCTCCCTCTTCTCCCCTCCGCCTCCCGCCTCTCCCTCGCTTGAGACGTCACCCTTGTTCCCAACCAACAAGATCAATAGATCCTCTTCTCCCCAGGATCGCAGGTCCGAGAGCCACCCACGACAGTTGGTGAAGGATTGGTGGGAGGTTAGGGAGAAGACGAGTAGTGCACCGCCGGCGCCGCGGTAGTATGAACGGGTGATGGCGCGGAAGGATTCCTGTCGCGAGGCAAACCAGAGATGGTCGGCCGCTGGAATCATTGATGTGAGGAGGGCAGGGAACGCACTTGGCCTGCTGTATCCCAGATTTGTAGCTTGATGCGCTTGCCTGCGTCAGGCCCTTCTGTCAAATCGACGATCCGCGACCCAAACTCGACGCCGATGGCTGCGAGAAACCCGCGCCAAGTGTCAGCGATGCTCTCTCGTCGATTCCTCACCTCACCAGTCACCAGGAAGCACTACCTCAGGGGAGCTGCCCGCCAAACAACGGAGGAAGCGAGATTGCAAGAGAGAATGAAGGAAAGGGGAACGGACTCGGCTCGGAATGCTGCAAGAACCTGTCGTCCGTCAGCCGCACGAGCAGGCTCGACTTGCCGCATGCTGCGTCGCCTAGGAGGATCTGTTTTTGGATCTGGTGCGGTGCGAGGGAGGGGAAGAGAGGAGGGAGGAGGGAGGAGACGACGAGGGTCAGTTCTTTGCGAGTACTCAGCGAGCGGGTCAACTGGCGGGGGCGGGTCAGTCGAAAGGGAACAACGCAAAGCCTCCTGCGCCCATTCAGCGCAGCCGAGAGCCATTCCTCGCCGTTCCCCTCCTCAACACCCGAAGCGCCCAAACCAAACCTCTTCCTCATCTGCACCAGCCCGATCATACCCGGGCTGTCCAGAACCCCTCCGTCATATCGTCCATCGTCCACTGAACCGCCCACACCGGCCAGGACGACCCTCGTCCCCCTTCCTTCGGCAAGGATAACCCCAAAGCCCTTGCCTTCCCTCGGCCTTTCCCGCACAGCGGGGGCGACAAAGCGAGCGGTATCGCTGGGAGAAGAGAGTGTACAAAGTCCCAGGTAGCCATCTGAGCTTGCGATAGCGATGAGAAGGAGCGGAGCCGAGAGAGATGGGAGAGGGGACGAACGGGTAGACGGCTTAATGGCGGACGGACAGCTGGAACGCCAATCGGAGGTAGGAATGTAGGGACTAGCGAGCGACGTCAAAGCGGCGGAGGCAACGTGCGAAGCTGCCGACGCTCGTAAGTTAAGTTGCTCGCTTTGAACGATTCGCGCTCGTTACTCGGAAAGACAACCACATTTCTTTTGCACCTGTTTCCCATCTTAACCAACGCTTCTATACCGCCACCTTCGACACCGCCGTGCCGTTCCGCCAACTCGACCGAGAGGAGAGAAGGAGGAGGATTGGAGGAAATTGAGGGGGGAGAGTCGGAAGTTGCGAGGCTTTGGTAGGGCTTAGTGTTGCTCGGCGGTAGGAGGGACGATCCACTCCTGCAAATGACAGGACGATCGTCAGTAAGCTGGCCGACACGACGATGCTGAAGAGCTGCTCCGCGCCTCGCGCGGACTCAGAATACGCTCGAAGACTTCGCCGACTACGAGCAACGAGGACCGTCGAGCTCACCGCGGTGCTAGCCTTGCCGTTCTCCCACTTCTGGACCTTGAGGGTGATGACCGCCCTGCGCTCCGAGGCAACGCGCTGTTCCTCCTTGAGGGCCAGGCGCGTTGCGCGCGCAGCAACCTGGACGTACTTGTTGAAGCTGTCGAGCGCACGTCAAGGTTTAGTCGTCCGGTCAAGAGGGAGAGAGGGGAGGGGCGAGGTGAGCGAGGAGCGAGGGAGAGAGGGTGGGTCGGGGGGGGCGCATCAGGGCGCGGGACGGGGTATGGCGGTGTGCAGGCGGTTCAAGAGTGTCATCGAACAGCATGAGCGTGTTCAGCAGCACAGCAAGGCGGCGTAAAACCGAGTTTGAATGTGGGTGAGGGTGCGAGGGCGAAGTCGGGGTCGATGGGGAGCGGGCGAGCGGGACGAGGAAGATGAGCGCGGTTCACACTGCATCCAGGGCGTGTGTGCGCACCTGAGAACACCCCTCCAGGACATGGTTGCGAGTTTGCGAGTTGTGGTGAGGCTGAGCCACGGCGGAGTCCTCGAACGGGATCCACCAAGTCGCTCAGTCTGCTTGCTACAGTATTTGTTAAATCCGATGCGGCTGTAACAGTACTGTTACTGGAGCTTTCACGACATCAGGAGGCATCGTTGTCGAGTAGTTTTCGACTTCACCGCTCTCGCACGCTTCGACAACGACGACACCGCTCTCTCGCTCTATCTAGCTCACTGACACACTCAGACCGCTCTCGTGACTCCCACCATGCTCGGCTGGTCGACTCATCTTGGCAATAAGCTCTTGTGCGTTCTCCTCGCCTCCTCGCGCAGCCCCACTTCGACGACAACAACTCCCTCACTCGGCTCGCTAGGCTTACAGACTGACGCTTACACGCGCACAGCGGACCAGATCCAAAGCTCGAGTTTGCGAAGTCTGGACAGGGATTGGACTTGTTGGCGGGGCGTGTGCGTTGCTTTCCTCCCTTTGCCTGGGAATGCCTGTGTGAACGGCCGCTCACAAGGCTGGTTCTCTCGCAGACAATCCCGTTGGACAGTGCGTGACACGCCAACTCCTTGGACCCGTGCGGAACTGACAGTCGGCGGCCTTTCCCTCGTCCCTCAGGTCCATACTGGCGACAAGTACGTTCCGTTCAGTCGCTCCTCTTTCTCCTACTACTCCATAATTAATACTGCCTGCGCACCCGCAGTACCTCGCCCTCTTCGACTCCCCCTCCGACGTCGTCGTTCTCCTCCCCTCCTCCTCGCTCCTCTCAGCCCTACACTCCAACCCGCACAACGTCCTGACCCTAATCCACTTCCTCGCCACATCCCTCTTGTCACTCCTCGCGAACCCGTCGTTCCCCAATGCCGACTTGGCGAAGGAAGCGTTGAATGCGATTAGGGTACTGAGTAGGGTTGTGCCAATTGTGCTGGCGCCGAGGGTTGCGGGTGCGGTGGATGAAGTCGAGGAGGAGCTGTTTTGGAGGATGGAGAAGGTGGCCGTGAAGAAGGAGGTGGGGGAAGAACCGGCAAGCGGGAAGGAGGAGACGAAGGCGAGCGACGCGGAAGGACACTTCGTGCTAGAAGACGACGACGAGGAGGAGGACGCGACAACGGCGGACCCGCTCACCTCCGCGTCGGCGTCAATGGCGCAATCCGCAGCGGAGGAGCCTGCGTTCGAAGAGTTGCCGCCCCTTGCGGAACGGCTGCTCAGCGCACTCGTCGACTTGCTGTTCGTGCCGGGCTTCACGCTGCCTGAGAGTAACCGTGCTGGTGCAGACTCGAGCGTCGTGACCTATTCCATCTGGTACGTCGTCAAACACAGCTCACGGATGCGAGTCCTCCTCGGTCTCCCCTATCTCGCACGCTGATCGTATCCTTCGTCGACCACACAGGGAACCCGGCATCGCCTCTCCCCCGCCTTCTCACCCGCGCCCCGCACTCCCAAACTCCACCCTCTCCGCCCGACTCGAGATCCTCCGCCTCCTCACACTCCTAATCTCCCTCCCCTCGCTCCTCACTTCCCCCTCGCACTTCCCCTCCTTCTCAAACACCTGGCGCGAAGCACTCGTCTCTGGCCGCGCGGCAGGAAAGGGCGACAAGAACGTTGTGCTTTGCTTGTTGTGCTCGGTGTTGAATACGGCGCTCAATGCGGGTGCGGCAGGGTCAGGTGCGGCGGTTGCGGTGGCGGTGAGCGCAGGTGCGAAACTGGAGGGTTTGAGGGAGAGAGCGGCGAGGTTGGCGACGGAGACGGCGAAGCGGACTACTGCGCCAGTCGCAACAGGATCGGCGGGCGGCTCAGACGAGGCGAGCGTCAAGAACGCGCTCGTCGGCGCATGTCTGCAGTTCCTCGACGCCGTGCTGATCGACCACGCGTTCGTTGACGGTGTCGAATCGGCGCCGAACCAGTTTGCATTCTACCTTTCCAAAATCCACCGTCCTTCCGACTTCTCGTTCCTCCAGTCCGGCCTTATCGGACTGGTCACCACGACCCTTGCGGCACCCTCAACATCCTCGCTCTTCCCTTTCAGCTTGCCCACACCAGTCAACGTCTCCTCATCACCCGACTCTCCCGCACGAACGAAGAAACCCGCAGGCTGGACAACCGAAGCCCTGATAATCCTCTTGCGCACGCTCGACACGAACCGCAAATTCGTTAGCTGGCTCGTCAAGCCCTCGTCCAGCTCGAACTCAAGGTTGCTCGAGACGCTTGTGGCGGTCGAAGCTTGTATGCTCGATTGGCACATGGACGAGACGCAGATTGGATTGGTTCGACTTGCGAGTTTCGTTATGCAGACGATTTCGGCGGAGGTGGCGAGTGCCGGGTTGGCGAGCAAAGAGGCGGAAGAGAAAATCAAGCGGGTCTTGAATGCGCCGCTCGGGCCGGAGGTCGTGGGAGCGAGGTTGGCGAGCGTTGTGAGAATGCAAGTGGCGAGTCAGGGGGTGGAGGTTGGCGAGGAGAGGCAGTTTGAGCGGGACGGGAAGCGCGAGACGAAGAGCGTTAGTTTCGTCGAGTACCTCCTGGTGCGTTACGCCTTTCCTTCACACCCCTCGCTGAGCCTGAAGAGACGTCGTGCGCAGACCGTCCTACACGCCCTCCTCATTCCCTCGCCCACCTCCGCAGCCGCCCCTCAATCCACACGCTCCTCGCTCTCCACTCTATACCCCTCTCTACTTCTCACCGTCTCAAACCTCTCGCCGTTCTTCCGCGACGTCGGCGCAGACGCTGCGACAAGGCTCGTCAGGGTCTGGTTGGCGTTCTCCGCGCCGAGCTGGGTCTTGATGGAGGACGGAAATCCGAGATTGATCTTCTGTGAGTTGAGCGCATTCGTTCATTTGCGCGGACGGTCGTGAGACGAGCAGAGTTGAGCGCTCGATGGCGACGACTTGCTCACATTCAATGCGCCCGTAGACCTGCTCGAGACGTTCAACAACGTCGTACATCTCAACCTCGATTCGGTCAGTCCCGCCCCTTCGCCTTGCTCCGCATCAAGCTAACGTGACACGCGTGATGTAGAACCCGCACATCCTCTACGCGCTCACCGTGACCTACCGACGCTTTGACCTCCTTGCCAACTTCACCCTCGCGCAAGGTATCGCTGAAGCCCGTCGTCTTCGGGCCACACGACGTGAGCGCCAACAGCGAGCATCATCAAGCGGCTCTCCTCTTCGCCCAATTGACGAGGGTGTCGCCGCATCTGCACGATCGAGCGAAGACGGCGCAGGCGTTTCGTCGGAAAAGGCGCTCGGCAAGCGACGCGAACGGACGCTCTCGCTCGGCAGTCTCGCAGACTTGTCGCTTTCGTCGCCTTCGAGTCCGGTGGTGCCATGGACAATGCCGAATTCGACCGGTGGGCCATTAAGTCCGACGGCGAGCGAGGTAGGCGAGACAGGCGACGAGCAGAGGCCGTTTGTCGGCAAGAATGGGTTCGTCCCGACGACGGAGTGGGTTGCGGCATGGCGTGAAGGGTGTGTCTACGTTCGTTCCCTGGGTCTAGACCAAGCTGATGGTGCTGCTCGTAGGCTTCCCCTCGACACCCTGATGATCGTTCTCTCCGAGCTGCGACCAAAGCTGCTCGAGCTGGACCCATCGTTTCCCACTTCCACGCCCTCCGCCTCAGTGATCGCTTCCCTCCGCACCTTCCTCGGCTCGCCATTGCTCACCACCCTCCTCCCGCCACTCTCGTCGCAACCCCCGCCTCGAATCCGCTCGTTCGCGTCTTCCGCAGCATCGATGACCTGGCTCGCCTCCGTCATCTACGGCCGCATCTACCTCTCGCAGCTCGACTATCTCCGAGACACTCTCGCGGTCCAGCTTTTTGCCGTTGCGCAGGCGCCCAACTCCGCTGCTGGCGGGTTGTGGCGGCGAGCTGGAGCGGTCGGAGGTGTTCAGGAGGTCGTCGGCGGTCTGAGCGCAGGTCTCGGAGCGGAGCTCGACAGAGTTAGCAGATCGGCGGTCGAGGTGGGCGGGAAAGTCGGCGATACTGTTCGCGGCGTGCTCGGTAGATTCGGCGGCGGCGGTCGATAGTTTCGCTCTAACTCCTCTCGCCTAATCGGCAATAGATCGCTTGAGACAGGATATGCATTGCGAAGGACTGAAGCGAGGGTAACTGAGCGAAAGAAAGCGTCCGTGAGTTTGCGAGGATGCGAGAGATCCGGCAAAGCGTCTAATCGTAGATGTTCCAGGTCTGAGACAGATGTCGGTCAGTTTGAGGGCGGCTCGCAAACACGGCGAACGCACCTTTCGCCACTTCCGTCCCCACAGGTTGCTTGCGGGTCCGTGAATACCCCATGCACATGCCCGGAACCACCACCACGTTCCAACGACAGCGCCTGCGACAATGGCAAAGACGAGCGTCTTGGTCCGGCCTGTCAGGCGGCGTGAGCGGAAGAAGAAGTGGTCGAGGAGGACGCCAGCCATGAGGACGGAGAACCAGAGGGTCGGGAGCTGCATGCGACTCGAGTCAGCTAGCTGCTTCGGTGGCGGGACTGAATGATAACGGACGTAGTGGTGGAGGTAGGTGACGCGACCCTGCGATGAGAAAAACGGTGAGCACTCGAAGGAAGCGCATGTCGAGGTCCAGCGTACCATGATGAGGAAGGGGACTGCATGCGGGCGAAGCGTCAGCTCGAGCAGCCGGATGAGAAAGAAGAGCACGACGCACAGTAGTGGAAGAACCAGCCTCCGAACGCGATTTTCGACAGGTACAAGAAGTGGTTCCACTCGCCTGCATGGTGTCCGCACGGGATGCAGTCAGCGTCTATACGGCATACGAATGGACTAGTGACCGTGCGAGCGGCCGACGCACCAGGAGCGAAATCGTTGATCTTGCGCTGGAAGCGCATGAGGTGCCAGAGAAGGGTGAACGCCCAGACGATCAAGCTCGCCGAGCTCAGCCACCACGTGATGGGGTTGCCGATCAAGTAGTATTTGATGCCGAAGTCCTGCCAGCCGTTCATGCGCATACCGTTCCAGAGGAAAGGCCACTCGAACGGCTTGGACGCGATCGTGTCCTCCTTGTCGGCGTCGGGGACGAGCGCATTGTTCGACGTCATCATGGCGACGTTGAGGTGCCAGAAGTCGCGGAAGAAGGGCGAGCGGTACAGCTTCTGGTTGCCGCTCGGGACTGTGGAAGCAGGCGATAGCAGAGCAAGGTCAGTGCCGAATGTGAAAGTACGACTTCACGCAGGGAGATCTGAGACTCACGCCGCTCGTTCCAGTGCGACTCGATGTTCCAGTAGGTGTGCTCGTCCTTCGGGTTGTTCTCCTTCTCACAGCTGACCTCGACCTGCTTAAAACCCCACTGCGGCAGGACCGCGTTCGCAGCGCGGAGGTAGCATCCCGAGTTGAGGTGCTTGAAGCGGAGGCGAGTCGAGAGGGAGTGGATGCGGTCGAATTTGTGCCGCGCACCACGGAGGAAATCGTCAACGACTTCGACGACCCAGTAATCGTTCGAGTCGCCAACGGTCGCGTTCCCGTAGCACGAGACTTCGTTCGCGAGCTTCGTCACCGGTGCTGCGATCGCGTGCGAGTGGAGGTTGCGGCCGGTCGAGGCGTGGACGAGGCGCAGTTGGTCGCCGTGGCGGAGGAAAACGATCTCGCCGTTCTCGAGGTCGATCTGGTCGGCCTCCCACGTCGGCGTGAGGACCCAATCGTTGTTCTCGTCCTTGTAGTGGTAGCACGTCACCTGCTGCTGTTGCGAGCCAACCGGGTATGTCTGGACGTGCGAGTGGAGGAGGCCGCCTCCGTAGCCCATGTTCTTGAGCGTTATGCGCGAGCCGAAAGCCGGCTCGAGCGGGTTCTGCGCAAAGTCGTTGCCGTGCAGGTGCGCCTGGAAGAGCGACGACATCTGCGAGTCGCCCGGGCCGGAGTGGTTGAGGATGAGGAAGTGGATCTTGAAGGTGAGGGCGTAGACGAAGAAGGGAATGACGATGAGGCAGAGGATGCGGGCGACCCAGTGGCGGGCGTAGGTGCGCTGGGGAAAAAGGGAAGTCAGCTCCATGGCCCCTCCGAAGAAGATAACGAGACAACGCTGAGGCTGAAGCCGCCAGCTTATACGAGCGCTCGAGCTGACTCACGAAGGACATGCGCAAGTCGCCAAACTTGTTCCACAAGTCCTCGACCGTGTAAAGGCCGACGAGGGCAGTCACGAACATCCCGACCCACTTGACGCTGTTCCGATTAAACACGTGCGAACAAAGTCAGCATGCGTTACTATCATTGCGCAGACCGCGCGATCAGCGGACGGGACATACGAGCAGACGCAGCCAATCGAGATGCCGGTCAAGCTTAACCAGATCCACCAGTCCTCCTCGAACGGCCTGCGGAAAAGACGACGGCCATCAGCAAAGAGACAGCGAGGACCTCGGCAGACGCTTTCGGGACAAGTCTTTCGGGCTCAGACAGCGCCGCACGTCCGCGCCTGCCTCGCTGGGGGCGCGTCAAGTAGACGTGCGAAAGACGTGCGAAAGTCGCAAGTCTCGACTTACCGTCTTTGCTGGTTGTTGAAACACGCGAGGCAGTAGACGGTCGTGAAGGTGAAGAAGAGGAGGAGCGAGTCGAGGAGGACGAAGCGCGAGATGGCGAGCCAGGCGAGGTCTGCGAGGGATAGCGAGCGTCAAGGTCTACCGCCCGGGAGAGGCGACCTTCGGCTTCGACCGCTGAGCAGCACTGCTCGCCGAGGAGAAAGCCGCAACACACCTGTCAGAACCATGAGCGTAACGATATGCCTCCCCCACTTGGTCATCCGCAACTCGACCGCTGTTCCCCAAGCGAGGGGGACCATCGCGACTCCGGGAAGAGCAAGCATGATTCGCATGGCGTGGAAGGGGACGTGGTCGGGGTAGACAGCACCGGAAGGGTAGTCGAATGAGCCGTTGAAACCGGAGAGGGCGCCAGCGAGACCGACGAGCATCTTGCCAAGAGGAGGGTGAACCTGCAAGATACACAAGTGAGCGAGCGATTTCAGTAGATGGAGAGAAAGCGGACGTGCGTCAAAGTAGAATGTCCGGTTCAGGTAGTAGGCGCCGAATTTGCCGAAGTGGGCCTGCGAATCCGGCTTGGTCAGCACTTCGCATTCCCGCAGAACTCGATAGGACGCACCTCGTCCCAGACGACCGTGTTGTTGGCGCCGATGCGGTAGAGGCGGGTGAAGAGGGAGAGGATGGTGTAGATGATGAGGGGTATTTGGGCACGCAGGTCGCTGATAACTTCCCGACCAATAGCGCGCTGCGCGAAAAGAAGCGTGCACGAGTCAGCTTTGCGTCCGATAGTTCAGCGAGTCCGGCGTACAGAAATCGCCTCCTCGCGTAAGGAGAGGGGAGCGGACTGACCCAGCTGACCGGTTCCCGCCTAGGCCTGGCCTTTCCGCCCTTCTGCAGGAACTCCTGCCTCGTCTCAGGAGTCCTGCCTTCCATCCCGATTCCGCTGACGGGCCAGACGCCCTTCTCGCCCTTGTCACTCTTGCTGTCTCTCCGTGTGCGCGCAAACCCCTGAACTCCCTCGACATCCGCATCGTACTCGTTCACCGCAACCTGCCCGTCCTCGCCAGCCGCGCTCGAAGCGTCAAACAAGACCGCAGGCGACTGCCCGGGCACGCGTCTCCTCGCCGTCGAGCTGTCAACCACCTCGACCATAGCCTGCCTGTCCTTCGTGTGCGAGTTTTTCCTGGCCGTGTAAAGCGGCAGTCCTGGCTGTCTCGGTGCGTACGGGTCCTCTGCGTCGGGCGCGGGAGGCGGAGACGGCGACTGCGAGCGGGTCGAGAGGAGCGGGCGAGAGGGCGAGCGCGGGCGGCGGAAGGACATCCGTGGCCGGCCAGGCGAGGTCGACAGTCACAGTCAGACGTGCTAGAACTGCACAGCAACACCAGCGAGCGAGGACAGCGAGTTGGCAAAGTCGCAGAATCACAGCCGCTCCACGTCGAAGACGATGAAGTCGTAATTGTCGTCTTGGGGCTTTCTCACTGGCTGGATGTCGTTCTTGACATGTCACGATGGAAGCACTGGGCCGGCCAAGCGAAAGGAAGAGCTCAAACGGCCTCAGCGGCGAGTTTCTCTCCGCTCGGCGACTCCGCCAGCGTAAAACCGCTCAAATCCCGTCAAACGGGCGCGTGATCAGTCAAGAACGACGCTGTAATGCTGTGCAAGAAACGAGGTATCGAAGCGGAAGCGGGTATATAGTCGATTCAAGCGGGTCCTCCTTTGTTTTTCGCAGACGCCTTCGGCACGCCCAGCGTCGCTGAAATTAGCTTGCGTGAGAGCTTTTGAAGCTCGGTGAGAGGCGGATCGTTAGCCGAGACGTACAGAATCTGCGGACAAGATCACGCCGGAGGAGCAACGAGTCAGCGGTGAGCCAGACCAGCTCGGTTACGCAAGGACCGGAGGCACCTGGTACTCGTCCTTCTTCCTCAAGTCGTTCATGTTGACCCTCACACACTTGAGTACGTCGCTAAAGTTGGGCAACGACGCGTCCGACCCAGCCTTCTGCTTCTTCGGGTTGGGAGAGAGACCGAATCCGCCGCGCGAAGGCTTGAGCTTCTTGAGTGGCGGGAAGGCGGATGAGTTTGATGAGACCGGAACGGTGTCGTTCATGTTTGCGGGGCTGGCGGAGTCGGCGGAAGAGGCGGGCTTGAAGGACGAGGCGGAGGCCCTGATGCTATTCGGAATCGGCCTGTGCGTGCAGACGGACTACAGAATCAGCTTCAATCTTCGACTCAGTGCGGATGTAGCGTGGTCGAACGCACCTGCCCGGGTCAAAAACCAACAACCAAACCTCCTCCTCTTCTTCGCTCCCGGCCCTTCCCCTCGCGCCTGCTCCCACACCCGCGCTCGCGCTCTTCCCAACCTCGACTCCAATAATCGTCCGACTGTGACCCTTGTGTTGCAGGTACAGCGGTTGTTTGCTGGTAAGGTGGATTGAGGTGCCTTGCGAGGCGGAGAGGAGAGCGAAGGCGTTCGTTGAAGCAGGCTGAGCGGCAGAGGAGGGCGAGGGAGATGAGGGGGACGAGCGGAAGTAGTCGAGGACCCATTTCTGCGAGGCAGGGATGTGAGCGACGAGAAGGTCAAGATCGAAGGGAGACGCACGACGAGCGCCTTGTTCGTCACGACACGTGATTCCGACTCTTGTTTCGGGAAGTCGACGATAAAAGCGCTACGGCATCGACGGCATATGAGCTGGTGGAAAGACAGGCGTAAGCGAAACAGGAAGAACGCACTTGACGCCCATGTAGGTTAGAGCGGTGTAAACCTCTGTCGTGCCGATCCACCTGCGCGACCCGATCAGCTTGCCGCGAAAGTGCTCTGCGCCGGCTGGGTCGTAGCCTGTGAAGCGATTCAGGGTCAGCAATCGCCAACGGAGCGTTAGCTTCTGCCCGACTGCCGACAGAACGGAAGGGAGTGCGAAGCGTCAGCGAAGGCAGCGCACCTTGACTCCAAGCTTGCTCGATAGTCTCCTGCCACGACCGGGTGGGCGGAACAGGCGCCGCGGCTTGACCTGACGAAGTCGGACCCGTCGAGTACTGCGGGAGGTGGCGGGCCGCGGAGAAGACCATCTGAGCGTTCTTGTAGCTGCAGAAAAAGAGGTCACAATACCGTCTTTCGCGCGAGGAAGGAACGGAACGCACCCACATCCCCAGCCATAGTCGCCCAACCGAGTTGCGATGTGTTCCGTCCATTCGTTCGCGATGTACGCCTCTCGCGTCCGGCCGTGTGGCGAGGCGTGCGATGCGGACAGGGCGTGGTGCAGGAAACCGATCATGCCTGTAAAAAAAGGGCGATGTGAGCGAAACGTCTTGTTTCATGAGGCAGAGAAAGCGTACGAACCTGCTGTGCCGACCACTGTATCCTTCCCGCCTCCTCCAAGTGGTCCAGCCCTCGGCCTCTTGCCCTTCCCAGCGAGTTGCGAACGACCTTGCCCCTCCGCCAACTCGCCGTCCAAGTCCGCCGCCCCGTGATCATCCGCGCCCAGTGGCGGACTCCACGACATGTCCCGCCCGTCCTTTGCCTCGCACTTCGCCAGGTGATTTCGCCTTCGCGCGATAAATACGGAGCGCTGCGTGAACGATGCGGCGGGCGGGAAGGCGAGGTCGAAGGTTGCCCAGGAAGAGCCGCAACAAGGGCAAGAGTCCGAGCTATCCCCTTCTGCCGCAAAACGTGCCTCTTCTTCTCGTGCGAGTGCAAGCGCCAGCAGTCTGTCCTGCTCGAAGGCGTCGTCGTGGCCCATTCGCGCCCGTCTACTGGAGAAAGAGCCGCCGTCCATCCTATTCAACGCCGCCCCGGCTCCGTCTACACCCTCCCCCACATGTGCAAATGCGAGTGCGAGTGCGTGATCCGCATCGACGTGCGAAGAACGAGGGGAGAGACTGGCTTGTATGCGAGACGAGGCGGTGAAGGGGTCGTGGAAGGAGGCGTCGGCAGGAGCTGGCGCTGCAGGCGGAGGAGCGAGCGGTTGCGACAACGAGTCTCGTCGGTCCAAGCCTGTTCATACAGCGCAAGAAGCGGTGTGAGATGAGCGAGTCGCCCGCGAGGACGCTGCGAGGAAGCCGAGGACTCACAGCTGTTGATGTGGTGTTCGATGTACTGCGAATCACCCACAAGCTGCTCAGAGCACATAAAGCATTGCATGGGTCCCCTCCAGCCAGAAAAGGGGACGAGGCGGTCTGGTCGGCGGCGAAGAGGCCATTCGAGGGTTCGGATGCGCCTCTCATCCTCTCACCGCTCAGGCTGGCTTGTCGTAAGACGGTAGTGATAGAGCGATGGCTACAGGACCTTCGCACCCGCCGCCAGCATCTTCCGGGTTCTCGCCGTTGACCGTAGATATAGCAGAAACCGTCAATGCAACCGCGGCGACCTGCCCATCCTTCGAAAGATGTTCACTCACTGTCATCGAGGGAGGCGACATTCTGCGGGGACACGTCGCAGCGGTGAGACCGTTGAGCGGTGAGAGGCAGTTGTGCGAATCACATGAGTGTCCAGCTAGTCCAACAAGCCGTTGCGGCGAGTGCGAATGAGATACAGGAGCAAAGGAGCGACGAGGGCTCGTCTGGCGTTGACATCTTGCTCGACCCGCTCAGACTGGCTTGCTGACGACGTGAAGAGCTCCACGATGGACCAAACGACGGGACTGGCTGGTCCACCGCTTGCCCCGCGCCGCCACTCCGCCCACCATCTCTCCGAGGCGTCCCACACCACGAAGAAGGCAAGGAAACCCCGGATAGTCCTCGAGGGGACAGCTGAGGAGGTCCTCAAGCGGAACAACACGGCGGCGAGCCCGGCTTTCGTTGAGAGACTGATCCAGCGGGCCGGAACGGTGCGTCCTGCTCGTTCACCCTCTCCAACTCCGTCGTCTAGGCATCCGACGCTCTTCATCTCGCCTGCCAGAACTGGAACCGGTTTTATACGAACCATGCCGCGGCGGGACCGTTCTTCAAGGACCGGCATTGGCTCGACAGGGAATGGGAAGAGCTGAAGGAACTCGGTGCAGCGGAAGACGTTTCTCGTGACGCTCAAGAAAGACCAGGTGGGGCGGGTAAGACGATGCTTGAGGTTGGCTGCGGGACAGGTGCGACTATCTACCCGTGCGTAACGTTCTCTTCGCCAGCCTTGCCGCTCTCGCTGACCTCGCTCCTCCGCTCAGTCTCCTCGAGCGGTATCCTCGCGCGAGATTTGTAGCGTTTGATTTTGCGAAGAAGTGCGTAGCTCGATCGCGTCTTTCTCTGTCTCTCGCTGACTTCTCTCCGACCATCGAGCAGAGCCGTCGAACTTACGAAAGTGCGCGATACCTGCTACCTCCGCATCGCCCTGCTTCGACTGATCACTCTTCTCGAACAGAGCCACGCGAGTCACGACCCTGCACATACCCATATCTTCCAGCACGACTTGACGAAACCGCTTGACGACCTGTACACAAAGCTCGACGACGTACCGCCAGAGTTCGGCCCAGCAGTACGACAATTCGACATTGTCAGCTGCGTTTTTGTGCTTTCAGCACTGGCTCCGCGGTGCCAAGCGAAAACGATGGAGACGTTGCTCGCAGTACGTTGCGGGCCTCTCGCTTGGCGGTGCCGTAACTGACAAATTAGCCTTCACAGCTCGTCGCACCTGGCGGCTCACTCCTCTTCCGAGACTACGCTCTCCACGATGCTGCGCAGTTCCGCTTCCACTCGCTCCCCTCCGCCTCCTACGCCTCGAACCCGTCTCTTCTCTCACCGCAAACCGACGCCTCCGCTACAGCCGACTCGTGCGCGCCGCCAGACGCCTCATTTGATGACTCCAACCGACCCTTCTACCGCCGCGGCGACAACACCCTCACCTACTTTTTCACCGCGGCTGAGATCCAGTCCTACGTTGACGAGGCGACTCGGGCGCTGGGTATCGAGGCGGAGGGAAAGTGTGAGGTGGTTGAGCGTGAGATGGAGAATAGGAAAGAGCAGTGGGGCTGTACGAGACGCTTCGTCCATGCGAGTTGGAGGAGAGTGAGGTAGCCCTGTCGCTGGCAACGCAGGCTCTCCCGTTCCACGACTCTCCTTCGAGCCAGAATGAGGGGTCTGGTGGATCAATGAGTTGCAGTCGTGAAAGAGCACTCGATACAGAAGGAAGAACGGAGAAGAAAGCGGGTGCGAAGGTGAATTAGAGTGTGACTTGCCAAGGTGGCGGAGAGATATGCACAAGGCGGAGGGGGGATATCTAGGAAGGTATTGGTGTGTACTCAGACCGCGGCCGCCGCGTTGTGCTGGTGGAAGCCGGCACCGTCGCCGTGGGTAGTCGCAGTGGGCGAGGCAACGTTGGTCGAAGGGCGAGGCGTCGCGCCAGCCGAGTTCGGGCCCATCTTCTCGTTGAGGAGTGTCTGGTGGGCGCCATCGGAGACCTTGGACGAGGACATGCCGAGGCGAGCGTAGTCAAGCTTCGAAAGGCCGACGAGGTGCACGATAGAGAAGACGGGCTTGGCGAGGAGGTCGAGGACGCCGTAGGCAATCATTTCACTCGTCGGAGTGATGACGTTGCCTCCTTCCGAGAGACCCCACTATGAGGGAAGCGAGTCGTTAGCTCCAGAGAGTGAAGACAATGGGACCGGGACGAGGAGGAGGACGCACAATGATGGGGTAGACGAGCCACAGCACCGACAAGATGGCCGTCGACGTGATGTAGCTCTTGTGGAAGTCGCTGCCGAGGTTCTTGGCGGACTTGCGGCCGGGGACGAGAAGAATCCACCAGATGTAGAAGAGGGCGGCGCAGCCGAAAGCGTAGAAGCCCCACCTGGCGACCACGACCGGCGTTGGTCAGCAAAATTTGTTAGCATGTAGGACGACGAAAGAGGTTCACTTGTAGCGGGAGGGGACCAGGGCGCCGACGAGGCCCGTCTCAATCATGACGAGCTGGAGGATAAAGTCCACGGGTCAGTCGGTGCACTCCGTGAATCATTCGACTCGCTGGCTGTGCTAGCTAACTCACGTCGAAGAAGATGAGCTGGAGTGGAAGAACGCAAGGAAAGTCAGCTTCTTCGTCGCGACCGTTGAGAAGAGGCGGTACTCACGCCAAAGATCTGGGACAACGGCAAGCCCGTGCAGAGCGCCAGCTCGAGCAAGAGCATAGGCGTGGTGATCGTCCAGTCGATGTAGCGCGCGTACCAGATCGAGCGGGTCGGGTCGTTGACGCCGAGCCTGACCCAGTTCTCGCCGAGCGAACCGCCGCGGATGAACTCGACAGGCACAGCGGTCGCTCCGAGGTCACTAGCCATGGCGAAGCTGCGAGGAGACGGAAGACGAGGGTCAGCGGGGGCAACCTGGAGGAGGAGCAGCGAGGGACGTCCTATGCGATAGAAGCGGTAAAGCACAAGGCCGCCGCGAGCTCGTGGAACGCCCGCTCTCCGATAGGACGCGACATGTGACCCCACGCGAGGATGCCGATAGCAGAGATGGACAACACGCAAAACCAGGCCCAAAGGAAATCGCTCGCGTGAGTGGTGATGTCGATTTCCGCTACCCTCTGAAGGGAGGGGAGGGGAGGTGCACATGTCGAGACGTTTTCCGATGTAATTGGCAAAGGCGGAGGACGAGAGAGAGCGAGGCGGGAGGCGGGAGGCGGGTACGAAAGAGGAGGAGATCGACGTCAGCGACGAGTCTACACGATCAATGGAGCGTCTCCAAGGAGTATGCTACGCACAGGGTTGACGTTGAGAACATTGTTGCGCTTGACGAGCTCGAGAGCGGCGTCCATGGCGACGAAGGGAATCGAGGAGGAAGAGAGAATGAGGTACGTGAGAGAAGCTGGTGTACTGGGCGCGCCCGTGACAGTCGTTCACAGGCGACGTTGGCGAGTATGCGAGCTGGAGCAGAGAGAGCCAGAGGAGAGAGTGCAGGGGAAATGTGCGAGGGAAGAGGCTCGTCTCGAGGCGTCATCTCTCCGTCCTCGGTGCGGACAGGCGTCAATCTTCGGCCAGCTACACTAAAACGAGCCCTGCGATGGGTAAGTCACAGCGAGCGAAGGTCGAAGCAGATCTGACTTTCGCGATCTCGAGAGATCTGGGAAGGTCAAGCGTCAGAGCGAGGGTCGGTCCCAGAGTTCGGGCGAACGAGTGCCGGAGAATCGACACAGCACGGCTTGGCATCGGGAGCAAAGGATTCGAGGTTAGCAACAATACTCTCGGGAGGACGGCCAGCGGTGGGACTCACCCCGTCGACTGCTGCCGTCTCTCTCTACCCCTCCCCTCCGCCAACGCGTATGCAGAAGTCCATCGAGCTGCTGCGAGTGTACGATTTCCGCCACAGCCTGGGTCGGATGCTGCGCAACTTGCTGCTGGAGCGCTGTCGACGAGTTTAGACCGTTCAAGCCCGCCCGACGTCGTCGAGAAACGCCCGAAGCTCGTGCCTCCATCTGCGCTCGTTGTACGCGAGGTCGTGCAACGCGCCTGGCACGTCGACCCATTTGCTCCTCACCTCGTCGCCGTCTTTCTCGCTCGCAGTCGCCTTGATCCAGGCGTGGAACATCCGCCGCACGCCGTCCTTTCCCGCAAGTTCGCCCGCTTTGACTCCCTCCTCTGTACCTAGAGGAATGACCTCGTCCTTCCCGCTGCGAATCCACAAGCTCCTCATTTGCCCGCCTCGCTGCCTCTCAGTCAGCCGCTCCAGCTCGCCCAGCGCGTCCCATCTGTCGAAGGCGAGCGGTCCGAGCCAATGATACGGCAGCCACTTTTGCGGGTACAGTGCGCGAACCATGAACGGAATCGAGGGGAGCGGGTTCTCGAGGATGAGGCCGGATATTCGGGGTTCACTCGCGGGTGTTGCGTCGTTCTCGAGCCGAGAGATGGTAAAGGGACCTTGCTGGAGTTGCTTGAGCAGGCCGACGGCTGCCGCGCCGCCGAGGGAGTGTCCGTACAGGACGTAGCGAGCGTCGGGACCGTAAGTCGCGCGGAGGTAATCGAGCGAGGCGCGGTAGTCCGCGAGTATACCGCGTTCGGTTGGTGTAGTGCGCGTAGAGAGCCAGTAGGAGCGAGGGGCGGGCGCGAGGAGGGTGAGTCGGGGGAACGGATGAAGGTGGGTTTGCGGAGTCCTGGAAGAGTACGAGGATGACCGGGGAGGGTAAAGGAGGGTGCGGAAGAGGGTAAGACGGTTCAAGGGCGTGCCGGCGTTTCCTGTCAGGCCAGTGGAAGGGCGTCAAGTTTTGGACCTGAAGGAGCAGCGAGCAGACGGACCCTGCATGTACAGAATGACGACGTGCGGTCGCTTCCCCGATGCTGCCTCTTCCTCCTCTTTACACCAGACCTCGATAGCCCGCACCTCAACCTTGTGGCGCGACCACTTCTTCGGCGCCGCACTGTCAATCCTGATCTCCTTGACTCGCATGTCGCCCATCTCTCCTGTCGCCGAGACCGCTGAGAGTGGTTCGTCCCGCGAGCCTGGGGGAAGCCAGGGCATGTAGATGACTTTGCGCTGGAAGAGGACGAGCATGATGCACTGTCGAAGAAGGGAGTTAGCGGTTCTACCGGCGCCTTGGAACTTGGTTTGGCCCCGGAGCGGCTGGGCTTCGTCATTGCGAATGCACCTTGTACACCCACAAGGCGGTCGGTAAACCGATCAAAACCTGCACCAACCGAAGCAAGCAGAGTTGTCAACGCAACACCCGACGATGCGAAAGTCAACTCGACGCACCTCGAGCATGAAGAGCCACGGTGGGCCGGCCGAGTCTATCCCCGTCCCTGCGAGTGGTTCATTTGAAGGGTCTGGTAGCCATCCCCAGAGCGCGCGGCGAGTCGAAGTCGAGGAGAGTGGTCGGGACGAGACGAGCAATGGCGACACTGGCGCTGTTCTGGCAAGCCGCCCAGGCTTAAGAGCAGCTCTAGCTATCACTTCACGCCAGCGAAGCATCGTTTGAGCGTTGTCGCAGGGGCGTCTCTGTCCAACTTCATCGCTCATCTCTCGCTCGTTCTACACACCACAACCAGCTCGTACCAGCGTTACGCTATCGCCAGAATGGCCCGCACGCACTTTCAGTACCCCCGCTCAACACTACGCACCATTCTCCGCTCGCACGCATCCTTCTCGTCTCCGCACACCCTGTCACCCAACTCGGACGCAATCGCGTTCGTCGCGCACCTGGCGTTCTTGCGGAAGCTTGCAAAGGAGGTTAAGGAGCTTATGGAGGAGGAAAACGGAGGGAAGGGGAGAAGGAGGGTCGAGGCGGCGGATTTGAGGAGAGCGAGCAAGGTGAGCGGGGTTTCTCTCGTCGTCTCGCCTTCTTTCCGCCTTGTTCATGTGATGAAGGCGGTGTTGAGCTATGTTGAGCTGAGATGAGCTTTCGCAGCGCTTGCTTCAGCGGAAAGGACAGTGAGGACGGACACATTCGAAGAGCTCCCTGCTCCCAGTGACGGATAGGTGCCTCGTCTCCCTCGTAAGAGGTTCGCTAGGCTCATTGACAACAGGTCATGATCTTGTAGAGGCAGGACCAACCAGAGAAAGCCGGCCAGAGCTGTGTTGACGCGGTCAATCGACGTCCATTGGGTGCGTGGTCCACTTTCACCGTTCCTCCACCGCCAAACGCTGCTCACACCCTCCTCTTGACTCTTTGCAGGTTCAAGCAGTGGTTCGCGATGAAGCGAAGACGCTTTTAATGTCTAATCAGCCTCAGATCCTTACTTCGACAGCAAGAGCGCGCTATACGCGTGAACGAGGTCTGTCTTCGGTTTCCTAAGGCGCCCCTCACACCTCGCTGAACGTGCTTTCGGTCCGCTGACTCGGTGCCTCCCCTCCGCAGGTCAAGCGCGCTCGCTACGGCCAGTACACCGTTGTAGACGCCCTCGCATCACCGATCGCTTACGAAACTGTACCCTTCCGCCTCGCTTCAAACCTTCTTGCGCGGCCCCTCGCCCGCGTGCGAGGGCTTACGTACGCTATCGCCTGATCGCTTCGCGTCTTCCGAGCGTGCGGAGGCGCGGCTCCAGCCCGACGACGTCTTCGGAGACCGAAGGCTACGGATGACGACCTCGCGACTCGCTGGGCGTGCGTGCGAGGGCCGGCGCTTCCTGCGATTGCTCTGCTGTGTCTGCTGTGTCTGCTGTGTCTTTGCGCTGTCGTGAACGGTCGCCTGAGAGCATCACCACGCAGAACGAAGGTGTGTCTGCGTGCCGTCATCGTTGCGCTTCTCCAAGACCTGACCCGTCTCGCCTCGTCTCGCTCGCTCGGTGCCCTCTGCCTTGATACAGACCCAGATAGCTACACTACCAACCCAGCTTACCCGCCAGCGCCTGTCCCCTCGTGCGACGTCACCCTCTTCTCCCGAACGAACCTCGCCACCTCGTGACCGGCTCTCGTCGCGCACTCGCAAGCCAGGATGGCGCACCCACTGTGCAAGCCCTCTGGTCCCGATTCCACCGCCACGGCCCCGCCGCGCGCGAACTCGCCCGGCCTGTCTGCCGCGTACGAAGAGCACTCGATGTCGCCTCAGAAGGCGAGCGGCTCTTCGCACGTCTCGCAGCCGCCTGCGTTCGATGGATCGCCCACTGAAGACTTGAGTGGTTGGGGGGAGAGCGCCGAGCGGTTTGGAGGCATGGCGCAGGCGGGACTGAGGCAGGAGGACGGGACGTTCCTTCATTCGGGGACGACGGCGGCGGGTTCGTCTGGGTCTGAGGGAGCTCCAGGCATTCGCACGCCGCTCTCGAGACAGCCCTCGACGTCTTCTTCGTCGTCCTCTTCGTCGCTCGCTTCGTCATCGTCGTCGGTTTCCGGGTTCAACACAACTGCCGAGGTCTCCGATCCAGAGGAGGATGCAGGCGCAGGAATCGGCGGAGCAGGCTACGGACGTATGGCTACAACCAGCTTGAACGAGCACACGGCGCGGAAGACGCGCGAGGACCAGGAGATGAAGAGGTGGCGTGGGGGAGCGAGCCAGAGCTATCACGGCGGGATGGGGCCGGGGTACCTCAGGTGAGCTCGCAGTCGTTCGCTTCCAAAGCGCCCTGACGAGAACTGACTGAGCCGAACGGCTGTGCGCAGGATGATCCACGCGCTCGCGCAGGAAGACGCCCAGGAGCAGCGGAAGGAACGCTGCGAGCAGAAGAAGCGGCGCAAGGCGAAGAAGCATCACCGCCACGCGTCTCGCTCTGCAGACGACGACGCTGGCGACCAGCAGAAGAACGGGGAGGAAGGCTCGGACGCAGGCGACGGATTCGACGCCGGCTTGTCCAAGTTCTGCTCGCCGCCTGAACGAGCAGCCGCGAACCCCTCTCTCGCACGCTGCGAGAACGAGTCGCCCAAGTCGACTGTCTCAGTCGCCCAACGCCAGCTCCTGAGCGGCTCCGCAACTTCAGCCAGCTCGCACCTTCGACACCAGCGACCGAATATTCGCGCCGGCGGTCGTGACGGCGAAGACCTCTCCAAGTCATCGATCTTTGCCATTCACCGCCCTATTGCAGCCGAGCGACGACGAACGAGGTCGAGCGCGCACTGGACGGACGACGAGGGTGGCGAGCCGGACTTAGCGGAGCAAGATGAGGAGTACAAGGATGAGGGAGTCAAGTTGCGGAGGGCGGGGAAGGAGGAGGGGAAGAGGCCGAACATGGGGGATAGGACGGAGACCTGCGCGACGGAGAAGACGGTCGAGACGATGGAGCGACGGCAGAAGCTGGCGGAAAAACTCATGGACGTGTTTGGGCTTGAGGAGCCAGAGGAGGTCGTTGCAGGTGCGTCGTTCTACGAACCTGTTGGGCAGCTCGAGCCGTGCTGACAACAAGGCTGGCAGAGTACGCCTGCTGGCTCTTCCGCTCGATCCTCCTACAAGGCTTCCTCTACATCACCGCCGGCCACCTCTGCTTCTACGCCTACCTCTCGCAGAAAGAGGTCTGTCTCGACGCCTTTTCGCGTACGAGCACCTCGTTGACTTCGCCTCCCCTCGCAGGGCGCGACGATTCGGTCTGGCTCGCTTTCGGTTCGCGGCAGCAGGACGAGGCGGTATCGCAAGCACTGGTTCGTGCTCAAGGACAGTGTGCTGAGCTGGTTTCCCTCGTCGACGGTGCGTTGCCGCTCGAGGCTCGATTTTTTCCTTACGTCCCCCCCCTCATGCTCCTCACGCAGGACCCGTACTTCCCGGACGGCCACATCGACCTGCACTACTGCATCGCCGTCGAACCCTCAACCAAGCACTCGCACCACTTCAAGGTCTCCACCTCGGAGAAGCGTTACCACTTCAGCGCCGACTCGGAAGCCTCGCGCGACGAGTGGGTCAAGGCGATCAAGAAAGTCGTCTTCCGGTGCCAAAACGAGGGCCAGAGCGTCAAGATCGCCATCCCCCTCGAGACCATCGTCGACGTCGAAAAGTCGTCGAGCCTCGAGTTTGCCGAGACGATTCGCGTTCGCGTCTATGACGCGGATGAGGGCTACTCAATCGACGAGTATTGGCTGTCGTACTTCAAGAACATCGACGGCGCGCTCGAGAAGATCACTTCGGTTCTCGAGGCGTTCAGGTCGCATCACCCGTCGTCGAAGGGAACGAAGGAGCCGCTTCCTCCTTCCGCCGCGCACGTCCAGGAAGTCGAGGACACGACTCGCGCTGCGCAGGCCGACCTCGGCGACTCGGACCAGTACCGCCAGGCGGATTCGGAGCACCAGCCTCGTCGGTCGGATGAGAGCGTGCGGGACGGGGACGACGACCCGAAGAGGTCAAAGAGTATCGGCCAACGCGTTTCGTCGGTCCTCTCGCAGACGACCAGGCTTGGCAGAAGCTCGTCCAAGTCGAGCCGGACGCGGGCCTCGACGCCGTCTTCCGGTCCGCCTGGCACGCCAACAAAGGCTGCGTCGACTCCCCCGAACTTGCCAAGTCAGAGCGGACCCACGTCGACACCCATCTCGGCTGCGTCGACGCCTGCGTCTGGCTCGATTGCGACCCTTCGGCCCTCGTCGCAGCAACAGCCTCCGGCTGGCACGACGCCGCCCTCGGACGACATCGCAGTCCATGGCGTAGCGACTGTCACAGCTGCGGCAGCTACCGCGCCCACGCCGCCTCCCGTTGGCTCGCCGCCGGAGATGGAGGGAGACGGCACGATCACCTCACTCGCTCCTACGCCCAGTCAGCGGCCAGTCTCGCTCGCCGAGGAAGGTCGAGCTTCGTCTGAAGACACCGTCAGTCCGCGCCAGCACACCTATCCTCCTGAACCCTCGACTGGACCTCCTCCACCCGACGGCTCGGGCAACCGCCGCAACTCGACGCTCAGCAAGATCCTCTCGGCTCCTGTCGGTGCCGCAAGCTCGTTCGGACAGGGTGGTCGCAGGATCCTCGAGGTCGTCACGCTCTCGTCGGTGCCGGGACGGAAGAAGAGCTCGAAGAAGGGAACTGTGGCGGATGCGGCCATCACGGAAGAGCCAGAGGACATGGTCGCCGAGGAGGAGGACAAGACCAAGCGCGTCGACGAGTTCCGCAAGTTATTCGGACTGTCGGAGAAGGAGGAGTTGCTCGAAGGTGCATTAGCTTTCCGCTGGCTCAGTTGAGCGCCGCTGACCTGACTTGCTTCGACAGAATACCCCGCCTACCTCTTCCGCGGCCTCCCCATTTACGGCCGTGCCTACATCTCGAACAACTTCTTCTGCTTCCGATCGTCAGGCATCATGCCGGGCAAGTCGAAGGTACGTCCCTTTCCTCGTCTTCCTTTGCCGTCAAGCTCATCCATTTCGCCGCCAGATGATCCTCCCGGTCAACGACATCATCGGCGTTTCGAAGCATCGCTCGTACCGCATCGGTTTCTCCGGCCTCATGGTCGTCATCAAGGGCCACGAGGAGGTCTTCTTCGAGATGAACTCGACCGAGCGACGCGACGCCTGCCTCGAGAAGCTCGACCAGCAGCGCGAGGTTGTCAAACGGATGCATCACGAGCAGTCGAAGCAGGACGACGATTCGGAGGAACACCGCCAACTGCAAGACCTGCTCGACCTGTCGGCATCGAAGACGACCGAGTCGGTCTCTGAGCTGCCCCATCCGCGCTCTGAGGCTGTTCCCGGTCAGCCGCCGATCATGTTCTCCTCGACGACGTCCGACTTTGTCACCTTCCAGCCGGAGAAGCCCCTCCGCTTCACCTGCCTGACGATTGGCTCGCGCGGTGACGTCCAGCCGTACATCGCGCTTTGCAAGGGTTTGATGGCGCAGGGCCACCACTGCAAGATCGCCAGTCACGCCGAGTACCGCAAATGGGTCGAAGGTCACGGTATCGACTTCTCGCCAGTCGGCGGCGACCCTGCCGAGCTCATGCAGCGTGAGTCGAGCCTTCGTTCCTGAACGGGAACGATGGACAGCTGACCGTTCATGTCGCGCAGTGATGATCTCGCACGACTTCTTCACCATTTCGTTCATGAAGGAGGCTGTCGGACGCTTCCGAGGTTGGCTCGACGACCTGCTCGCCTCGGCTTGGGAGGGCTGCCAGAACACGGACGTCCTCATCGAGAGTCCGAGTGCGATTGCCGGCTACCACGTCGCCGAAGCGTTGCGCATCCCGTACTACAGGTGCGCTCGCCTGACCTTTCTGCAGCTCACTCAGTCTGACCCGCTCGCTCGGCAGGGCTTTCACGATGCCTTGGACCCGCACGCGCGCCTATCCGCACGCTTTCGCCGTTCCCGAGGTGCACATGGGCGGCGGCTACAACTACATGACCTTCACGATGTTCGACCAGGTCTTCTGGCGTGCGACGTCGGGCCAAGTGAACCGGTGGCGCAAGGAGACGCTCAAACTCCGTTCGACGAGCCTCGAGGCCATGCAGCAGCACAAAATCCCATTCTTGTACAACTTCAGCCCCGTCGTCATCCCGCCGCCGCTCGACTGGCGCGAGAACATCCACGTCACGGGCTACTGGTGGCTCGACAACCCCGACGACTCGAAATCGAAGAAGTGGGAGCCGCCGAAGGACCTGCTCGATTTCCTTGCCGACGCCGAGAA
Organism: Rhodotorula sp. S30-09; assembly: GCA_023628235.1. NCBI lineage: Eukaryota > Fungi > Basidiomycota > Microbotryomycetes > Sporidiobolales > Sporidiobolaceae > Rhodotorula > Rhodotorula sp. S30-09. The sequence goes on from JAMALD010000015.1 coordinate 282,419, forward strand.
GACCGGCAAGAAGGTCGTCTTCATTGGCTTCGGTTCGATCATCATTCCCGACCCGCTCGAGATGACTCGCGTCATTGCTGAAGCCGTCGAGAAGGCCGATGTCTACGCCATCGTCGCCAAGGGCTGGTCGGACCGGGCGTCGAAGAAGGAGGACCCGAAGGAGCAGGAGGAGCAGGAGAAGGAGGAGGAGGCCGCCGAGAAGCAGCACCACGACCTCCTCGACAAGCCTTTCATCTTCAACGTCAAGTCGATTCCGCACGACTGGCTCTTCCCGCGCATTCACGCCGCCGTGCACCATGGAGGCGCGGGAACGACGGGCGCCAGTCTTCGAGGTACGCTGGCTCAGTCTCGCCTCGAGAGGAATTCCTTGACTCATCCTTTTCAATCTCCAGCTGGTCTTCCCACGATCATCAAGCCCTTCTTTGGCGACCAGCACTTTTACGCCGACCGAGTCGCGACTCTCGGCATCGGCACGCACATCCGCAACTTCAACGTCGACAACCTAACCGAGGCGCTGAAGAAGGCGGTCGGTGACGAGAAGCAGATCGAGCGCGCGCGCCTGGCTGGCGAGGAGATCCGCAAGGAAGACGGCGTTGCAACGGCTATCGAGTGCATCTACCGCGACCTCGAGTACGCTCGCAGCCTCATCCCCGCCCCTGCACCGATCGACAAGGACGGCGACGGCGACGGCGACGGTTCCGACAGCAGCTCGACGAGCTCCGGCGACGAAGACGAGCCAGACTTGTTTGCCGAGGAGAAGCCTGTCTCGAGCGAGGAGGCCGCCCTCGCCGCGTCTGCTCCGTCTACGTCCGTCAAGCCGACGGACGAAAGTCACGTCGCGAAGGACTCGCCTCCTGGAACCGAGTCGCGAACGACCTCGTCAGACGAAGGCTGGGACGTCATGTCGCGTGGATCCGCCACCGGCTCGACCTGGGACGAGTCGATCTCGCGCGCTTCGTCGGCTACTCGCGCTCCTCGCGGTGGTGGCACTGGACAGGAGGCGCTCGAGCACGACCAGGTCGAAGGCGAGCGTTCGGTGGAGAAGGAGAAGGAGGAGCCGCAGTCGGGCTTGACGGCGAGGATGCTCGGCTTCCTCGGCAAGCCCATCAAGCCGGACAAGTAGGGGCAGGGAGGTGCGAGGAAAAGAGAAAGAAGACGCTGTATTTATCGTGTATCTCGTTCGCATCCCCCCCCCCCGCCCCGTAGCCTCCCGCCGTTGTCACTCTATACGATTTTCGCACGATTCGCAACTCCCAGTAATTCCATCTGTGCCATTCCTGAGCTGGATCAAGCATGGTGCAGAGAACTCGACAAGAACGAGAGACGAGCGAAAGAAAACGAGAGCCAATGCGGGAGTGAGGAGTCCTATCGCTGCGAACGAGCAGGGGAAAAAAAGGTCGACAGGGTCGTCGAGACCTTGAAGGAGGAGAGCGAGGAAGCCGTTGACGGGGGCTTGAACGGGTGCGAAAGGGGCGCGCGCGGGAGAGGCAGGAGGAGTTGCGCCGCGACACTCTACGCTGCGACGACAGCGCAAGCGGGTCGTGACAGTCGAGGTAGCGCACACTTGGAATGAGCAGCCAGACAAGGCGAGCAAAGCGGAAGGGCGCGGGTCACGGAGGAGGTCGAGGAGGAGGGAAAGTCAACTCTCTCGCTCCTCCCTCGTCCCCACCTCGACCTGGAGCGATGCCGCCGAAAGGCAAGGGCAAGAAAGGTGCTTGTTACCGGTCACCCCAGCTGCTCTCGCGCCGTCGCCGTCCCGGTTCCTCCGCTCAGTGTGTGTGCGTATCCTCATCCGTTTGCCCCGCTCGCAGACGCTGCAGCCGGCGACGACAGCGCTGGAGGGAAGTTGAAGTCCGCTCAGTCGCTCAAAGTGAGCTGCAAATCCTCCCTCTTGCACCGGTCAGAGGTGCCTGGTAGACGCGGCGCATCCCTGCGTTCCCGCTCGCTCGCCCCCTGTCCTTGCCCTTTCGAACACTGCCCTGTCCAATTAATTATTTAATTCTTTTTCTTTTTTGTTGCAGCTCCGGCACATCCTCTGCGAGAAGGCCAGCAAGGCGCAGCAGGCGCTCGAGCGTCTCGAGGCGGGCGAAGCGTTCGACAAGGTTGCGAGCGACATGAGCGAGGACAAGGCGCGGCAAGGTGGATCACTCGGGTGCGCCTCGGCCCTCCTCCCTCCTCCCTCCTGCCCACGTTCGCTGCTGACCGCGGGGGCACACTGTCCTGGCAGCTGGATGAACCGGACAGGCATGGTCGGACCGTTCCAGGACGCGGCGTTCGGGATCCCTGTCTCGACGGTCGGCAAGCCCGTCTACAAGGAGATCAAGACGAAATTCGGCTACCAGTCTGTCCAGTCCACTCTCGCTGTCCTGTCGGCGACGTTGCTTGCGGAGTGGCTCCGCTCACTGCATGGCTTGTGGGCAGCATCGTCATGGTCGAGGACCGCAAGTAGCCGCTCTCACGTCCATCCCGCCGACTGTTCAGCGTTTGCGGTCGACCCATCTTGCATTGGCACCGTGTGCATACTCTCCGTCTCGCCTGCAGCTGGCTCGGCTGCATTTTTCTGCGAGAGTCGGTCGTCGTCGGAGGAGGGATCGTCGGGGAAGCATACCCTTGCGCAGATCGGCGGGTCCCCTCCCTGCCATGCTCTCCGCCCGGTCGACCTTCGTCTCGGAGGCTGGCGCACACCGCTGTCCGCTGTCCTGTGTCCTGTCCTGTCCTGTCTTGTTCGCGTCCGGCGAGGGGCGTCGGGGCCGCCTCAGTCAGAGGGTCAGACGACACAGACGACACAGACGACACAGACGGCGGGCGTGGCGTGGTGGTGCTGGACCCTCGCCCGCTGTCGCCCCCTTCGCCGTGAGACGGAGGAGGACGCTCGATCACGACCCCGCCGCTGTCCGGAGGGCGAGCTTGCGCGAGGCGGCTTGTTTGCGCGCTCGCTCCTCGCGCCTCGCTCCTCGCGCAGGGATGCCTTGCGGCGAGCATGCCTCCAGCCGGTCACGGTCACGGTCACGGTCACGGTCTCGGTGCAGCCCCCGCCGCGTCGCCACCAGCGCCCGCGCCCGCCGTCCAGCCAGGACCGCACCCGCACCCGCATCCGCACTCGGCTCCGGTCTACACCCCCTACCCGTTCGCATCCCCTGCCGACGCGTCTGCGCTCGCCTCGTACCGGCAGCACGGCCATGCACTCCCCTACCCGCCGAACCCGCGGGCCCCAGAGAAGCCGTACAGCACGACCGCGAGCGACGCCCGATGCGCGCTCGACGACGCCGTGGGCGCGGCGGCGTCGACCTCCGGAACGGCCCCGCCGAACATCGTCAAGAAGGCCGACAGGTCCTGCAGGAAGTGCGTGTGCCCCCCCCCCCCCCCCTCGTGTTGCATTCGCAAAAGCGGCCCCCCGCGCCAACTCACGCGATGTGCCGTCCCCGCCCCCGTCCCAGGTGTCGCGAGAGGCGAGTTCGTTGCGGCCGAGAGGTTCGTGTTGTTTGCCTTTTTTTGTTTTTTTTTCATCCGTTCGCCGACGGCGGGACGACGCACCGCTTTGCGTGTTCGCTGCGCTGCGCGTGAGAAGAGAACGCGAACGCTTTGCCGGACGGGCGTGCTGACCCGGCCAACCCGCGGCCGACACAGTATCCGACCTGCTCTCGCTGCAAGAAGCGGCGCGACGCTTGCTCGTACGGCGAGGGGGTGTTCGTGTGCGTTTCCCAATCCGCTCTCTCACAGCTCGTCAAACGCCCGCTGACCTGACCTGACCTGATCTGATCTGGTCTGCTCCACCATGCAGCGAAGAGGTGGTCGAAGGCTCAGACCAACAGCGGATAGCGGAACTCGAGAGCAAGATTGGTGCGTCTCGCTTTCAGAGTGCACTCGCGACGCGCAAGTTCTGACCCCGCCCTGCGCTCGCAGCCTCGCTGCAAAGTCAGCTCAAGGGCACGATCTCGTCCAGACCGTCCCGCTCCTCCTCGAACTCGTCTCCTCCGCTCGCGACCGTCTTGTCCTCGGACAACCTCCCAGACGCCATCTCGCGACCCGTCATCGACAGCCTCGACCCGATCGAGCAGTCTTCGCTCGTCTACTTCCTCGATACGGCGGCGGCGGCGGCGGCGGCGGCGGCGACGACGGAGCCAGGGCGAATTGACGCGAGTGTTGGCGGTGGCTCGGACGGAATCCGTTTGGCCGAGGCGATCACCCGGCATCTCCTCGACGGTGCGCGCTTCGAGAGACGTTTTGGGCTTGCTCGTTCGGCAGCGCACTGACCACCGCCCTTTTTATGCTCCAGCCGCTTGCCGAGCCTGCGACTCGAAGCTGCCTGGCCTCGCAAACCTCGTCGCCCGAGTCGATTCCTACAAGGCCCAGCTCCGCGAGCTCGATGCACCAGGACGAGTCTCTGTCGCCGTCCTGTGCGCCCTCGGAGCCCGCACTTCTCCTCACCACGTTTGTCCCCCCCCCCCCCCTCCGTTTCCTCTTCGCAGAACGCATGCTGACTTCCCCCCCCCCGCACGGCCGCGCACGGCAGACTCTTTTCGGTATCTCTTCGGTCCAAGCCGCAGACGGTTCGCCGAGTCCTTCGCTCTTCGCGGCAGTCGGTTCGAGGCGCGAGAACCTGTGTCGCTCGCTCGAGTCGCTGGCGCGCGAAACGGCGTGGGCGACCGGCCTCTTCCGCGACCAGTCGTACGACGCTCTCGAGGCGCTCGTCGGGTTGATGGTCCTCTCGATGCGTGAGTCCCGGGCGCGCGCGGCGGCTGGCGGCTGGCGGTTGGCTGGGAGAGGCGAATACTTGCTGATCAGGGATATGTGGGCCTCTGGCTCTGCGCAGACGAGGAGAACGACCTCGACGAGACGCGCTTCCTCGTTCGACAAGCGGTCGGCACCTTCCTCGACATCCGTGATGCCGAGTTGCGGCGGAACGGCGAGAACTCGACCCTGGGCCTGACGATGGGAACGGCCATCTTCGTGCGCCACTTCCGCCGGAATTGACTCGGTTTCCCGCACGCTGACTTTTTGCTCGCTCGCTCGCAGATGGTCGACGCCTACGTCGCCGTCCGCACCGGTCGCGTCAGCCTCATCACGCCCGGCGAGCTGCAAGAGTTCTGGGCGACAGCAGGCTTCGCCGTCCCTGATTTGATCAACCCGTGCATCACGCACGTCGTCCAGCAAGTCGTGGACCAGCCGTTGATCACCTGGGACGCGGTTCAGGACGTCACGACCACCATCTTCAACTACACGCTCGCTTGTTATCGCGTTTTCGCGCAGGTCGTTGGTCGTGAGATGCCGCTTCTGTCACTTCGCTTCGAAGCGCGACTCTGCCTTCTGACCGCTTGCCTCGTTGCGCGCGCCAGCTGTTCAAAAGCCGGACTCGGCCTCCCTCCTCGGCTTCATCCGCAACCTCTGGAACCTGATTGACCAGATTCACAACGCCATCCAGCGTTTCCAGCAACGCCTCGTCTCGCTCGCGACGCCCATCTCTGGCGCGAACGACGACCCACACGGGACGGACCACGCCATCCTCCTCGCCGTCTGGGCCGACGACATGCTCGTCAACCTCGTCGGGCTCGCTCACCTGTACTTGATGCGGGATCGGAACGGCGGGCAGTATGGTCCGGAGCGGGAAGGGGACGAGGAGCTGGAGAGGACGAGGGCAGAGTCGAGCATGAGGGTGTTCAAGTGCCTCAAGCTGCTTGCGTGCGTCTTCCCCCATCGCCCTTTGCTTTTTCCTGCGTTCCCCCGTCCTGATGGGGCTTCCGCACCACAGCTTCTACTGCCAGGTTCGCTTCACTTGCGGGGCCACCCCCTTCTTCCGCCTCATCTTCGTAAGCTGATTGGGGTTTTTAACCGTCTCGCCGCTCGCAGCTCTACTGCAACTCGCAAGACCGCCACAACGTCATCCACCTCCTCATGCACCTCGTCCCGCTCTCGAGCTGGACGTCGCTCGTCGCCATGCGCATCGGCCAGCCTGGCGGCCCGCTGAACGAGGAGTTCGAGATCACGGAGGAAGAGCTCGACTGGTACGCTCCGGACCTCTTTTTCGGAAACCCCCATGGTTGGACTCGCTCGCTCGCCCTGCTGACGCGAAAAAAAAAAAAACGCCCGATGCAGGTTCCGCATGGCTCTCGAGCTCAGCCTGTTCTACAGCCCGCAGCTTTCGTCGACCCTTCGCGCTCTCAACGACGCCCGTCAATCGTACATCCACCGCGGCGGTCCGCCACCTCCGGCGCCTCCTCCTCCGCCTCGCTCCGTCCCCAGTGGGTTGCGCCTTTTTTTTTTCTCTCTCTCCCCCCCCCCCCCCCTCGCCCCTCGCCCCTCGCCGACCAAGCTTCAGGACTGGACTGACTGTTTGCACACCCGTGACTTGGGCAGACGGCCCGGCCTCCTACCCATCCACGGCTCACTCGACGAACGCATTCATGCCCGTTCATGCCCTGCAGGCAGATCCGGGCTCTTCCCCGAAAACGATGCCAGCCAGCCTCCATTTCTCCTACCCTCGGCTCGATCAGCCGCACCAGCATCAGCAGCAGCAGCACGACCAGCAGTACCGGTCTCAGTCCTTCCACGTGTTCGACTTTCCTCAGCCCATCCAACTCGACCAGCGACCGCCGGTCCCGGCGCTTCCTCCTCCGCATCGCGATCACCCTCTCCCGTTCGCGCTCGACCTCGACGCGCAACTCGGGCACCCAGGCTTCGCGGACGGCGCCGGCGAGGATCCTGCCGCAGGAGGTTCCGACGTCCGTAGCGCGTTCAGGTCGATCGACTGGGCCGACTTGTCACTCACGCCCGCGCCAGCAGTCGGTTCTGAGGGCAGCAGCAGCTCCATCGAAGAGTGGCTGAAGCGGCCTCGCAGGAACTCGTGAAGCGGGTGGGGGGGGGGACGAGTCGGCAACTCCCCGTTCGCCAAGATACCCAACCCCCCCCCCCCCCTCGCTCGACTCCTGCATGTTCGTACACATCCGCGCAGCATCATTTTCGTACATCAAGGCCAGTCTCAGCAATTGGATTTTCCAGTCGTCAGCGGGCAGCAGCGGTGGCGAAAACCTTTTTTTTGTCCGACTCCCTCCGCTCCATGGACGATGATGATACCTTCTCGAACAAAAGAACTGCCTCGCCTCCCGAGCTGCCTCGACGCTTTCCCCCCCCCCCCCCCCGGATGTGGTGACTTCTAAGCTCATGTCGGGGAAAGATGCGCCTGCGTGCCTCTGGCCTCGCGTACGAGGCTGTTTCCGTCGCTTGTCTTGTTCTCGAGTCGACGACGCAACTCCCCGTCGACGTCTCGTTCCTCCGCGTCCTCTTTACTTCGTTTCTGCTTCACACATTTTTTTTTTTTTTGTTTGGATCGTCGCTCTTCGCGCAGCAGCAGTACCTCCTCCAGCTTCAGTACCAGGGGCTCATCCTCGATCTCACCGGTCGACCTTCTCCCAGTCTTCCGTCATCCCTTCTTCGCTCGATTTGGTACGCCCGCTACATCGGCTGGACAATCACGACGCCTCTCCTCCTCCTCGAGCTCCTCCTCGTCATCAGCCTTCCACTATCTCTGGGCAACGGCGTCGGGAACTGGAGCTGGCACGGTTGGCGACGGCTCGCACTTCCATCGTGGCCGCAACGCTGCTGCTGCCGTCTAAGCCCGCCGCTCCTCTCCCTCGTTCTGTCCCACAGCCTCTCTACAGTACATAGTCTAGCTTGTCTCCTGTACATACGCTCTCCTCCGATGTCAACCCGAATGACTTCCGCACCCGCAATTCCCTCGCTGTGCATAGGTAGAAGATTCCGCAAATAACACTTGGTGCACCCACCTCTACGGTCTGTGGTCACACCGAAGGAAAGCGAAACCGAGGGTATTGATTGCGATGCGAGGGGAGACGAAACAAACGACGGAGAGATTAACAGTACGCTCAAACATTCCAAGCAGGTTTTCCCGGCAACAAACGACCATGACCTCAATACGTCAACGCCCTCAGGCTCGTCGTTAATCCATTGAGCGTCTTCTGCAATCGGAATTGCAGGACGCCACATCCTCCTCGCTCCGCATGCTGCACGAGGCCGCTGAGCGTCGAGAACTTGCGTCCGCAGTTGTCCATTGGGCACTTGTACAACTTCTCGCCGTTGCGTCCCGTCTCCGTCGCATAGGCGTGTCGAGGCGAAGTGAGGTGTTGATTAAGGCCGGCGAGGGAGTTGAAGAGGCGGTGGCAGAAGAAGCACTCGTATGCCTGATCGTAGTAGTTGTATGAGTTCTCTGTCGCGACCCACGGCGAGCGCGTCTGGGAAGTCGGGCCGGTAATGAGGCGTTGAGAGGAAGTCGTGTAAGGGCGGGCGACCTCGAGGGAGCGAATCTTGTAGTCGATCTTCTGGCGCGTCCAGCCAGACGGACAGGTGCCGGCTTCGAGGTGGAGGATCATGGCCGAGCGGTCGATGAACTTGCGTCCGCAGCCGCCGGCACAGGGAACCCTCGCTTGGACGTGCGCGCTTGATTCGAGATGCTGTTTTCAGGCATGCAAGTTCAACGTTCATTTCTCCAAGATCAGTGGTATGATGGAAGTATGCACCGCACGCAGGTTGGCTTGGCTGAGGAAAGCGCGGCGGTGCTCGGTACAGAAGGGATGAGTCTGCCGGCCGTGCTCGTATCGACCCAGCTCGGACGCAAAAATGAGATCGCAGCCTTGGCAGGGGAAGTGGTCGTACGTCTCGTGGTCGTGAAGGAGGTCGTCGTCGGCAAAGTCGGTATCGCAAAGAGTGCAAAACGAATGCGCCGACGAATTCGCCCAGTGAGAGCGCAGCGCTGGCCACGACACGAAGTCGCGATCGCAATCCGTGCAGAAGTTGTGGTTCCTCGACATCTCGAGATGCTTGACAAGTGCAGCCCGATTCACAAACTCGCGCCCATTGCACTCGTCGCAGACCCAAACGTCGTAGTAGACGTCGTACCACCAGTTGTTCGGCATAGCGTCGCTCGACGGTAGGAAGAGACTGGACAAGAAGGAGGCGTGCGAGGTGGCCGTCGTGAAGGGGAGACACAAAGGGTCGCAGAATCGGCGGAACTGCGAATGAGTCCTACGGGGTCAACCCTAGCTCTCCGGCTCTGTCAGCGCGGCCCTGACGGAACTCACCCTTTGCGAAGAGCCTCCGAGACGGTGGCACCGATGGTGGTCCAATGCGAGACGAGGACTGAGAGTCGTGGAGGAAGGCGGAAAGAGCGGGAGGAGCTGGTGCGGCTCGGCAGCGTTGGTGAGGCCTTGTAGCGAGTTTTGGGCGGGTATTCCAAGCGATTCGGCGGAGTTGAGCGAGAAGTCAGGGCCAAAGAGATCAGAACGAGGAGGTTGGCTTCGGCAACAACCTTGCCGCCCGCCTGCTGGACCTGTACGCGTGCTTGCTACACTCAAAGCTGCTCATCGAGCACTCACGACCTCGCTGATCCACCTGCCACGCCGTTCCGACGCCTGCTGAGCGAGGTCTCTTCCACCACGACGAACCTCGACGATGGGACTGCCACTGCGACCAGGGGGAGCGCCGTCTGGCTTTTCGACAGCATCGTCCGGACCACCGCCAGCGAGCGCGCCAGCTGTCCGCCACTCTCCCGTTCTCCCGCCAAAGCCATCCGGTCTCCCTGACCGTCCAGCTGCACCTCTCGGCAAAGGACCTGCGCACCCACGCAGCGATGAGCGCGAGGAAGGAGAAGAACCGGACGACTTGCCGCCGAGGCGCAGAGGTCCGCCTGCAGGAGCTTTGCCGCCGCCGAATGGTCCAAGGGGCCTGGGGAGGCGAGGTCGCAGTCCGTCCTTTGATCGCGACCGGGACGAGTGGTTCAAACGGGGCGATCCACGAGGCGGGAGGTACGATGCGTATCCGGACGAGCGAAGGCAACTGCCCCCCAGGGGACGACCCAGATCGAGGACCCCGAGTCCGTCGAGGAGTTTCAGGAGCGGCAGGTCGTGGAGTCGGAGCAGGAGTCGCTCGCCACAAACGACGAGGAGGGGACCACCACCAGGGGGTTACGGTGGAGGAAGGAGAGGCTACGACAGGCCAGGCTTCAGGGACTCGCCTCCCCTGAGGAGGCGTCCGCTATCGAGGTCTCCGCCGCGTGCGTCCTCCCGTTCCTTCCTGTGAGCCCTAAATTTGCTGACAGACACCTCTGCAGCCTACATGCGACGGTCGAGGTCGCGCAGCCTTTCACCGCCGCCTCGCCGCTATGGCGGTCCCCCTTCACCTGTCTACCGCCGGCATTCGCCCGGTCTTCCTCGCGGCTACGGCCTTCATGGTCGCGGTCGTGAATTCTCTCGTTCGCCGCCTCCTCCTCTTAGCCGACGCTACCCTTCTCGCGAATCTTTGACTCGCCGCCGTTCTCGCTCGCCTCCTCCAGGTTATCGCTCTCGGCGACGCTCCCTCTCCCGCTCACCGCCCGCTCCCCCTTCACACGCACCTTTTTCAGCGCGTTCAGCGAAGCGCGAATTCGTCCCCGAGGAGGACGAGGAAGACGACATGATCTTTCGCAAGGCGCGGAGGGCTTCGCACGCCGATTCGGGCGGCCGCGCGCGTTCTCGCACACCGCTGTCGCCCTCGCCTCCGCCTTCGCGCGGACGAAGCCCATCGCCTTTCTCGGGCCCTCCGTCTCGCCGTCGTTCTCCCTCACCGCGAGGTGGCTTTTACCGCCATCGCCCGCGCTCGCCTTCTCCCCAGTCACTTCACTCCGGCCGCGATCTTCCTCCTTCGATCCCCACAGGCCCTCGCGGCTTCCGCCCTATCACCGCTCAACAACCTCTTTCCGCCCCCGAAGGTCCCGCCCTCCCCACAGGTCCGCGCAACCGCTTCCCTCAACAACCTCCGCGTGGCCCTGCGTCACTCAGTAAGCCTGCTGGACCTGGAGGTCTGCCTGCGATACCGACCGGACCGAAAGCTTGGAGGACGAGCATGATCGTCCCGCAGGGTTCGGTGGGCCTGCCGACTGGTCCTTCGTTGTCGAGGCAGAGGGAACCGAGTCCGCCGCTACGGCGGCAGCAGCAGGATAAGCAGCCTTCGAGAAGGAGGTCGGCCGAGTCGCCTGCTAGTACGCCTCCGCCTCGACCCTCCGCAGCGCGCGAGCCGTCTCCTCCTCCCGCACCCCTCTCCCAAATCTCACACGCCAAACCGGTCGCGCCTACTCCTCCTCCTCCCCCCGCTCCGCTCTCACCAGCCGCCACCGCCGCTCTCGCCGCAGACCGCGAAGCGCGTCTGGCGCAAATCGAGTCACAGAGAAGGTTGAAGGTGCTTGCGAGATTCTTGCCGCGCGGTGCGGGTGGGTTGGCGACTATTCAGCCGTTGGCAAAGGCGGTGGTTGTTGGACCTGTTGGAGCGGAGTGTGAGGCGGAAGTGAGTCTCGTCGCTATTCATATACTATGCTTGCTAGCTGCGCAATATTGCAGCTGCTCGATGGCGTTGAGCAATGGATATGCGACAAAGCTGACATCTTTTCTCCTCCTCTCGCAGATCACCCGCCAGCGCGCCGCCCGCCTCGCCCTCCTCCCCGCCTACGCTGACGCCCTCGCCGCCTCGTATAAATCCGATTACTCGATCATCGCGACGCTCAAGGAGGCCGAGATTGCGCGCGAGGTGAGGAGGTTGGCGAGTGGGGAAGTCAAGCCGGTCTTTGAGGATGAGGGAAACGTGGCGATGTCTGCGTGAGGCTCGGCGAGGCCGATGCGTACGTTACATGACCTTGTTTGAGGACGCTTGCATCGTCGTTGCTGTTGTACAGCGCTTTCACCGGTGCTTGCGAAGGTCCGGCGCGGAGGTTGTCGTTAGACTCGCCGCTCGTCTCCTGCCGCCTCGCCAGCTTTACTGCACGTCTTCCTGAGCCGTACGCAAGCCTGTAAAGCCCCATTCACTCTTACAACTCGCCGAAACCGGAAGTCGCGTCCGCTCCGCGTTGCGACTCGGTCGCCTCGAGGGCTTGCGCTCCTCCCACACGGTTTCTCCCGCTTCTAGGGTTTCTGAGTACGCGTGTACTGCATCTAGACACGCTCTGCACCCGTTCAGACCACCCAACGAAACTCTCAACCTCTCCTATCGCCTGCTCGAGCTCTCTCGACTTAGCGCTTCCTTGCGCCAACTCTCGCTCCCTCACGATGGGCGAGGACGCCAACAAGCTCGTTGTGACCGCTCATGCAGACGGTCCAGCGCATCTGACCTTTGCGCCAGACGGGCGGTGCGTTCGTTCAATCTCGCGCTGCTCTTCGCGGGCTGACCAGACGCGTTTCTCCTTCAGATACCTGTACACGAGCGGATACGAGGGGTTCATCCGCATCTTTGACGCGAGACTGGACGCAAATGTGAATGCGGAACCTGCGATTATCGATTTCCACGACGAGGCCGTTACTTCTATCTCAGCGACAGTATGTCTCGCTCGCTTCCTCGTTTCGTTCGACGCGACTTATGCCGTTCTCTTCGCAGACCGAGCTCCTCTGCTCCGCCTCCGAGTCAGGCCAAGTCGTCCTCCATCAAGCCGGCAAAACCGACCTGGACGGCTTCCTCACTCGCTTTTCCCTCCCCGCTCGAAGCGTCCGCTTCGACCCGCGCGGCAAACGAGCAGTGGTCACGAGCGACGAGGTTATTGCCAAGGTCGTTGATGTGAAGGATCCGACAAAGGTGCAGATCTTGACGGGACATGCGAGGAGTATAAGGGAGGCGAGCTGGAGTCCGGATGGCCAACTGGTGGTGCATTCTTTCGTTGCTCCTCGTTCGAGACTTGCGCTGATAGTTTCTGTGCAGGCAACGAGCTCGACGGACGGCCAGATCCGCGTCTGGCAGCTCGACGGCGGGACGGAGCCGACTTGCATCCAGGTCCTCGACGGCTTGATCAAGGCTGAAGACGTGGAGTGCGCCACGCGTCATCCCCTGGACCATTTCACAGTCTGACTGAACTTGCTCGCAGCTCCGAGTACTCGAGTGAGGTCGTTTGGCACCCCGCTGGCAAGTTCTTCGTCGTGCCGAGCAAAGACAGCGGTTCGTCTGAGTCTTCCACCCCTCCCGGCCACCATGACTCACGCTTACATTCTGATAGGCGAGATCACGCTCGTCTCACGCGATACCTGGCAGAAGACCGGCACCTTTTCCTCCAGGGACGGCCACACCGGCGTGAGTCCCCTCTCCTCTCGCTTTCCCGCTCGCCCTGATATAGTTCCCGCAGCGCATCTCCGCCTTAGCCTTTTCCACAAACGGTCACTACCTCGCCTCCGCCTCAGACGACCTCAAAGACATCCTCGTCTGGTCCGTCAAGGACCGCACGATCGTCTCTCGCACGCCTCACTCGCACGGCATGATCACCTGCCTCGCTTTCCACCCCGCACCGACCGCGAACTCGCTCGCCTACATCGACAATAAGGGCCAGCTGACGAGATGGGAGGGGGCTGTCCCGGCTGGACTGCCGTTGCCGACTTTCTCAAAGACACCTGCGTCAACGGTGACTGGAGCAAGCAACTCGGCTGAAGTCAGTGGTGGAGGACGCAAGCGCAGCGACTCGGCTTCGACATCGACGTCCTCGCACGCAGCTGGCGCTCGTGGTGGGAACGGTCTCTTCCGCAAAGAAGCGTCCGAAGACGAGTTCGACGACCTCGACGATGGCGCTCTCGATGGTTGGATTGACGACGACCTTGGCGACGGAGCGCTGGACGGGCCTGACCCGCGAGGAATGTCGGTCGACCCGTTTGCGAGCGATGTGCCTATCCGGCCAAGGAGAGGTGAGGGCAGGTCGAGGTCGTTGGCGCCGTTGTTGGGTGCTGAGAGCAGCAGGACGAAGATCGCCGAGAAGGGACAGCCGCCTTTCCAGCCGGGCGCGACGAAATGGCGCGAGGATAGGCGGTATCTCGGTACGTTGCGAGACTCACCTCTTACCCCTCGATTCGTGCTGACGGGTCCGTTCGCAGCCTTCAACATGATCGGCTACATCTACGCTGTCGACCGCCACGACGACGGGCAGGCCGTCACGATCGAGTTCCACGACCGCGGCGCGCACATCGCCAGCAAGTTTGACGACAAGATGAAGTACAACCTCGCGGCTCTCGGTGCGTACCATGCCTCTTTTTAAAACACTCGAGGCTCACCGATCGGTAGATTATCAGGCGAGCTCGGCGCCATCTTCTCTTGCCCTTCCGCCGGTGACAGCCCGTCGCAACTCTTCTACAAGCCCTACGAGTCCTGGACCGCTCTTCAGACGTGGTCGGCGTCGCTTCCCCCGGGGGAGCAAGCGACTGCACTCGCCATCGGCGGTATGGGTCCCGCAACGGACGGCAGCGCCGCCTTCGACGACCCGACCGTCGGCTTGACCGGCTCGGGCACGATTCTCGTCGCCACTTCGCGCGGCTTTGTCCGTTTCTTCAGCGGCGCAGGCTTGCAGAAGTACATCTGGAACGTCGGCGACGAAGTTGTTGCGATGGCTGCTGGGAAGGACTGGGCGGCGGTAGTCTATCGCACTGGTGCTGGCGCTGGTCTCGACTACTTCCTCATCGATACGGACACGTACGAGGTCGTCCAGCAAGGCAAGGTGCCGCTTGCGAAGGGCGCTACTCTCGCTTGGCTCGGCTTCACGAGCGACAACGTGAGTCTCCCGCCTTGTCTCGAACGAGCAGATACTCACCTCTCTCGCGCAGATTCCGGTCATGTACGATTCGAAAGGCCTCATCTCCATTCTCGACCGTTCGCGACGGCCTCGACAGGGTCGTTGGCTTCCTGCGCTCGACACGAATACGCTCCCACGCAAGGAGGGCAAGCAGGAGTCGTACTGGCTTGTCGGCGTGACCGACCAACAGGCTCATATCATCATCCTCAAGGTGCGTGCCTCTCTTTCGCGTGGCGGTACTTGAGCTGATGGACTCGCGCACGACAGGGCGGCGAGAAAGAGCCACACTTCCCGACCCCGCTTCTACAAGAGTTCGACCTCCAGTTTCCGCTCCTCAACCTTGACGTCCCCCAAGGCCAACTAGCCGAAAAGTACTTGCGCGAGTCGCTCTTCGTCCAGCACCGCAAAGACGGTGCGCCTGCCGACGACTACTCCCTCAAGACGGCACTCGCTCGGCAAGAAGTTCAGACCGACAAGCACCTCCTGCAAACTATCCAGACGTTCTGCAAGGCCGACAAGCTCGAAGCCGCCCTCGACGCCGTCCTCCTCCTGAGCCAGCCAGCCTCGCTCATCGCCGCGGCCAAGATTGCTGCTTTCTTCGACCTGCCGTCGCTCAAGGAGCGCATCGAGCTCCTTCAGCAGATGCGGGAGGACGATGGTGACCCCGACGAGACAAACGCGAAGCGGCAGAGCAAGTGGGTGCATCTCGCGGACGACAGGTTCATCACGTCTGCAGCTGTTGGCGGTGTGGCTCGCTCCTTCAGCACTCCTGGCGCAGCTGCTGCACACCTCTTCGGACCGGGCGGAGGACACGCCAACAACGACCTTGCCTTCTCGCCTCGCCCATCTGGCTCGTCCGCCTTCGGCAGCGCTCGTCGCGCTTTCGGCACGCCTGCCTCAGTCGGTCCTTCCAGCTCGTCGAAGATGCGCAAGAGCTTGCAGGGCCCGTCAGCTCTCGCAGGCAGTGACGGCGCGATGCTGGAAGACGACGACGATGCGCTCGAGTATGCGGACGAGATGGTTGAAGAGGACGAGCCTGCTTCGTCACCGAAGCGGATGAGGGTCGACAGCGAGGAGATTCAGACTGAGGAGATGCAGGAGGTTGCGCCGGTGCCTAAGAAGGGTGCGTTTCGCTTCCGCGACTTACGTCAACTTTGCTCACGCTTCTTGCGTCTGCAGCCGTCAACCCGTTCGCCAAGCGTGCCTCAAATGCCAAGCCGTCCGCATCGCATGCCGCGAACCCGTTCGCCGATAAGAAGGCGGGCAAGGCGAAGGACCTCGGCCGGACCGACAGCTTCTTCCACCGGGTCGAGGGCAAGGAGGCGCCGAAGGGTGCGTGTAACTGCGCGTCTAGACATTCTCACAATTTGACCTTGCGATCCATGTCGCAGCCAAGGGCAAGGGTCGCGCATCTGCCTCGTCGACTACTGCCGCCGCTTCAGCCAAGTCCAAGCCTACGACGACCGGGGCCAAGCAGATGACCCTCTTCGGCCTTCCACCCAACAAGGAGCCTGAGAAGAAGACGAAGAAACGCAAGTCGACGGCTGACGAGGGCGAAGAAGACGCCGCCGGAGGTACCGACTCGACTGCTTCCTCGTCGAAGAAGAAGCTCGATGCGTTCCGCAAGAAGCCTGAGACGGCTGCGACGGCTGGTCTTGCTGCTGAGGCGGCGAGGGAGCTGCCGCGCGAGGACGAGGAGATGGAGGAGACGCAGGTCGTCGACGATACGCAGCAGGAGGAGGAGAGTCTGCCTACCCCGCCAGCGAAGAGGCGGGACAGCGAGCTCGAGGCTGTGAGGGAGGAGCAGGAGGAGGAGGCGGAAGACACGCAGATGAGCGAGACGCAGGTGGAGACGCAGGTCGAGGAAGATCCCGTAGGTTCGCGTCGCGATCCTGCTTTGAGACGGCCACTAACGCATCTTAACTCCGCAGGAATCGCTCAAGGAGAACACGCGCCCTCCGTCGTCCGCTGCAGCTGACGCCGCCTCGAAGCTCGCCCAGTTCGCCTACAAGAAGCCTGACATCGTGCCCGAGGTCGATACGCCTCCCGCCGAGGCCGTCGAGATTGTCGAAGAGCCCGCCGCAGCTGCCTAGTTCGCTCTGGGTTTACCCGTCATTCTGTTACTGCATTTGTCTGGGTCCTGTACTAGTCTCGTTGTTCTGCCTGTCGTCTCCTGCAACATTTTCCTTCCTTCTCTCCATTCGCGACACGTAGAGAGATCCAACCAGTCGTAATAGAGCGAAAAAGGCGTGTGTAAGGACAACAACGAGAGCGAGATAGAACGAGAGCAAGAGTTAGTGGGTACAAGGGCGGATCACCGCGCGCAAGAGATATGTCGGTGTCACCAGAACCATCCCTTCTTCGCCTTCTTCTCCCCACCATCCTCCGCCTGCTTTCCCTTCGCATCCGCGCTCTCCTCCACCGCCTCACCTCCTGCCCCCGCCTCGCCCTCATCATCCCCCTTCAAATTCTCCTTCTCGGCCTCCTCATAGCTCTCCACAACCTTCGCCTGCTCCATCACACGCTGCTCGTCTTCCGTCGGCGGAACTTCAGAGGCGGGAACGGGCTCGGCGATGATGTGAGAGGAGTGGAGAAGGACGAAGGGGTAGAAGACGAGGTAGGTTTTCGGAGTCGGGTTCGGGTGGAAGAAGGTTGCGGCGGGCGTGCGGGTCTCGAGTTCGGGCTGGAGAGGAGAAAAGGTTAGCGTGCACCCTCGTTCTTGAAGGGAACGCCAAGGCTCACTCCGCCTGCAACACGCAGCACAGGGTTGTCTTGCGTGCGGTACTCGGTGAACTTGGTCTTGAACGATAGCTTCTTAAACGCCTTCGTGAGAGCCTGCGGAATGGACTATCAGTTCTGTTTCTAAGGTTTACGAGAAGAATCGGCGCACCTTGTCGACGCCCGCGTGACCAGTCGCGCACGCGAGCACCTTCTCGACGTCGAAGCCCGTCACGTCCACTTCATCGAGCTTCTTCTCCTTCCTGGCCCTCTCGCGCGTCTTCTCCACCTCCTGCACCTGCGCATCCTCAATCAAGCCAACGTTGACCGCCTCCTCCTTGCCCTTCCCCTTCCCTCCCTGCGTCAAGTATCGCACTACATGCTGCTGGACTTTCTCGCGAGAAATGTGCTCGCCGACAAGGTCCCTCGCCGCGTCCGCCAATCGGCCTTTGACGCGCGATGCACCAGGAATCGCAGTCGCCTTTGTCGCAAGGCCCGCTGCAGTTGTCGCCACCGCACCAGCACTTTCCGCCGCTGCACCCGCGCCAGAAACGATCGATGAGCCGAAGGTCGTGAGGGATGCGAGGGCCGTTCCGCCTGCTGCGGCCGCGACGAAGGGGATCGCGAGGAGGGAAGTGACTGCGACGGCGGGGCCGGTGACGCAGAGGATTGGCCAGGTCGCGGACCAGCCGTTGTAGGCGCTCGATGGGGAGGTGTACGGTCGAATTTCGAGCGAAAACCACAGGTTGGCTGGGGGAGAAGGAAGGTCAGTAGACGAGGTGCAGACTGGAAAGCGGGTTCCTCCACGCACGAACACGTCGCTCAAAGGTGTCGCCTGGAGGCAGCACGTCGTAGTAGAGCGGGCCAACCTGTTGCGAGTTGGCGGTTCCATGACGGAGTGCGCAGAGGGTGAGCGAGTGAAGCAAGCCTCGGCGCCGATACGAACGCACCTGCCTGAGAGCCACGTTCAACGGCACCTGCGTCTCGTTCGTCACGCTCCACGCCTTTGCCAGCCAGGCATCCTGGACAGACCTGACGCCTTTGAAGGAACCCGCCCTCAATTCCGCGACGCGCTCGCCTGCCGTGCGGCTGACTGTATCCCAGCGCTCCTTGCTACTTGTCCCGAACGCAGCAAGCTTGTCCTGAGCGAGAGCGAGCGTGACAGCCGCCTTGTCGCCTGAGGGGAGTCGTCGAGCGAGTGGACGAGGGAGTTTGGCGGTGAGCGAGCTGTACGAGGACACCCAGGAAGGGTTCGCAGGCTCAAAAGCAGTGTCCGCAGGCTCGACCGGCGTGTTCTCAGCGGTGAATGCCATGTCGTCGACGACGAACACTTCTCTCACACCGTCATCTCGCTTTGTGACTCGCACTGGCTCTGGAGCGTTCTTGCTGGTGTGGCAGGCACGGCAATGGCGCTGCCACACCGTTGCACCCTGTCCAGGCCGCCCGCGCGACTGTCGCCCGCTCGTTCGTCCTCCACGCTCACCCTCGCCCCGCTTGCCGGCGCGGGACGCCAGTTGGGCGCACAGCGCAGCCCATCAGCGCGAAACAGATCCGCTGTCGATGCCGAAGATGGCCAGAAGCGTCGGAAACTAATGCTGCGGCTCCCGCACCCTTGTCGACCGAGTCCGCCTCCTCAGATGGCTCTTTACGGTGTTCTCGCTTCCCTGGACCGCTGTCCTCTAGTACACTTTGAAGGAGCACATGTACACGAGCAAGCTGCCTGGAAACCGGCCAGAACGGGCAGCGACGCCGTCGACCCCTTTCTCCTCCGCGCTGTCCAGTCAATCGAACGGAGACAAACTCGCAGCGCGCCTCTGTCACCCCCCGAAGTTAGGCGCCCCTCACTTCTCTTCCCACTGCTGTACGATCGCCTTCTGGTACACGAAGCAAAGAGCGGGCAAAGCGTATTGGTCCGTCCGTTGCGCCTTCCTCCTCTTACAACGGTCTCCTCTTTCGCTGACGCCCGCTGCTCGCCAGACGTCCTCGCTCTTGCGCACAGTGCCATGAACTTGAATCGTCAGTTGCCTTCTCCGTCGTCCGTAAACTCGCACGCTGAGCGCTGATCCTTCCGTCTTTGCGCTATAGTCTGGTTTTCGTGCGTCTCCATGACCTCCTCGAGCGCTCGGAGAACGGCAAGCTAACCTCGACCCCCGTACTTTCGTTTTTTTCCCAGTCCCTACCATTGTCAAGGGACTCGGCTACTCCAACACCGATGTGCAGCTCTACTCGGTCCCGTCTTACGCCTGCGCACTCTGCGTCATGCTCCTCCTCACCGGCATTTCGGACCGCCTCAAGAGTCGCGGCGTCTTCGTCATGCTCGTCTACTGCATCGGCATTGGTGCGTCTCCATCCCTCGACACCGCTCAAAGAACCTTGACTAACCCGTTTCGACAAGTTGCAGTCGGCTGGGCCATCCTCTACGGCGTCAGCCCAATCCACATTTCGAAGGGCGGTCCTCGCGCTCGCTACTTCGCCTGCTGTTGCCTCGCCTCGGCCTGCTATGCCAACATTCCGCTCATCATGTCATGGGTCTCGAACAACTCGCTTTCGGAGTCGCAACGCACCGTTGGACTCGGCATGCACAACTCGGTCGGGTACGTCTTCCTTTCTTCTTCTCCAACGCCAACTTGCGCTGACGAGCTCGTCTCATGCGCGCAGTCAATACCTCTCGATCCTCGCCTCGTTCCTCTTCCCAAAAGGCGAGGGACCGCGCTTCGTCAAAGGCGAATCCGTCAACCTAGCCTCACAAGCCTTCGGCCTCGTCATCGCGCTTGGCGTGACGCTTTACTTCAGGTGGGAGAACGCGAGGCGCGACAAGGGTGAGGGAGGAAGGCCGGTCATGGGTATGAGGGTTGAGGGTGTCTCGACTGCGTATGACCAGGCGGTCGGGTATCGCTACGTCGCGTGATGGGAGGGGGATGTTTGCATGGACTGTTTATCGGTGTACCTTGCTTGTGAGTTCTGTATCGGCTCGAATGTCTTCAACAGCTATGTTTTGCTCGACCGATTGAAAGACCACGCCGAAACGAAGAGAATCTCTCTTCCCAATCTCGTGCTCGCATGACAGTCCAGCGTCGACCGTCTGCGATACACTCTCGAGCGGAAGCGGACGAAGCCAGCAACAGCGAAACGCGAGAAGACTTGGTGAACGACTGCGTTTCGAGATTTGGCGATGTGAGAACGACGAGACCTTCACTAGACAGACACATGGTGACAAACGCTTGAGACGAGAATCGAACGAGTAAGAAGGTGAGGCGGCGAGAACGAATTAAGCCTCGGGGGTCGGAAAGTGAGGATGACGGAGGAAGAGGAGTGAGCGACGATGGCGAAACGGTGCGAGAGGCGTTTACTGCGCAGAGTGGACGTCAGTGAGGTTCATTTGTGTGTGGTCGGGCAGTACGCACGTCCTTCTTCGACATATCTCCCACAGGCAGAACGAAGAAGCTCTGGTCCGGTGTGAGCAAGTTTGCGGCCGCAACGTCTGCAAACGCAGTGCAACAGTGTCAGCAAGCTTGTCCAACTAAGCAGAAAGCGAGCGGAAGCAAGGAAGACGTACACCAGGCGTTGAACGCCGTAATGAGACCGAAAGCGCCTCCTGCGGTCTGAATGGCTGACGCATTGCCCACGCCGAGCTCAGCGATACCGAGGAGGAGGTAGGTGATGGTGAGGAAGAAGAAGCTGCGCGAAAGGACGATATCAGCTCGAATTTCCTGCGAGAAGGGACGGAAGGCAGACTCACACGCCGCTGAGAGCGATCGAGGAGCGGAGCGATGCGAGGAGCATGATGAAGGTAAAGATGAACCATCCCCACAAGAAGAATGCGACACCGTTGCCGAACATGCCCTCGGCCTCGTACGACGAGGCGATTGCGGACCAAGGCGAGACGATGAAGGCTGCGAGCGTGCGGGTCAGCAACTGTACTGACTGGTAGAGGGACTCGGTACACACCGTAGGCGAGCCAGAACGCGCCGTAGGACGAGAAGGCGGTGGCACCGAAGGTGTTGCTGGAGTCGAGAGAAGGTCAGATCCGAGTTTCGCATTGTTCCCGCAATAGAAACGCACCCAGTCGCAAACTCCCACACTGTAAAAAGCACAAGAATCGTCAGTACTCGCGAATCGACAATAGGAGAAAGCGAACAGCGCGCGAAAGAGTCGAAGAACCTCGACTCACTGCCTGCGAGAAGCTGGGCAAGACCGCCGTAGAACAGAGCCTGCACAACAGAATCGACGTTGTCAGCGTGGCAGCTCTTCAGCGTTACCCGAAGGGACAAGTAAGAGACGCAAGGAAAGTGTGACTGACCGGTCCGACGACGACGTTGGGAACGGTTACTCCGCGGGTCTTGACTGCGGGCGCATCATCCTCAGTGTCAGTACGCTGCTCTACACGCTCATCTTACGTCGATGCAGCAACAACAAGCGGCAGAACAGCAAATGCCGGAAAAGGCTCGTCGCAAGGGGTCCCGCTCGCACCTCCGCGACTCACCGTTGATGAGCGAGAGCATGAACGTCGTGAGGGCGAAACCGCAGAGACCCAAGGGCGCAGGGTTGCCGAAGCGACGGTGGTAGGTCGGGAACGCGGGCTGGCTCTGTGCGACATTGAAGGCGGAAAGTCAGCCAGGGTGAGAATGTTGGGAGCGAGATGAGCGACCGCGCTGGCTCCGTGGTCGAACAAGGACGTACGCGGTCGAGCGGGTGTCCGCCAGGGGTGATGTTGCGCAAGTTGAACGGCGCACCGCCCTCCTGCGATGCGTACGCAGGCGAACCGGTCGAGACGCCAGTAACGCCGTGCTGGCCCTGCGCGCCATTGGCGGCGTGATGGACGCCAGCAGTCTTCTCGACGTCTGCGCCGTTGTGGAGCGATGAGCCAGTCGTCGAAGCCATTGCGTGCAGTAGAGTAGCGCGGGGGTGAGGGCGAGGGGAGAGACGGGCAGGCAAGCAAGTTCCAGGTTCGAGCGAGGTCACGCTTCCCCGCTTCCCTCTGGGCCGTGCCCCAGCAAAGGTGGAGGACCGACCGGAGCGCTCCGCAAAGCGAGACGCGCCAATCGGAATACCCGCCTGTTGCCGGCCGTCCGTGCACCTGCTCGATCTGGCACCCCCGTCCGTCGACCGCGACCCCGGGGACAGCCGCCCTCCTCCAGCGTCGATCGTGCGCTGCCACGGCGCCGGAACGCCCGCAGGCCGTCGCGAAACGAGCGCACAACGCGGCCTCATCCTCCGTCCGCACAGCTCGAAACACCCCTCCCCCCCCCCCCACGTCGCCCTGCGTCTTCTTGAGGCTAGGGACCAGGCCTAGGCAATCAAGCGAGGGCGCTGGGCTGCCGGGCTTACGTCCTGGCGACGTTTGAGAGCTTCGGCCGGCGATTAGGAAGGCCAGAGCGGGTAGGCGGCGCGCCTCTTCGCGAGTCCTCCTTGTCATTCTTCTGACTGCTCTAGAAACCCTGCCAAGACTGTCAGCACGTGGGGCTGTGCGTTGCGCCGGCGAACCGTGCGAAGTCGGGCGTTGTGCGAGGAGGAGGGGAAGGAGCGGTTCGTTCCGAGGGGCGTCGACCGAAGCGTCGGATTGTACGCAACCACGGGGCTGGGGAGCGGGTCGTCCAGCGCCTGTGACAAAGCCGGTCGTCCGCCCTCCGACACATCCTCCTGCCCACCATTGGCATAGCAGTGAAAGCTCGGGAGACCAGGCAAAAACGCCTGACGCGGAATGCCTGGAGGTCTTCCGCCACGCCCTCCCGACCAACGGCACAACGCTTCGCAGGAGTTGCAGCCTAATCACCCTCCAGCAGTACTACTCCCGCTCGACAGCTCCATCTCCTCTTCTCCCTCGTCTTCCACACGTCCAACCCTAACTTCTATTCCGTTCGCACTCGTAACTGTCGGCGCGGGCCGATACCAGCTCATGTACCACTCCTCGGCCGAAAATGCGAGCCAGTGCGTGCGAGAGTCGAAAAGCGAGGTGTGGTAGTCGACGAGGCGGACGCGTTGGGCAGGCGGGAGAGGCGGAGGAGGGGAAGAGGGCGGAGGCGGCGGAGGGGAGCTGGGTGGTGGAGGTGGCGGTGGGGCGCTCGGAGGGAGAGGAGGAGGAAGTGGTGGTAAATTGCAAGGCGGAGGAGGCGAAGGTGGATGAGGTGGTGGTGGAGCTGCGGAAGGTGAAGTTGAGCGTGATGGGCGCGACGGCGCGCGCTGCTCGTCGTCCGAGGTGTAGATCTCCAAGTCATCTACATTGTCTAGGTCGTGGATATCGTCTTCTGAAGCGCCGAGCATGATACGCTCGCGCATTCGGGTGAGCGGGTCTGTCCGAGAAGGAGTTAGCCAATCACGCTCTTCCACTTACGCCGCTACTACGCACCTATCTCTCCCTCCAGCATCGTCCACCCCCGCGGATACCCCCACTCGAATATTTTCTCCATCCAGGGCCACTCCTCCGTCGTCGTTGCGCCGGCTCTTGCGCCCCTCCCCAATGCTCTCCGCAACTCCTCACTCACAACGCCCGGCTTGAACCGCTCGAGATAATCGAGGGACTTTTCGCGCTCTGAGGCGGGCAAAGGACCGTCTGTGAGGCGTTTTGGTGTTGTCGTACCCGAGCGGGAGAGGAGCGAGAGAGCGGAGCGGCGAGAAGCGTAGAGCGCACGATTCTCGGCTATCACGCCGCGGTCGTGGTGAAACGGACAGGATGAGAGCGAATGGTCCGAAGACCCGCAGTTGAAGCATGCGCGGGAGGGGAGGAGGTGGTTTAGGTTCGTGCCGGGACCGCCGAGTTCAGCTGTGACGGGCTGAGATGAGGAGGTGCGGGCTTCGCCGAGGATGTGGAGTTGTGAATCGGAGGAAGAGGCGTAGTCGTAGGAGAAGCCGAGGCCGAACGAGGCGTAATGCGAGTCGTCGACGATGGCGGATGGAGAAGCAGTGACGAGAAACAACGGAGGGTCGTCTCCGTGGTCGGCTGCTGGGTTTACTGAAGGGCTTGCAGGCAGAGGAGGGGGAGATGGAAGTGCGGCGAGACGCTTCGCAGCTGGCTCGTCTGCCGAGTCGGGCGATAAAGCTCTTTTGCCTGTGCGCAGAACATTCGTCAATGCAAGTCCGCCAATCAGACTGTTCGTACTCACTCGTCATGACCTGCTCGTCGACGCTGCCGCCTCGCCCTCGTTCATCTGTTCCGTCCATTCCTTGACAAGACGAGCGAGCTTCTCCTTGTCAATCCGATGCTTCATCACCCGCCCTCCGGCGCCTTTCCTCCCAGCAAGCGAGTCGATCGTGTCGTCCTTGCTGAAGTGCAGGACCGGCACGTCGTACTGTGCGCGCAAGGGTCAGCAAGACGAGACCAAAGCAGAAGAAACCTCGTACGCACCTGGTACAGTCGACGCCAGGCGGTTCGCTCGTACTCAAGCGGGTCGTCCGGTTGTTTCCGAATGTCGTACAACCGCAGGTGAAATGGCTGCACAGCCTGCACTTGTGCGAGGTCGGCCTTTGCGATATCGCACAACGAGCAAGTCGGGCCGCTGGTGAAAAGTGTGAGGGTTGGGAGGCGGGTCAGGCGGGGTGACATACAGCTATCAGCAGGTCTGGCGATCCGCCTGAGCTCTGTGAGCGAGTTGACGTGGACCGAGATGGGCGAGGAGCAGTCGACCTCCTTGAACAGCGGCACACACTCGCTCCCCCTGCTGCGGTTTGCCTGGACTGCTGCAAAGCTCCATTGGCTGTTCTGCTATGTCCTGGCGACCTCGACGCACCGCTGTAATCGCGCTCTTACGCCGCCGCCATCCTCATCGCTTTCGGTTCTTACGCGGTCTCAACTGGACGAGACGGCGACGCGGCGGGCTGCTCAGGAATCGGCATGACGCAGAAGGACTGTTCAGACCGCTCTCCGGACGGCGAGGGCACTCGCCGTCTACAACTCCTTTTAACACCCTCTCGAAACCTCGCTCCATGTTCACTTGCCTCGACCTCGACTTGCTGAACCGCTGTTCGTGCGAGACTTGTACCCTTCTCTTGACAAAGTCGCAAGGAACGCAGTCGAACTGCCTGCGGCTCGAACAGCTGGACTTTCAGATTCTTTGTCTGTCCTCTGACCTCTTCGTCCACCTTCCCGCAACTTGCGCACTCTGGGCGTGTACTCGACGATCCGCTCAATCTCGCACTGAAATTCCAGCGCGACGGAGGGAACGACATGGCAAAATGAGGCCGGGGATCTTCGCATGCGATGGATGATGCATAGCTCGCTGAAGGATAAGGGGACAACGTAGGAAGCTTTTGATCGACAAACGGAGATACACGGACGAAAGGGAGGGAGAAAAACGAAGAGAGTGTCCGAAGGTGAGCCGAGCCGGCTTACTGCGCCTGCGAGAAGCCGACTCGAGGAGGGCTCGACATGTCGAAGGTGGTGTAGATCGACGACTTGAGGAACGAGTCGCCAACAATCCAGGCGTTGATGCCGACGTCCTGACCGACGATCGAGCCGACGCAAAGAGGGCTGCCGGAGCTGACGCGACCGAGGCTGAGGTACTGGAGCGGCCACGCCTTCGTCGAGCCGCCGAACGAGAAGGTGATCGATGGAGGTGAGGCACAAGGGAAGGTGTAGTAGCCTCCCCCGCCCGAGTACGGGGCCGAGTTGGGGACGGCAGCCCAGAAGGACTGAGCAGCGGCGGTGGGAACGACGACGAGGGTCGTGCCAGTGTCGATGATGGCGTTGAAGCTGTTGACCGCGGAGACAGCCTTGCCGTTGACCGCCGTAGCGCCCGTGATGACCCAGTACGACTGGGAAGTAACCGGAGCCCACTGCGTCGTGCCGGCGACGTAGTGCGCCGAGTTCATTCCGCCGAGGTAGAGCTCAGACGGAGCGGCGTCGCCCGACGAGAGGCGGAAGGAGAACTGATTCGCGGCAACCTTGCCCTCGTTCCAGAGCGTCTGGAAGAGCGTCGGAGACTGGAGGTCCGAGATGGAGGGGAAGGCGAGACCGGCGAGACCGTCTTCGGGGTCGTTGGCGAACGACGAAGAGAGGGTGGTGGCGGCGCCGAAGGTCTGGCCGGTGGCGACGAGTCCAGCGACGGTGACCGTGTCCTGGTAGACCGGGCCCGACGATGACGAGCCGTCGCCGTACGAGACGGAGAACGTCTTGCTTGTCACGGGTACGGACGACGACGACGCGGAAGCGTCGTACTTGTGCTTGCCGGAGCAGGCGGACGAGGTACACTGGCTTGAGGGCATCCACAAGTCTGCCGAGCCGGTGTCAAAGTCGCAGACAAAGTTCTGCGCCGGTTTGCCGATGCTGAGGGAGCCTGCCCAGAGTGAATCGCTGTACGAGTCGAGAGACTCGGAGGCGGCCGTCGCCTGGGAGACCGGCGTCGACGATACAGTCGCGGACGGGCTGGTCTTGGTCGCCGATGCCGAACTGGTCTTGGTGCGGTCCTTGAAGAGGACGCGGCTGATGGACGAGCGACCGATAGGGTTCGAGCCACGGAAGCCATAGAACGGCTTCTCCTCGGCGGCGGCAAGGTCTCTCTTGCTGGGAGGGCCGCTCTGGAGCGGGCGGTGACCGTGAACGCGCTCGAAGATGTCGGCCGTCGCCTTGTACTTGGCTTTGGCGGCAGCAACGTGGGACTGGTGTCGGTAGAGAGGTGCAACGATCAGCGACGCTCGAAGACGAGAAGGTCGAGAGAGCGTGCACACCTCGAGGACACTCCAGTCGACGGTGTCGTCCCGCTTGGTGAGCTGGCGAGACTCGTCGTCGGCGTTGCGCTTCCGGAGCGGGATGGCGATGCCCGCAGCTTCGTCGGAAGCGAGAGCAGAGGGAAGAAGGGAGAGTGAGGCAACGAAGGCGAGGGTGGCTACCGTCCTCATGGCGGGCAAGGGGACTCGAGGGCTGCAGTGAAGGGGGAACAAAGGACAGTAAGAGAGCGAGAGAGGTCGAGAGCGGCGCCGCTTCGTCGCCACCCGATGAGAGACAGCCGAAAGAACCCTGTTCTGCTGGTAACAAGAGGGGACCGCTCCACATGCACCTCCGCCCGGTTAGAAGCATTCCAATCGAGGCTAGAAGGAATGCCCCTTCGAGGCACAAATACCATTTAACATTTGCCCTTCGCCCGCTTCAAGCGAGGTTGCCGACGGAGATGGTCCTCCGGCGCCTTGACCAAAAGCGTCAGAAAGCGCCACGACGGGCAGCAACCGAGGGGAAAGCACAAACGGCGAAATGGCGCCGTCTTGGGAAGGTCGGCACCTGTCCCGTCGCGTCGACCTCCAGCCTTCGCCTGCGCGCGAGTATCGCGACATCCTCCTCGTCTATACATAGCCGTGTTGCGAGCGTGCTGTCTACGTCGACGTGCTCGAAGTGTCTGTCGCCTGGCCGCCGTCCTCGCCCGCACCCGACCTGCTGCCGTTATGGTTGAGCGCCGCCGACCTCGCCGCCGCCGCTGCCCCTTTTTACCGGCGCTGAACCGCATGTCCTCCCTCCTTCGCTCGAAGCTCCCTTTGATAGGCGCTCGACTAGCTCCGTCGCCTCCACCCCCTCCGCTTCCTGCCTCGGCACCGCTCGTCGACGCTTTCCTCCGTTCGTCCCTTCGCGAGCGCCGTCGGGGCATCTGAAACTCAGCTTGAGGGAGCGTAGCGACATTTTCCCGCACGGTCGCTGTCGAACCCGCGCCGTTCGCGCTTGCCCCTGCGGCTCGCAACGACGCTAAGTCGCGCCCGCGCTGCCTGGCCGAGGGGATCTTGCTGAGCAGGTTCTCCTCGTCGTCGACTTGTTGCTGGCCTATCTTCCGTCGCGGATGGCCGCAGACCGTGAAGAGCCAGAAGCCGATGCGCTTGTGGATGCGTCGGATGAGGACGACGACGCAGATCCGCATCAAGAATTGACAGAGGAGGTGGATGCCGGCGCCGAAGTAGGCGTACTGCACCCGTGGAGATGTATTGAGGGAGAGTCAGCGATGTCCGTATCGTCAAGCGATGAAGCGCTTTCCGGCTGAACGCCCGAGGAGGACCGGACGACGACTCACGGTCTGCAGCTCGTCGAAAGACGTATCGCAGTCAATGCCGAAGGCGTTAAAGATGCCCGGCACCCTCTTGCAGGCGCTCTTTACGTCGTCTATCTCGGCCAAGACGGACTGCAAGGTATCGTACAGCTCCTTCGCGCAAAATGCGCCTGAGCCAAAGAGGTACATCGCTTAGCTGTTCATGCGATTCTTGAGAGGAGTGCGCACAGCCAGAGGAGGATCCGGATCTCGAAGAGCGCGCCTAAGATGCCTGCAATTCCTGCGCCGAAACAAGCGAGCGAGACGTAGAAGTTCGAACGCAGACTGGAGTGAGTGGAGGCCGGTCCTCACCGGCGCGCTCACCGGGGCTCGCTCACTCGACCGGGCGTCGCGCCGGCGCACGAGTGGCGTCGGCTCGCTTGCAGACTCACTGAGGCAAGCGGCACACTCACTCGCGCACTCACTGGCTCTCGCGCGCGCTGGCACCGTCACCCGCGCACACTCACTGGCGGCGACGTCCCGTCCGCCTCGCTCCTGTCCCTCTCAGCCAACGCGTCGCAGGCTTCGCTGTCTGCATCGAGGGCTCGATTGACCGCCTGATACCCCATTCGCAGCATGCAGGGAACACGAACGTGTGCTGGGAAGTGGGAGGAGGGAGACTCTGCTGCGAGTCATGAGCTGATGAGCTAGTCAGATCTCGCTGTCATGGCACTCGAGAGGGATACGGAGAGCAATTAGGCACTGCAGTACAGGCTCAAAGACTGGACACAAGCGACAACTACCCGTCCTCTCCCGCGCCAGGAGATGCCGACAATCCCTCCTCC
Organism: Rhodotorula sp. S30-09; assembly: GCA_023628235.1. Classification (NCBI taxonomy): domain Eukaryota; kingdom Fungi; phylum Basidiomycota; class Microbotryomycetes; order Sporidiobolales; family Sporidiobolaceae; genus Rhodotorula; species Rhodotorula sp. S30-09. The sequence goes on from JAMALD010000015.1 coordinate 311,491, forward strand.
TTCTTCTTCCTACGACCGCCACCCCTCTTCACACCCTTCACCTTGTTCCCCTCCCCCTCCATCTGCTTGTAGAACTCGGCGATCTTGGCGACGGCACTCAATTGGCAGCCCGTCTCCGCCGCAATGCCGTCGAGAGCCTCTTCGAGTGTGGCGCCGCTGGAGAGGCGCGACTCGACAGCGCGGACGACAAGGCGGAAGAGGCGGATGCGCTGGCGCGACTGCAAGAGAAGATCGAAGTCAGCAGAGAGCTTTGTGAGGTGATCTGGAAGAAGAGGGAGAGAGGACGAAAGCAACACACGGCATTGTTGAGCTTCGAGGTCCAGCCGTTCCCCGACGCCGCAGGGAAGCGCTGCTCAAGCTCGCGGATAGGCGGGATCCGACCTTTGCGACCGTCCGCGTGCATGACGAATGCCCCAGAGGAGTAGTGGTCCCACAACTCCCTGACCGTTCTGTAACTGCTCGCGTTCTTCGGTCCGTACCGCTCGAACAACAAGCCCGGCTGCTTGACTTCCTTCAATATCCCTCCCCACGTCAGTGGACGCGGGAAAGCGGGCGCAATCGCTCCCGCAATGGGTGCGGAGGGGTGGAGGTAGGCGTGAGGCGGAGGCGCGAGGAAGTCGTGATCTGAGGGTGGGGGGGTCTTGTTCCGGGCGAGTCGCGGCGAAACATGCAGTCGTTGAGGGGTGTCCGGCGGTCGCGAAGGGGTGAAGGGCGGCAGGGGGGCTGGACAAGAGCCGGATGTCCCGCGGAGCGGAGTCGAGAGGCGGCGGGAAGTCGATGCCGCTGTTGGTACCGGCGTAGTACTCCTCTCCGCCTGTGTGGGGCGAGAGATGGAAGGAGAGGGGCGCGAGGAGGGTGTGGGAGAGTGAGAGTTGGGGGGGAGGAAGTGGAAGCCCGATTCGGGAGCACCGCTGGCAGGCTCTGTGTTTGAGGCGAGCATATCTGTGATTTAGACATCAGTATGAGCCGCAAGAAGCGCAGGGTGGTGGAGGAGGAGCAGAAACGCACCTTGTCCGCCTCGGTTCTTCGAAGGCGAGAACTGCGCCGTCCTCCGATCTATCATGCTCGACAGACCCTGAAGTTTGTAGATCAGCACTCCCAGCACATCGCGCACCGCCTTGTCCTGAATATCCCTCAGTATTTCCGTAAAGCCCCTCTTCTCGACAGCGTCGGCCTCGGCCTCGGCGAGCAGGCCCGGCCAAATGTAGCGGAAGAAGAGGATGTAGCGGTTCTTGTCGCCGCCGTGGAAGAGGGGAAGGGTGCGGAGCATGACGGACTCGGGCTGAAACGAGTACCAGAATGCGAAGTGCTGCGAGCGAGAGCGAAAGTGAGCGATAGTCTCTGGGAGATTGCCAATCTTGCGGAGCGCGGGTAGCGACGCTCCGAGCCCGTGTACAACACAAGACGACTCACAATGATGACCTGCCGGCGCAGGAAGTCCATCAGATCGAAGAAGCGGGCGGCACTCGGCGTGTGCGGACCGGCGCGCCATGCTTCGAGTTGAGGGAAGACGCCCTTGAGGAGATCTTCAGGCAGTTCGACAGCTTGACGAGGGCATACCATACGTTCGCTTGTATGATAGCCTGCCGCGGTTGTGATGCCCTGCAACACGAGGCGAAGGTAAGCTCATGGTGACGGAGGGAAAGCAGAGTTGCCGGGAACGCACGATTCGCGGGACCTTGGTGGCGTATGTCGTTTGGAAGACGTTTGCTGTCCAGTGGCCCGTCTGGGTCATGTCAAACTCGCTAGCCCTGGGTGAGGAAGGAGAAGAGCGGAAGAAAAGGCTCGTCAGCTTTCCTGCGCGACACGCGCTGGGTAAGAGCGGAGAGAGCGAACGGCGCACCCATTCGCTTCCATCAACTGTGCACCGACTTTCCGACCGAGATGGCCTTGGTTGCGCGAGATGAGCTCGAGGTCGTCTTGGCCGCCTTGCATGGCCTTGTACATCGTCGTTGCTGCGATAGACGTTACTGCGGAATTCTGCCCGGGTACGAGTCGCACCTAGCAGTAGCAGAAGGATCAGAAGCGTTGCTCCCAGTCAGCAGACGTCGGGCGCACCTGTCGCCACGATGCATCGTCCGCCCAAGACCAAGTGCCCCCCGTGTACTCCGGCTTCTCATGGATCTTTACAACATCGAACAGGTAGTACATCCAAGCTGCGAGCGCGCCGAGCGCGCACAAGCGCGGATCCTTGTGCGGGATGAGGAAGTTGTAGTTGGGCTCAACCTTCTGCGTGCGCGCGAGAAAGCGTGCGTCAGCATGCAGGGACGGACGGATCAGGCAACGGCATTACACGCACGGCTCGCTTGCGCTTGTTGAGCACCTTCTCCTCCCACTGCGAGATCACGAGCGACGGTACGGAGTCTCCAGGTCCGGGGCCGAGCTTCAACGTGAACGCTTCGAGGTAGGAGATGTGGAGGGAAAGGCAGTCGTGCATTCGGTGCAGGGTCTGGCAGGTCATTGTGGTGAAGAGGAGGGTGCGGAGGACGCTTGGAGCTGCAGGTTGCGAGTCAGGTCAGCAATGCGCAGGACGGCGAGCTGGAAGCGGACCGCACCTTCTTTCCCTAGCCTCACCACGCCCGTCGCAAGTCGCGCCATCCGATCCGCGTCCCACGCACCGTACTCAGGGAACGAATTGGCGGTGAGGTCGACAGCCTGCACGCTGGACACAGGCGAGAGCGTCAGCATTGAGTCCGAGGTTCCGGAGCTGGACCCGAAACTCACAGCCTAGCATGCCTGTGCGCCTGCTTCTGCAGCGCAACGTTCAAGTTCCTCAAGTCGCTCGTGTTGTATGGGCGAGAGCGGTCGAGGTCGACGTTCTCACGCTGCGCATGCGCCACTTGTGCGGCTCGAACGCGGTTCAGCATCGCGTATGCCTTGCCGAGAGCGGACTGCATGCGAAGGGCGTCAGCTCACGGAATTGCCGAGCTCGACCGAATCACGCACTGCCGAAAGCACGCCTTCGTCTCCTTCGATCTCGCGACCCTGGCGGGTAAGCTTGTTGCGCCTCGAGAGGTACTGGAGGTATTTCATGGCGGCGTGGTCGTCGAGGATATCGTCGGAAATCGAGCTGCCGGGGTGAGCTTGCTGCTCACGCAGCCAGGCCTGCGGAACGAGCGAAGGGAGGTTCAGCCGGATGCCCATGTCCCTCCCGCCTCTGCCATCCCGCCCGTCCCGCCACCCGCCGCTTGATCAGATGCACGAGAGCTCACCGCATAGTACGCCACCGTCCGACGCTCCGCGCGTTGTGCTTGTGGTGGTCGGGTAGACGACGATTCGGCACGAGCCGAGGCGATGGTCGCTTGGCGAGCGTTGAAGGCGCCGCCTGCGCAGCGAGCAGCGAGTCCGCGTCAGCGTCACTTGGTTGAGTGACAACAGAGACAAGCAAGTTAAAGGACGCACCTGCAGATGGCTGAACGCGCAGGAGCTGGTCGACCGCAGCTTCGACATCCCACTCGTCACCGTGACGCGCGGCAGACATCGCCGAAGCTGGTGCGAGTTGCGCGTCGTCATCCTTGTCGTCAGCCTCGTCGTGCGCATCGGCGAGCGACTCCGACGTGACGTTGAAGAGGTCGTCAGCCGCCGCCGCGACTCGACGATCCAGCGTCGCCTCGTCTTCGCTGGCGGGGGCATGAGAGTCAGCGAGCCCGAGTCTCAACACCTCGATGACGACGCCAGATGAAAGCACGAAAGGATTGCAAAAGCGGACGCACCTGTCGGGTTCGGGCTCAGCTCGCTTCTTCCCCTTGTCCTTCGTCTTCGCCGGCAGACCGATTGCGCGGCGGTCGGTGTTTCGCGATACTCCTGTGGGACTCGGTAGCGATCAGGGACGGGGGCAATGGACAGGGAGACGAGAGGAAAGCGTACCCGAGGATGTGCCTTGGCGTGCTTCATCGTACAGAGCCTGAAGCTGCTTGTACAGCTCCTTCTTGGTTCCCTTCGGCGGCAGCGAGACGTTGAAGTTGGAGAAGAGCCGGACAAGGTCGGATTTCTTCATCCCCCACATGTTGGCGGGTTTCTGGGGAGGAGGGGGAGCTGGGGAGGACATGCTGCTGACACAGTGCGTGATCAGCGCCGTCTGGAGGCGAGCGAACACTGCACCTCGGCGCGTGTAGAAGCTGGGCTTGGAGTGGACGAGCGGGACGAGGTCTGGGCGACTCGAGGTTCGGTTGCAGCTGCAGCTGGGACTGCTCGGCGGTGGTCGGCGGTGTTCGGCGGTACTCTGGCGTGGCGCGGACGCTGGCCGTAGCTTCGACAGGCGGGGCGTGGGCGAGGAAGCGAGGGTGCGAGGTCGAAGGGAGGCGGAGGCGATGAAGACGCGCGGGCGCGGCGCTGCGACTCGGACGGCGGGTGGGTCGGGGTTGTCGGACGAGGACGAGCAGCACACAGCACACAGCACACAGCACACAGCACAGCAGAGCGAGCCGTGCGGCCAGCGAGCGCAACGGAGGGCTGCAACGACGAAGACGAGGACGACGGAGGCGACTGTTGCGCGCTCACTCGCGACTCGCGCGCGCAAGGACGGACAGGGGGACCTCGCGGACGAACGCTCACTCCTCACGCCTCGAGTCTGGTTGTGCAGGCAGGAAGACACCGCAACGACGTGTGTGTGTGTGTGCTCGAGCAACGAGAGCTCTCGCCTGAGACGGGTGCCTGCGATGCAGATGTTACAAGGTATCTCGACGCCTTTCCGAATCGCTACAGTGCTCCCGCGCTCCTCGCCCCTCATGATTGCCGCTGGACGATCTTGTTGATCCGGATGCACTCTGCAGAGGAACAGCAACAAAATGATGAGCCTTGCGAGCGCGGACGGAGAGCGTGACGGTCTGCGCGCACCGATTTCCGTATGGGTCGGGTCGAACGGCAGCTGGCAGAAGTACCCTCGCTTCTGGAGGTGCGCAAAGACCTGCCGAGAAGAAGCGTGTAGACGTGCAGGATTATCGTAAACGGGTTGGAAAGGAGCGCACGGAGGCGAGGACGAGTCGAGAGAACGCGGAAAAGCGGGGGAGAAGGGCGAGGTCAGCGCCCCGTCAAGAAACACCCTCGATGGGATTTTTCGGCCACGCACCTTGGTCACCTCCTGCGCCACCTGTATGCACTCCCGCCCTCGCGCACCTTCGCCGCCTACCCGGCAGACTTCGATCTGGAGTGGTGCGTCACCCGTTCGCGAAACGGTCAGTGAACCGGTCGCGACGAGAAACAGCCACGAAGCGCACCGGCGTCTCTCCCTTTACTCGCTCGACGATGTGGTACGTCGCGTTCGGCGCGTGTTGCAGCAGCGAGTCGATCGGAGCCGAGTCGGAGGGAGAGAGATCCGTAGAGGGGATGCGCGGGTCAGCCATGCCAGGAGTGCGCTCGTTCGCGCGGGTCGTGTGTGCGAATTTGTGTGCGAGTAAGAACGACAGCTTCGAAGGCGAGTCTGAGCCTCAGTTCGAGCGAGGTGAGCGTGGTGGGCGAGGGAGAGGTTCGGAGTGGCGGGGAAAGAGGTTGGCGAAGTACTGCTCGCCGCGCACGTCCCTGCTGGCTGGAGCCTGCTGCTACTGGTCTCGGCAGCTCTACAGGACCGGCCAAAGCCGCCCCTCGACCGCCGTCCGCTGTTGTCTCCGAAGTCTACCTCTTGATCAGTTATCGCAACTCCCCAGCTCGAATCGGCTTGCGAGGGTCAGGAGCGTGTCTGGTCAAACGCGCTGTTGAAACGCGCGCAGTGGGCGGAGTAGAGGCTCCCACGGGTTGCCGCCGCGTATTCCGCCGTGAGTGCAGCAGCCTCATCGAGTGCGAGCTTGTCGGTTGTCCTCACGTACGCGACAAACACCACTGGAACGGCTTGCTTCCGCTTCCCAGCCACCTCGAGTGCTCCGACGAACGTGTCACAGCTCGTCCCGCCGCCTACCTCGCCCATCTCTCGCTGCCTTCGCGCTTCAAACGAACGAGGGGCCCGGACGACGTCTCGGAGCGGAGCGGGACCTGCTGGGCAGCCATGGACCTTTTTTTTCACAGGGCTGTCAAGGACGGCTTACGCGAAAAGTGGACGAAGCGGGGGGTTTTTTCGTTTGCGCGCGATCCGATCTGAAAACTCGGGGGGGTAGTTTCCTTCCCGCAAAATTACTACGCCTCCTACGCCTACGCCTTTTCTACGCCTCGATATCAAAGGCCATGACGTCTGCGCGAGGCACTACGTGTCAGTGGCTTGTCGCAACATGCCTCGGCAGGGCCCAAGGGGGGGGGGGGGGGGAAAGCGACTGAACGCACCAGTTTTGTAAGGCTCGGGCAACTTCTTGAACTCCTCGTGGGCCGGGTGAGGCGCGTAAGCTTTCAGCGCCTCTTCTGACTCGAGCTCGGCGTAGAGCACTAGGGGGCAGCAAGCAACATCTGGATCAGCGCAAAAAAGGGCCCCCCCGCCGGGGGGAGAAGCAACGCACTCGCTTCCCAGCCTTGACTGCGCGCCTTGGTCAGCGGCATCGGCGGGCCGACCTCGACTTTTGTCAAACCCGGGATCACACCTGCCCGCGTGCGGCGGCGCTCGCCGACCGAAAAAGTCAGTGACTCCGGTTGTTCACGTTTGGAGAGAGGAAGGAAGGGGAAGGGAAAGGGAGGGAGGGAGGGTAAACGCACCCAGCATCCGCTTTGCCTCTTCCCTCAGCTGGTCCACAAAGTTGGCGGGTTGCTGGCCGTTGAACTTCCAGAAGACGGTGTGGTGGATCGTCATCGCGAGGCGGGGTGAGCGGTGGGATGCAAGAGTGGAGACTGGAGCAGCGGCCCGGTGGGGGTGGAAAGAGGGTCGACGCGGGCTGCGATGCGAGAAAGGAGGGAGGGGCTCAGCACGGCGGGTAGGGATCAGTGCGCGCGGCGGGGCAACTCACGAGCTGCAGAGAACGCCGGACGAACGCAAGAGCGAGGTCGAATGGACAAGCGGAAGTAAGCAACCGGCCTCCATCCCTCGTCGCGTCGGGCCCAGCAAGCATCGCGTCGCGCGGGACTCGGGGGGCAGCCACGCGAAGACAAAACGCAAGGAGACTCACGAGAAGCCTGGTGCAGCGAGAACGTGCCGGCGACGCGAGAGTTGCGGAGCGCGGAGACGAGGCGACGAGACGAGGAAGGTGGGGGCCGCGGCGAGAGTGCTACGACCGGCGAAAGACGACGAGTCTGTGGCGAGCGACAGCGGGGACGAACCAAGCGCTGTGCGAACGAGAAGGAGCGAAGAAAGTCGGGAAGAGCAAGTCGACGTCGGCTCGTCTCCCTCCGTCGTTCACGCAAGCACACGAGCGGGACAACAACGAGCTCGAGAATGTCACAAGCGAAACAAAAGAAAAAGAGTTACAACCCAATCCGTGTCGGCGGAAGGGGACCACTACCATTCACAGGGCACAGACAAAAGTGTTCCTCCTTTCTTGGGGGGTCGGTCGGTACCTTCGCCTAGTTCTCCGCGACGATGATCGACGCCATTCCCATGCCGCTGCCGATGCACATGGACGTGCAGATGATGCGTGCGCCGGAGCGCTTGGATTCGGCGAGGGCGGTGGCGATTTGGCGCGCGCCGGCTGCAAACGCCGACAGCTCGCGGTCAGTACCCGCTCTGACGAGACGAAAGAGAGCGAGGGAAGGAGGGAGAGGGGACGCACTGCAGCCGAGCGGGTGGCCCATCGCGATCGCACCGCCGTTCGGGTTGACCTTTGAGCGGTCGAGTCCGACGTGCTCGATCGACATGACTGCCTGCGAGGCGAAGGCTGTTGCGCGGACAAGACCGTCGTCAATCTCCCCGAGTTTCTCGTCTCGTCTCTTCAGGCGAGACTGGACAAGGAGAAAAACGCTCGTCCGCGGCGCGAAAAAAAAACTCACCCTCGTTCAACTCGTACAGATCAACCTCGTCCTTCGTGATGCCGGCCTTCTCGAGCACCTTGGGGATCGCAAACGCGGGACCGATACCCATGAGCTTGGGCTCGACGCCGGTGACGGCCGCGCAGGCGAACTTGGCGAGGATCGGGAGGCCGAGCTCCTTCGCCTTCGAGCGGCGGGTGAGGAGGACAGCGGCGGCGCCGTCCGAGACCTGCGAGGCGAACGCACGACAGACACCACTCGAATCAGTCACGTCGCCCCAAGCCGAGGCCGCGAGAGCCAGCGAGGGGAACGCACCTGCGAGGCGTTTCCGGCGTGGGTGCTACCCGTCTTGGAGAACACGGGCTTGAGCTTGGCGAGCGACTCCTTCGTGACGCCCTCACGGATACCATCGTCCTGCGAGACGGTGATCTCCTTCTCCTCCTCCGTCTTCGGGTCCGTCCACTTGACCTTGACAGGCACAATCTCGGCCTTGAACTTGCCGGCCTTCTGGGCGGCAGCGGCGCGACGGAAGGATTCCGCGGCGAACTCGTCCTGAGCCTCGCGCGAGACCTTGTACTCGGCCGCGACGTTCTCGCCTGCGCCGTGTCGAGCGGGTGAGCGAATCTTCGACCGGGAAAAGAGGACGAAGAGGCAGCGGAACGCACTGGTGATGCCCATGGGAAGCAAGCAGTCGGCAGCCTGCTGGCACTCGAGGATGTCGTCCGACATCTGCCAGAGGAAAACGAGGCGCGCGTCCGCCCGTCAGCGAATCTGCCTCCCGCGCGGACACGAAGTCGCCGCGGCGCACCTTCTCCGGCATGGCACCCGCTCCGTAGCCCTGGGTCATGCTCTCGACACCGGCGCCGATTCCGACGTCGATCTGGCCCGAGGCGATCATGAGGGCGACGTGGTTGACAGCGACGAGGCCGGACGAGCACTGGCGGTTGACGGTCGCGATCGACGACGTCGTCGGGAAGCCGGCTGCGTGCGTCGGGTCACGCGGAGTCCGTCGTGTCAGCGTCGAGCGTCGAGTGTCTCGATCTCATCCGACTCGGGCGACAGCGAGAGCGAGAGCGAGGACAGACCTGCGAGCTGGGCCATGCGGGCGACGGTGGCACCTCCGCCGGGAGGGAGGACGTTGCCGACCTGGATCTCTTCGACGAGGTCCTTCTTGATGCCGGCGCGGTCGACGGCGGCCTCGAGGACGGCCTTGAGGAGGTCCTCGGGACAGGCGTCCTTGAAGCCGCCCTTCTTCGCGCGGGTGATCGGGGTGCGCACGGCCGAGACGATGACGACGTCGTCGTCGTTCTGCTGGGTCAGGGCCGCCTTGCCGCGCGGCGTGAGGTGGCTGACGAGGCCCGAGAGGCGCTCCTTGGCGGCAGAGATGGTCGAGCTGCGTGGCGGGTGCGCGGGCGAGCGGGTGAGCGGGTGCGCGGGTGAGCGTGCGGGCGAGCATGCGACTTGCCTCATTGCGGACGTGCGGGTGCGGCGGTGGATGGGGAGGGAGGGAGAGAGGGTGAGGGAGAGAGCGCGGAGGCGAGAGCGGCGTGCGAGGGGACGCGCGACCTCGGCAACGGCGAACTCGAGTGTGCCGGGCGCGACAGGGGGAACCGCACGGGCGACGGCCATGACCCGGCCACCCGGACCCGACGACCGGGACGGGTCACCCACCCCGCGCGGACAAGCGGACAAGCGATCACTTCGCACCTCTCTCGTCGCTCGAGACAACCACATCTCGATGGCACACCCGCGTCTACAACTTGGCCTCCCTCCCGCTCCCGCTCCCCCTCCCGCTCGTCAGATCCATCCCGAGCGTCTCCCCCAACTCCCTGATCGCCTCCTCCGACGCTCCATGCTTCACACCTGCTTCCTCACAGTCAGCTGCACCCGAGCACGAGCACGAGCACGAGGGAGCGCGAGCCAACGCACGGATAGTCTTGATCCCCAGCTTCTTGGCGGCGGCGAGGTTGTGCCCGATGTCGTCCAGGAAGACGGTCTCGTGCGGCTCGACACCGAGGATGTCGAGTGCGAGCTGGAAGAACCGGGGATCCGGTTTCCTGCGCGCCCCCTCTCTCTCTTGTCAGCCCTGCTGTCTCCTTCGACGTTCGAGGAGAGCGCGAGGAAGGCCCGGGGGGACGATGCAACGCACCGCAACCGTTCGACGCAACTCTCGATGTACGCGTCAAACAACCCCTTCATCACCTCGCTCGCCGTCCCTTTCGCGTCTCCCTCTCCTGCTTGCGCGACCTCCTTGAGCGCCGCGCGAAGCTCGCACGTCGAGATCGGTCGGTACGGAGTCGTCGAGACGTGCCGCGTCGGTGTCGTACCCGTCGGCGCAAAGTTGTTCGTCAGCGCGGCGACTTTGTAGCGCTGCGAGGCTGCGCGACGCGACGGTCGGGTTCGGGTTCGGGTTCGGGTTCGGGTTCGGGTTCAGCGGGAGGAAAGAGGGGAGAGGAAGAACGCGGGTAAACGACGCACCTCGAAGTCGGTTGATGGCCTCGACGACGACCGGGTCGGGCTCGGTTGCTGGGTCCATCATCAGGCCCCACAGCTGATCGATCCGACATCGACATCGACATCAACTCGACTGTCAGTGTCAGTCACGCCGGACCGGAGGAAAGCAAAGCGAGAGCGCACCTCTTTCCCGTCTATGTGCACCGTCTCCGGTAGTGGCGGGCATTCTGCGGTTTCCTCTCACGAAACGGGGTCAGCCCGCGGCGGTAACGAAAATCAAAAGAAATAAACCAAAGAAAAAAAGACCTCATATGACGGGTCGCGCACGTACCTGTCCCCGCCCTCTTGCAATAAGCCTTGTACGCCTCGTTGTTCGTCTCGACGTCCGCGAGCCTCGCGCCAAACTCGCGGTAGAACTCGTCCTGACCGACCTCGCCGCGCTCGAACCGCTGGAAAGGTCCGTCGTCGCCCATCGCCTAGCCGCACGAGCACGAGCACGAGCACGAGCACGAGCCATCAGCGCAGAGTTCGGACTGAACGAAGCAAGTGGGCGGGGGGGGGGGGAACGAACGGTGATGGCCGCGTTGATCCAGTGCTTCGGGAGGTTCCATTGCTTCTCTGCCCGACTGATAGCCTCCACGGGCGAGCCTACGACGACTCCACCGCTGCGTGACACCACGGGGTGACGAGGTCAGCGGGGCGAACTGGCTCTCGGCGAGGGTCGAGCCGATGGAGCCGGGAGAAGCGGGAGACGAGCGCGCGGGCGCGGGCGCGGGCGGGGCGAGCGAGCGTGGCAGGAGAGCGGGCGCACATGTCGAAGATAACGGCTTTGTAGGGCATCGCGGCAGGAAGGAGCCGAGGAGCGACGAAGCGAGACGAACGCGAGAAGCGAGAAGCGAGAGTGGGGGAGAACGACGACGACGAAGACGCTTCCCAGAGAAACCCTCGCACTCGGTATGCAACAGCAAATGCATGTTTGCAAACGAACAGTCGTGCACGCCTGCCACTAACCCCTCGACTGTCCTGCACCGCTTCCTCCCCTCCGCACCGAACCCGACCCACCAAGCGGCTTGCTCGGATCAAACAGCTGCGTCGACTTGGGCGGCGGCCGTCGGATGTCAGGCATGCTCATCAGGTCGTCAACGAACGGCTGGCTCGGGACGTGCGGGAGACCGTGGTGTGCGGGCGGAGGACCGGCTGCGGCGTGAGGCGGCCAGGATGGGTAAGCTGAAGCGGCCGGTCCTTGCGGCGGGTAGTAAAGCTGAGGCGGCGGCGGCGGCGGTGGTGGTGGAGGGGCGACTAGTGTTCGGCTGGACGGCTGCTGGCCGAGCGCAGGGTACTCGTACTCGCCCCGGTTGGCGAACGAGCGCATGCCTGAAACTGACGGATGCGACGCCTGACCGGCTGCGGCGTTCCAAGCGCTTGGTACGGCTGGAGGCGGTACGGGAGGGCAAGCCGAAGGGTGCGCGGAAGAGGGTGCAGCGGCAGCGGCGAACGAGAGCGGCGGTCGCTGAGTCGCGGGCTGGGAAGCGGAGGAGTAGGTCGAACCGACGAATGGAGGCGGAGGCCGCAGGGGGACAGCCTGGTTGATCTTGACATGTGACGGCGATGTCGACGCCGCAGGAGCTGTCCGTTCAGGCGGAGGTCGTGTCGCAACCCAAGCCGGCTTCGGCGGCAAACTCGGATGCAACACCGCCTTGCCCTTCACGCCCTCGTCCCCGTCCGCCGCAGCCGGCCGCTCCCCCACGACAGTGTATTGCCGATCCCTCCTCCTCCCCTCGGACGCAGGCGTACTCGCACCGGTCCTCGACGATCCCTCCTCGCTCCTCCCGCCCAGACTGGTCTCCGGACTCGCGTCCTCCGCATTACTCGGACTCCGGCGCAACGCGGTGTCCTCGCTCACCGGCGCGGAAGAGACAGCTGAGACGCTCCCGATTGAGTGCGTCGTCGACTGGCTCAACCGGCGGAGACTAGGCGGTCCGCTGCTTCCCGCTGTCGCGCCACGCGTACCTTTCGACGCGTTCGATGCGAGCGACAACGACGACCCAGACCGCAAGCTCACTCCGCCTGTTGAGGCGACCGACGGGAACGGTGTCGGCGGACCAACAACTGACCCGCCGGGCGTGACGACCGCTCCTTCGGGGAAGCGCATGAGGTAGCCCGAATCGTTGGAAGTCGCAGCTGGTGGTGTATGCTGAAGAGGCTGAGAGAGGGCGGAGGGGTAGAACGACTGAGAAGGGAAAGATCCGCCTGATGAGCTGGAGAGAGCGGGAGAGGGGAGACCGCGCGACCATGCTGACGGTGCGTGCTGAGGAGGTGGCGGTGGTGGGAGAGCGTCGCCGTAGACGGGCTGCAGCGGAGTGTACGCGGCATTGGCGGGTAGGTAGCCGTAAGGAGCTGGTGGGGGCGGAGGAGGCGGGATCTGCGTGCCAGGTCCAGGCTGGCCGTATCCTGGACGGGCACCGTAGATGTACTCTGGCTGAGGCTGGCCGTACGTCCAAGTCCCTGTTGCAGGGTCAAAGCTCGGCGCCGACGGTCGAAGGGAGGTTGCGCCGCCGTAAGATCCGCCCGGTACCTGGAAGGACGGCGGAGGCTGGTAATACCCAAGGTACCCCGATCGAATGCTCGAGCTCGACTCGCTGGCAACGGATGGAGGCGGTCGCGAGCCCGAAACCGAGAGCGCCGCACTACTGCGCGAGAACGTCGAGCCGGCGGAGGAAGGCCTGGTGATCCCGACTCCGAGCGACTGAACCGACGCCGAGTCTTCACCTGCAACAGACGACGCAGCACTCGTGCTCGCGATAGTCGAGCGATCCGCCTCGGGAGCGTTGAAGATGCGGTCTCGCGCCTCTTTGTACGCCGCTTCGCGCTCTTCGAGAGTCAAGTCTCTTCGGCCCTTTCCTCTCGCATTCGTTCCGCCGCTTGCGCTCGAGCCGCCGTCTTCCTCGCCGACGACGGACGAAGATGCGGAAGATGCCGTGCGAGATGCGTTGGCGCGAGGCAGGATCTTGAAGACGGGCAGAGGTGCGGGAGTCGCTGGTGCGGCGGAGGAGGACGCGGCGTTGATCGAGTCTGTGGCAGAAGTTGCTGGAGAGGCGGGGCGAGCGGAGCCGTTGCTGGGCGTAGTGACAACGGGAGTCGCTGGAGAGGCAGAAGGTGCGGGGTCGGGCGCGGGGACGTAGGAAGCGAGCTTGTGAGGTGGGCTGTTGTTCCGAATAGCATCAGTGGGACACGTATCTGAGGAGAGCGAGTCTCCGGGGACGCACATAGTGGTCGCTTCGCCCTTGACAAGCACAACCACCCCCTGCGGCTGGCCCGTCGCAGGATTGATCATTCCTGCGTTCCACATCGTCGGTGGCGCAGCGTCTACCTCGCGAGTGATGCCGAACGTGTCGGCGAGACGGTGGATGAGCAGCCGTTGGTACGAGTTGAGCCCGGGCTGGAAGTGCGGAGGCGCAAGAGGAAGGCGGGTGACGCTGCGATTGAGAGCGTCAGTACGCGGCGTACAGTGAGAGCGAGAGTGACAGCTGTGGCGCACGAAGAGTTGGCCACGAAGCGCTCCATCTCGACTTCCGCACGCAACAAAAGCAGCCGGTCTCGAGGGTTCTGCAAACCATCTCGCAGCACCTTGTCGAGCAGCAATCGTTCGTCGTCCCTTGCGTCCAGCTCGTCCGCCGGCGGAGCATCCGTTGCTACGCTGAGCGAGAGTTTCGCAGCGTGCCGAGTGACCTCGTCTACGCCATTCCGCTCCGCAGGTTCCGTGGCCTCCTTCTCTGCATCAGCCGGAACAGATGGTCTTCGCAGTAGAGCGATTTTGCGAGGTGCGGGCGAGGCGAGTACTGGTGTAGCTGGGGGTTTCGACGAGGAGGAGGACGGTGAAGTCGACGTCGAGGTGCTGGCGACGGGTGCAGGATACGGAGTCGTCGAAGGCGGGCTGGGGGGTCGTGGTGAAGTCCGTCCCTCGATTTCGCCTGTACTCCCCGTCCGCACAGCGCCTGCATCGCCCGCTGACACCTCATCTGCCTCGCTTGGGAGAGCGGACGCGTCCGAACCCGCGTCCACCACTAGGAGACCATCCGGCAGACCAGTCGCGCGAATCGACTGCTTCTGATCCGCCTCGCCCGGTCCTGCTGCAGCCATCGCGTGTCGACAGCCGTCCTCGCTGGCGACTGCCGATGGAATCGAAGAAGGAGCTCCGGCGAGACGCACAGCGAGCGGGAGTGTGATTCGTTCAGCGGTGGCACTCAGCAGATTGCTATGAGTGCTCCGAGGTGCCCAGCGAACGCCCTCGAGCGGTGAGAGCGGTGCAACGACGAGCAACCTTGTGCGAGGTCTCTCCTCCGTCTCTTCCGCTTCCGCTGCTCACCGCCACTCGCTCGATGAGGCTGCAAGCTGGCTGACAAGATCTAGGCGACCGCTGGCAGCACAAGTGTGCGGGACAACCCAGTCGCGCAATGTTTCCAGCTTTCCCTTAGACGCTTCTCGCACCACGATGGCATTCGCTTTGCGCACCTTGCGCCGGTTCCCGGCTCTTCTTCGGCTATTCTAGCTGTCCAGAATACTCCTCAGCCGGCCCACTCGAGCTCGGCCGTCGCGGACGCAGGCACGCAGGTTTCAGCGTCCGCGGATGGTCCGACGTTCGCGAGTTGTTCGCGAGATTCACTCCAACTTCCTTTCTCCTGCTTTTGCCTCTCCTTGTACTCTGCTCGACGCTATGGCGAGCTCGAGGGTAAGCCACGCAGCTTTTGATCCGGTTCGCACCGCGGGTTCGTCCAATCTCGTCGCTCTTCCTTCTCATTGCCAGGTCATGCTGACGAATGTCGTGCTCTCCGCTCCTTACAGCTGCCGATAACGAGAAGGAGAAGGAGAGGAGGGTCGCCGCAACGCACGCAGCGTTGCGTACACCATCCCGTTAACCACATGCGCTCTCGCTCACGTCGAGACCTTGACACTTCTGGCAGAGTGGGGAGGTCCCAAGGTCCTCAAACTCATGATAAGTGCGGCGGTCAATCATTGGCAGGCATACGTGTGTTGCTTTAGTCGCGGCTCTAGGGAGTATGCGACCGCGTACCGAGACTACACGAGCCGAATGCCGCCAACGCTTGACACTCAGCCTGGCCTTCACACCCGTGAGACCAATAAAGGTACAGTCCGGCGAACCTGAACCCAGTAGCAGCGTTGGATGAAGCCTGGGCGGAAGTTCACGTTGACCACCGTGCTGTCACCCAGATGAGGACAGGCTTCACCTGACTTTACCGGCTCTCCCACTTCGTGTTGTCCTTGCAATGGTCTTAGGGCAACATCTGCAGTGGGCAATCGCGCGACGCGGCATCAGCGAGCCCGCCAACATTCGCGACCTCGCCGGGCCTGCCTTTCTCAAGGCACAGCACGCTCCCCCCCCCAAAGACGGCTCCTACGCATATGCGTACAAGGACACACACCCACACTTCTTGAGCACCCGCTCACGGTCAAGCTGCTCTTTGGAACGGGTGCGCTCAATTTCCTCCTCGATCTAACATTCTTCGTGAGGAAACGACAGCTGAAGCCACGTCTATCTTTTGCATGGCGCAAAGACTTTCAAGTTCGCCTATGGCAACACGCCGCAGAAAGGTACCAGATTTACAATCATACCCACCTCTCCTCCATCGCCCCTCGCGATGTCCTCTTCAGTTTGACCATTGAACACACCGCTGTCAGCCCTCGCCCCACTGTGTATCTCCGCCTCAGCTTCGACCTCGACGACGGCCAGACAGGACACGCCGGCGCCCAGAGAACCTCGACGAACGCGGGACATGAGGTTATGGCGCGGTCGTTGGGCGTGCGCGCGCTCCGCGTATTGCGGAGGTGGTGGAGGCGCCGACGAAAGGTACAATAGCACGGCAAGACGTAACGTGGTTTGGAGGGCGTCGTTGTCGGCGGCATAAGTATGCGTCCGTGTGAGGTTAGGAAGGTTGTCATACCGTCGATATTCCTTGTCGTCCCGCGACTCGCTGCCCGTGAGCCCCCGCCTGCTTAGTTCTGTCGTCTTTATCTTGCCGCATCGCCGTCACTCGCTTGG
Source organism: Rhodotorula sp. S30-09 (assembly GCA_023628235.1). Taxonomy (NCBI): domain Eukaryota; kingdom Fungi; phylum Basidiomycota; class Microbotryomycetes; order Sporidiobolales; family Sporidiobolaceae; genus Rhodotorula; species Rhodotorula sp. S30-09. Next base: position 327,818 of record JAMALD010000015.1, read on the forward strand.
TAAGCTGCCTTGAACAATGGATTCGACGCTCTTCCCTCTCATCTTCTTCCTCACGGTGTGCACCGTCGACCTGCTTCTTTCATTCTTTTCTTCGTGCTCGAGTCATTGGATGGCCTATTCAATGCGTTCGTTGCATTCGCCCCTGCGACAGCAACACTGCAACGACGAAGAGGATGCGATTGCTAGAAATGCTAGATTGGGGGATACAGGGTGAGCCAGCACCCTGACCGTGAGCGTCTACAGGCTACTGCTGGAAGCCACTCGGCATGCGCGGCGTATCTTCCGCCCCGGTCGACTCGAATGAAGAGTCCGGATCGACGCTTCCTCCTCGACCTCGGGCGTCTCCAACGTACTCGACGACCGACCCATTCGACTCGAAGCTCTGCTCCGTTTCGTCCGGTGCCTCCTCATCGTCGTCCGCATCGTCATGACTCGCACCGTTCGCTCCGCCCCACCACTCCTTGCCGTCGCCATCCGTCAGGTCAGGCGTGCCGAACCCCTTCACGCTCGCCAGCAACGCTGCACTCGGGGAAGGGACGAGCTGGCCTCTACCATTCCTGGCCTTCGCGGCGTCAAGAACGGCAAAGAAGTCGTCTGGCAGATTCGGGGTGAAGGGTTCACGTCGACGGGCTGAGAGTGAGGATGCCTCGGTCTGAGGGAACGAGAGGCCGTTGACGGCCGATGCGGAGGAAGACATGCGAGAGACGGAGGAGTGGGAAGGGCGAGAGCGGGGTGTCGTTGCGCCCGATGAGGATCGTGGTCGAGAGAGGGGAGGTTGAGGCCCGGCGAAGGGACCGAACGCTACGGGCTCGTCGAAGTGGATGAGCATGTCTGCAGCGGTTGGAATGGCGAAGGGAAGCTGCGGGATAAGCGGGTGAGTGGAGCACGATGGGGGAAGAGAAGCACGGACGAACCATGTATCGTGAGTTAAGCAGCTCGCTCAGCGTCTCGGTTCTTCCAGGCGGCGTATACGAGCCGAAGCAGTCCGGGTCTCGGAAAGTGTCGTCAATCATGCGGCCGACTTCGGCAGGTGTCGAAGGCGCTGCCTCCTCCTCGATCGGCGCTGCTCCTTTCGCCGCATCTGACGCCTGCTCCTGCGCCGCAATTGCTGCCGCATCCTTCTGGGCCCTGTTCCGCTCCCCCTGCTTCTGTATCTGTACGAGATACTCGATGCAATCCTCGTCCATCTTCCGCTCGTCCACCTCGTACCGGTAATCCCGCACGGCCTTCCTAAGCTGCAGCGGATTGAGCGCGCGCAAGCTTTGGACGGTAACGATGAGACCATCGATGGAGGACTCGGACGAGAGGCACTGCAGCCACTGGAGGAGCTGGTTGAGGGGGAGGAAGTGGACGGCGACCATCTTGGTGGGGAGGCGGTTGGCGCGCGCCCAATCTTCGAGCGTTGAGGCGTTCAGCCGGATCTGCATCGCGCGAGACCGGCAGAGGTACTTGCGCTGCGGAAGATAGCCGTGTCAGTGAGAGGACTCTGACTCGAGCGAAGGCGGGACGAACCTGTGTGAGCAAGCGATTGAAGACCTCGCAGGCAATCCAGTAGAAGAGCTGCGAAAACGCCTGGACAATGATGCTGGGGGGAATCTCGTACGACTGCAGGACGAACAGCGTTGCTGAAAGGAGGGCGGTTATGTCGTTCGGCGCTGCTTCACTTGGCGCGATTTGACTGGCCGAGACGAGTCGATTCCGCGGCGGGGAGCTGGGGTCACCGATGCTTGAGCCGCCGACGGACGAGACGGAGCCAGCTTCGGAGAAGATGCTCCTCGCGCTCGTCGAGTTGCGGATTCCGCCCTTCTTCCCCCGCCCCGTCAGCTTCTTGACGAACCGCGTCGACGCCCACTCGTCCTCGAAAGCGACGTCTTCGAACCCTGGCAACGCCTCATGTTCAAGCAGCGCCGACTCGAGGACCCGGTCGATTCGTCGCTCGGCGTCGCGGATGATGAAGACGAAGATCTCGTTGACGAGATCGGCAAAGTGCGTCTGGTACTCGGACGAAGCGGCGGCGATGCTGGGCTCTTTGCGGAGGTAGTAGAGGAAGAGGAGGCAGTTCGAGAGCCAGAAGACGCAGACAGACATGTCGTGCGGTCGATCATGGACGGCCGCTTCGATACGCTCGAGCGCGCCAAAGAGCAGCTCGTCGAACAGCTCGGAGTTGCCATGATGGTGGGCGAAGCGGGCGCAGAGGAAGAGGACGTTGGCGGGAATGACGCGGTACTTGCGTGTTCGAACGGGCTTGATCGTAGTGATCACGACGTCGAGGATCGTCGGCAGGTCGGCGAGGGAGAACACGAGCATCTGATCCAGCTGACATCGCTGCCAGTCGAAAGGAGCGGCGCCTTCTTCGGAATCTGAATCGTCGCCGTTCTCCTAAAAATCACGAGTCAGCGAGGATCCGCGAACAGCAAGCGCTGCACTCACTATTCGCCGACCGTCCTCCAAACCCAGCATCGCCATGTCCAGCTCGAGATTCTGCGCGCTCTCGATCGCAAGCTGCATCCGTCTCCGTCCCTCCTTCTCGCGCTCCTGCTCCTCGGCTTTCTCCCGTTCCCGTTCTTCCCACGACAAGCTCAGCGCCTCGCTCGCCGCCAAGCTCAGCCTTGACTCGGATCTCGTCATCTCCGCACCATGTTCCGCCTCCCTTCCCTTTCCTTTCCCCTCGACGCCCTCCTCGGCGCGTCGTGCAGCCCGTTCCCGCTCCAGCGCCGCCTCCCACGCCGAAGTCAACACTTCCCTCATAGCGAACCCGTCCGAACCGGGTTTGACGAGGTCGCGTGCTGTGAGGCCTTTGCGGGATGCGAGGAGGGGAGATGCGCGGTGGTTGAGGAGGTAGGAGGCGATGGGGATGTCGTTGTTTTGGACTGCCCAGTGGAGCGGTGTCCAGCCGGCTGCAAAGGGAAATGAGCGTGAGCGACTCAATTTAGCGCAAGCGGATCGACCTGTACACACCTCGGTCGACCTGGTTCACCCGCACTCCCCCTTCGACTAGCACTCGCACGCACTCCGCATGACCGAATGCGACGCAGAGAACGAGCGCCGGGTTCCCCTCCTCGTCCTGCGCTTCCAAGTCCACCCATTTCCGTGGCGCTTCGTCCGGCAACTCGAGATCCGGTCCTCGTCCTCCGATGAAAGAGTCTCCTGGCACTTCTGTATTGTTGAGTGTCGCGGCAGTGAGCGAAAACCGTCGTTGGGCTGCGGCGTTCTCGGCTGTACTGAGGGAGGGGTCGACTGGGAGAGAGAGGAGCCATTCGAGCGTGTCGGCGTGTCCGGCAGAGGACGAGCGCAGGAAGACAGAAGTGAAGAGTTGGCGCTTGTCGGTTGGAGAAAGGGGCGAACTGGGCGAGAGGAAACGAGCGAGGTGTGAAGGGAGTCTGCAGGTGGGGGATGTTAGCGACAGCGCCACGGGTCGAAGCGGTTTGAGCGGGTGCGCACGGCGGGTTGGGTATCAAGCTCGCGTCCAGCAATGCGTCGCTCGCCGCAGAGCCTCCATCGCTGTTCACGCGGTCCGCCAACACCCCCTCGCTCGACGGTCCTGCCACCGCCGACTCAACGCCCGCCAGCGCCGCCAGGCTCGGCAGCGGCTTCGAACGAGTGATCGTACCGCTCTGCTGCACTGTCGACGCCTTGATCGTCGGTGAGCGCGAGAGAGATGGGCTGGAGTTGGTCGATGGCAGGGGTGGAAGGGGCGGCGAGTCCGGCAGGTCCAGCTTGCGGGCTGCCATGGCCTCTACAGGCTCAACGGCGACAGTCTAGAGCGGGTATCAAGCTGGCACAAGCCTTCGAAGCGAGAGAACCAAACGGGTTGAGGGAGAGGAGCGTGAACGGCGGCGACAACGGTTCCGCAAGCTTCCTTTGGCATGAAGCGTGCGCACGGTGTCGAGTAGGCGCATGTGTAAGGGTAGAAGATGATCGCTTGCAGGAAAGGCGAGGGTTGGAGCGGACCTCGCCTCCTTCTCCTCCTCGAACGAGTGCAGGACGATCCATGAAGCTAGTTGACAGCGAAAAAAAGAAAGACAACAGTTCACACCTCGCCTCCTCCATGTCCCGCCGCACAGCACTCCCCTCACTCGTACGCCTCGCCGCCCTGCCCGACGCCCATTCCCGACTCTTCCTCCTCGAGCCAGTCCATCGCAACAGTTCGGACGACGCGCCACATCCCCTTGCGTCGACGCTCGAAGCCGAGGACGCCGTCGCGGATCTCGGAGAGGCGGGCGCGGTATTCCAGCGTGTCGGCGAGGAAGCGGTGTAGGTCCCTGTAGAGGTTGGGGTTACGTGAGCGTGGCAGCTCAAGAAGAGTATGGCCGACAGCAGGCGCTGTGTGGGAGACAAACAGGCTGAGGCTCACGTGAGGCAGTCATGCAGGAGGACCTCCTGCTCGTTCGGCGTGAGGCTGTGTGCAACGGAAGGCATACGCATCAGTCACCGCTGTCCGAAGTAGCTGAAGCCGCGAAGAAATGCCCGACGCACGTATCGAACTGCCCCGTGCCAACAACCTGTCCCGCAGGTCCGGGCACCGACCTCTCCAATTCGATCTTCCCCTCGCTGACGAAAAGATCCCGCACGAATACCTCAGGGTCGATGAGGCGCGTCGCGTACTCGGGCAACTCTTCCTCTGGCACGAGGTGGTGAGCCTTCGGGCGGCCGTCTCCTTCGGGCGACTCTTCTCCCTCTCCCGCTGCGCCCGGGACGAACCCTTCGCCCTCAGCACCCGGCACGCCCATAGCCATCAACGTGTCCGAGTCGTAGTCCCCATCATCCTCAGGACTGCTCTGCCTCGACCTCGTATGCCTCGCACCCGCGAACCCTGCGCCAGGTCCGCGAGTTGCGACTCGTCCAGACCGACGGCGAACGGCGGGTTCTTCGGCGGAGGTTGAGGGAGCGGGAGTCGCTTCGTTCGTTCCCGGCTCTTCAGACGCAGCTGCTTCGTCGGCGGCGGGAAGTGCGGCGATAGCGGGGTCGGTAGGAGCGGGCGTGTCTGTTCCGGGCTCGATAGGCTGAGCCGCTGTGTCGCCGGTCTGCGTCGTCTGCGAGCTCGAGTCACCGTCAAGTGCGGGCGTAGGCGTGGCAGTCGCAGAGGGGCCGGCGGTCGAGGCGGGACCAGTGACGGCGATGGCGGGAATGTTGGGTACCGGTGCGGCTGCTGGTGTCGTTCCTCCAGACTGCTCGGCACTTGCAGAAGGCGTGGCCTCTTGTACTGCCGTGTCGCTAGCCTGTGCTGGTTCGGCGGCGGGAAGCGCGGAGGAGAAGACGCCGGGGATAGCGACGGGGTTGACAGGCACCTCGACGGGTGTCGCGGCAGACTGGAGGACCGGCGTCGCCTGTTCGAGCTTGACTTGCTCGATCACGGCTGCAGGAATAGACGAAGGCTGAGTCTGGGCCTCTTTCGAGGCGGCGCCGTCAACGTCCATCTGAGCGTCGCCATTCTGAGCCGGCTGCTCGTCCGCCTTCTGCGCCTCGGCAGCCGCCTTTTCCGCCTCTGCCGCCGCAGCAGCTTCAGCTACAGCAGCCGCAGCGGCCTCCGCCTCCTGCGCCTGCTTCTCCGCACGTTCCTGCTCCCTCTTCGCCGCCTCCTCCTCCTTTTGCTGCAGCGCAGCCAGCTCCTTCTCCTTCTCTCGTTCCCTCTCCTCATCCTCCTTTTTCCTCTCCGCCTCCCTGACCCTCTTGCGCTCCTCATCGCCCTCCCAACGCCAGTCGAATCCCTCCCCCCTCAACCCACGACAAACTTTGGTCAGCGCCTTCACAAGCTCAGCATCCTGCTCGATCAGAGCAGTCGCGCTCAAGCCGAGGAGGTGGAAGGTGTTGTTCCGCTTGCCGAGCGTGTGTTGAATTGCTGGTGCGAGGAGGAGGTCGAGCGGGCTTTGTGGGACGAGCGGGAGGTACGAAGGGTATGGTTCGTCCGATTCGCGCGAGAGGGAGTGGACTGGTCGAGGAATCAAGTGCAGATTTGGCGCGACGGGGAAGCCGGAAGTCGACGAGGAGGGTGCGAGATCATTCAGTTTTCGCCGTTTCTGCGCTGGAGGGACGAGAGATGACGAGCTGAGAGGATCCCTGAACCCTGCATCAACATTGGCGTAGTTGCCGAGTCGGCCTCGTCGCGTGTGAGGCGCGAGGCGGGAGAGCTTGTTCCCGCGGTTGGTGGTCGGGACGAGGCGCGAGGCGGAGGGAGGGACGGCGTGCGAGTGCGTCGCGTCGAAGTTGTCAAAGTCTCGGTCAGAAGTGGCTGAGGGAGACGATGGCGGATCGTAATAGGCTGGCAGGTCACGTGAAGGCAGCGAACTGTGCAGGCGAGCGAGGTCAGTCTGGGTGTATGTGCGAGGAGGCGAATCGCACGCGGCAGCGACAGCGAGCCAGGAAGCCGCTTGCGGATTGCGGAGACTCTTAGACGGTGCACTCACAGGATGGCGATGTTCTTGTCCGCCAGCGCGACCCGCTCGCCCCCCTCTTTCGCCGCCGTCGCTGGACCCGGTGTGCCCCTTGCGCTCGCTGCTCCCGCCGCTCCTGCTGCGCCCGGCTGTCCAGGAGCAGGCGATGCTGCCATTGCCACGCCGTTCATGCAGGTTGTGCGCCCTCTACCGCCTGTTGTGGTCGAGTTCGCTTGTCGCTCGTCGGGTTCGAGGTGGAGAGGCGTTGAGAGAGCCGTTCGGAGGGCGGGAAAGGCTGGCGCGGGTGATAGTGAGTCGTAACGCCTTCGAGTAAGCTGTTGAGCCACTCAAGCAGCGCTCGAACCGAGAACGAGCTGGTTGTCGAGAGCCGACCTTGGGCGGGGACAGCGACGGCGAGTTGGTCTCCTGCCACACTAGCTCACAGCTCCTGAGGACGGGCTACTCGATTGACGCATCGCACTCAGTCTGTGAACGAGCTTGCTGAACTTCGCACAGTTTCGGATGGTGCCGGTGGTCTTCCTCGTTCTCCTCGACGACCATTCGCTATACTTGGATTTGGGGGCTAGGGAGGTCGAGCCGGGGTGTTCTTCGCGGCCAAGACGGTTCCACAGCATCCAAGTCGAGCCCAACCCGCGTCCCCGCCAAGGGACGAAGACGTCTTCGTCCTCCTTGCCTTGTCCTCGCCATATTTTCCTCAGCACACCGCCTCCCGCTCCTCCTATCCTGAGCTACTTTAGCTTCCACACTACGACGATCTCTCGTGTCGGAGGGTCCGCGGATTTCCTTGGCCAAGAAGCTAGCAATTTCGCTCGTTCATTCCAAGCTGAACTCGACGTCTCCTTTTGCTCCCCCTCCCTCTATATTCCCGCCGCTCGCTATGCCTCGCAACTTCTTCCGCCGTGACTCGACGACCGAAGAAAGGGGTCGACGGTTGGCGATTCAGCGGCGGATCGAAGCGCTCGTTTAACACCTCGACGAATCCGTCAACTGGCGTCACTTTGTTTCTGGCGCCGACCGCGCATGGAAGGGACAGTATATCTGGCACATAAACGGTGCGCAACCTCCTCATTCGGGGATTAGCGCCGTGCATTGACTCGCTGGGCTCGTTAGATCTATACACGGTCACTGTTGCGAATGCCGGCATGATCCTCTCGCTCGAAGTTGCGAATGCGAGCGTGCTGGTCCTCGTATCCCCTCTCCTACCAACGCAAGGGGAGAGTATCACGCTCAATAATGCGGGTGCGTCAGCTGTCCTCTCCAAATTGTCCGAGCGAAGCCTGACTTTGGGGTCTCTCTTCAAGACGAGTGAACCTACCAAGACTGTGGCTTCTCAGCACGAAAGAAGACCAGGATCTTGCACAAGACCGAATGGCTATTGCACGACAAGCGTACCCCGCGCAACCCCCCCATCTTTGTCGTCTTCCGTCTGCTGAATCTCGGCACGTCTTCCCAGACCGCTTGATTGGCCGCCACTTACGGCTTTGTCTCTGCAGATAACGGCTTCTCCACAGAACCACACCTTCGCTCTCTCCGTGTCACCCCGAGGCCTCCTTCGTACTTCAACGACCATTCCATAGTCGAACGCCGCGACCTCAGTCCGACCGAAACCCCTTACACAGAAACGCACAGTCGGTCCAAGGCGGATTGACACGACGAGGACAAGGCGCCGTTCGCCCTGCGGGTCAAGGCGTTCTTGGGTGTGCACGGGCGAAAGGTGCGGTTTCGCGGATCGTCGACCGACGACACGCCAATGAGGATTGAGTGTGCGTTTTAGGCCCTCTAGCGTTCGTGCTCGTACTTGGCTCACGTTCGTGTTCCTCGCAGATTATACCTGCACACACGGCGCAGTGACGGTCGCGAACGCCGGCGTCTGGCGAGCCATCATACCATCCGTCACCGGACCGTCAAACCGCGTCCCGCTTCTTACGGATTTCGAGAAAGGCGTCCGGGTGTATGCATACGTCTTGCCGGGAATGGATCGGACGGGAGCTGGGTCTGTTGAGGTGAAGTACAGCGATGAAGGGTGGCATTGTACCCTCTCGTCTGCGGCACCTTGGCCTCGGCCTTCACTGATGCATCTTGTACACGCAGCTCGACTACAGCCTCTGGACGGCGACGAGTGGGCCTACCAGTTCCGCTCCGGTCTCTCACACAACAACCGCCGCGACGCTCTTCATCAAACGACCGAGACGGACTGTGCGGTCGTATCGCGAGCAAGGGACGAGCATCCTACAGCTGTGCGGTTTCTCCCGCCGGCGAATCCATTCTTACCAGGTGAGAGAGGGGACACGGAAATGAGGACGCCTCATGTTTTCAGCTTGCGCAATTACGGCTGTGAGTCGACCGAACTAGCGGTCTGGGTGCAGTGATGCGCCGACCCATGCGGCTATCAAAGACAATGCAGTATGAGGCCGATAGAATGTCTTGCTTTCTTTCGCGTTTATCCCCTCTACTTTACAACTTTGCCTGCTTGAACCTATCGGGCGCAAGCATCCTCACATCCGCGCTCTGCGCCCGTCCAAGCACCATCTCTGCAACGACCTTGCCCGCTCCCGGCGCAAGCGTGATCCCCCAGGGTCCCATCGCCGTCGAGATGTAGACGTCGGGCGCGAGAGGGCCGATAATGGGCTCGCGGTCAGAGGCGATGGGGCGGTAGCAGAACTGCAACAGACGAGGCGATGCGAGGAATGCCAGGCAATGAGAAAGGATGAGGAACTTCAGTTCTGCTCGCAGGCAGAAGAGATGGAAAACGTCGAGCGCACCTGCTCCTTCTCGATCACCGCGCCGTTCTCCTCTTTCAGCAGCGGACTGACAGCTCCAGCCGCACGCTTGAGCCGCCCGACACACCGCTCATCCAGCAATTCCTTCACACCATCAACCGTAACCGGCAGCTTATTCGGCAACCCATCCTTCCTCTGCGGTCCGCCTCGTTCAGGAATCGAGTTCTCCCCGGCGACATAGATGAGCCCGTTCGCACGGACGAACAGCTCGGGCGAGCGAGTATATCCCTCGCGCTTCTCTTCCTCCGTCAGACCGCGGGCGAGTCCGGACGTTGAGGCGTGCACGCCGCCTACTGCGCCTGAAATACCAGCGAAGACAGCTTCCGAAGGGAGGTCGGAAGTGGATGAGGAGGTGCAGGGAGTGAAGAGGTTGAGAGCAGGGCGGATGAGGAGAGAATGACCGGGGAGATTTGTGAGAGGGATGGCAGGGAGGTTCAGCTTCTCGCAGACGGCTGCGGACCACGGTCCCGCGGCGACGAGAAGCCGGTCGAAGGGGAGCTCATCGGGCGTGGCGTTCGAGTCATGAGGAACGAAGGTGAGGGTTCGCTTGGCGGAAGGAGCGAGTGCTGAGGGAGGGACAGCGGACGCTGCGCGAGCGAGAATAGATGTAGGCGAAGTCAGTGCGGTCGCCTCGCCGAAAAGGGTGGTGAAGCGGTCGGGAAAGGCGGTGGAGAGGTAGTCGTGAACGGTCTTGCAGAAGTCGGCGGGGTCGCTGCGTAGCCGCATTGGTCAGCCTGCGTATATCGCGCAGATGAGCTGGTAACGCACACTTGTGCGACTCCTCCAGCCGTATCAAGCTCTTCCCGCTCTCCCTCGACCCACTGACCCGCAGGTAGCCGCTCCTTGTCCGCCTTGACGACCTCCTTCCCCTTCCCGCCCGGCAGAGTCCTATACTTGCTCCTACTCTCGTCCGTCCCTCCCACTGCCAGCCCAACCGCGCCGCACACGCGATAGCCCCACTTCGACTCGCCTCGGAGAACGTCGGAGAGTTGACGGTGGCAGTCCCACGAGAGGCGGGCGAGGGACTGCGAGGGTCGCTCGTGCCAGGACGAGCCGCACGCGATGAAGCCTCCCGCGTACGAGGAAGCGCCGCCTGCGATGAGGCGCGAGCGGGAGGATTCGATAAGGAGGACCTTGGTCGTCGAGGAGAGCGAGAGCGTGTAGTACGCCGTGCAGAGGCCCACGATGCCGCTGCCGAGAATCACGACCTGCTCAGGATCTGCAGGCATTTCCAGCGATCAAAGCGTCGAAGCGAAGTGAAGTGGAAGAGCGAGACGAAGGAGAACAACGGCGGCTCCCCCGACAAAGACGTCGTAGGCTGCGAGAGTTGCGGTTGCAGGTCGGAGAGGTACAGATAGTACAGCGGTGAAAGAGCTACAACAACCGTGACTTGACAAGGCGAGCCAGAAACTCAATCCATCGACATGCGGGATCTGTTCCGTCCTGTCGGCGTATAATAGTCTCTCGACCCGAGAGGGTACTCGTCGCCGTCTGCTATCGGTCGCGGAGATGTCTTGAGGTCGAGGTTCGAAGTTGAGCGAAGCATTTCGCCACGCGACACTGCGAAAAGGCGGGGGTGCACGGTCAGTCAGCCCCATGGCGACTACAGGGCAGGCTGGCACTCACTCTGATACTTCAGGCCGGAGCCGAAATTGAGCCAGCACTTGGTGACCGTTGCTGTCGTGATGAGCAAAACGGCGAGGCAGAGAGCGGCTGCGAGAAAGTTGCTGGCATAAGCTAGACCGACCAGTCTGCCTCTTCGAAATGCGAACGCACCGAAAACTGTCAGGGACTTGAAGACAAGCTGGTAGTCCGTCTGACGATCACGGTAGATGATGAACAACTACGCCGCGTTCTCCGTCAGCACGCCGTCCTCATCCAGGGAATGACGTTCGGCGCACCTTGTACACAAAGTACGCACACCCGACCGCACAGCCGACGAGGAAGACGTAGACCATGATTTTCTGTTCGCGCTTGATGGAGAAGTAGCCGAGGACGAGGAGAACGAGGGTGACGGGGAGTGCGGCGATTGTGAGGCCGCGCTGCGGGAGGTGATAAGATTAGTACGGTTGAGCGAGACGATGGCAGGAGAAGTTGCAGAACGTCGACAGGTAGCCGGGAAGGACGGGAGGGAAACGAACCTCGGCGGAAGTCTGAGTCGGGACAAGGAAGACGAGCTGCAGCGAGAAGGCAACGAAGAAGAAGAAGTCTGGGCACGTCGAGCGGTTTTAAACTTGAACACCAGCACTTGCAAACAGGAGGACGGGAAAATGGACGCACCGAACTTGAGGATGCAGATGAACACCTGGTACCACGCGTAGCACTTCTTGATCCTCCTATCCGCTCCGAGCGTCTTGAAAATTTGCCATCCGTACTCGCGGTAGATTGGCCAAATCGTAACGATATAGACGGCTTCGGTGAGGGAGATCATGCTGCGAGCAGGCGGTTCAGTCCAGATTCGCGGTAATATACGAGCGGATAACGCACGCAGGGATGAACCAGATAAGCACTTTGAGCGCGGCGCCATTGACGAGTGGCCGGATTTCGTGGATCTGTCATGTCGCCCATTGCGAGCATCAGCCTCATGCTGCTCGACCGTAAGACAGCGAAGTGCGACAACGCGGCTGACCTGAATGGCGGAGTAGACAAGGAAGAGAGTGTTGAATATGAGGAGTGCGACGACCTGGATTGTATTCTTGGCGACGAGCGCATCGACGGCGAGCACGAGCTGGGTGAGGTGGGCGAGGACAAACCTGCAGAGGCAAAAGTGTCGGCCTTCGCATGATCTGTGAGAGCAGGAGTACTGCTCCAGCATCTCGCAAAGCGGAAATTCTGGCGACCTACAGGCCAAGGTAGACCGGCAAGACGCTCCTCTCGCTCCGCTCCATCAACAGCTGCCACACATGTTTTTCAAAACTGTTGAGCGTGAGTCCAACGACGACCGTGTCGACCAGCGTCTCGAGGAAGGTGACCGAGAGATGGGTAATGGTCGCAGGTGTTCGAGGGACGAGGGCGGACAGGCGTTGCCGCAGGCGCAGAGGCGGGGCCATTATGTCTGTCGGATACTGTGGCAGTGTCTGGCGGTCCTCGTAGGCGGTCAGGCGCTGTCAGGGGCGGATCTTGGCGTCGAGGAAAGATGAGGAGATTGGCGCGGCGCAGGCGGGCGGCGTCGGGCGTAAGAGAGCCGCACGAGCAGTCCAGCAGGCGTTCAGTGCTCTGCAGCGTGTGTGCACGACGTAGCGGCGTCCACTCGAGCGCGAGACGGTGTTGGACCAGGCGAAGAAGCGGACGCGCTCAGTCGCGAGTCAACGTGCGAAGAGGCCACGAGCGAGGGAGCGACGACGGCGCTGGGTTGATGATTGGTAGGCTTGTGCGACTGAGAAAGGAGCAAAGAAAGAAGCTGGGACGAACGAGCGGCGAGAGAGAAGACGGAGAGAAAGGCAGTGTCGACTTCATTCCAGGCTGCTCAGCGAGCGACTGGCAACGATGCAGGTACATAGCAACGACAGAAGTAAGCAGGCGGAGTCTCGCGGGCAAAGACTTGCGGGGCGACGGGGAAACGCGACGTTCTGACTACCTTCCTAACCTCTCAAAAAGGCATGTCTACGCCGCCAACAACGACGCCCTCCAAGCCACGTAACGTCTTCCCGTGCCACTGTGCGTACGTAGAACCCCTTCCCCCCTCCGCAACACGCAGGTGCCCGCAGGCCCAACGAACGTGCGACGACTTCATGCGCCGTGACAGCGCCAGCGTGTCCTGACTGGCCATAATCGAGGTCAAAAGCGAGGGTGCGAGAGAGGTGGGTGTTTGGAGTCAGCGATGTAGTTAACTGCCACGTCGGATTCAACTCTCCGAGGCGGTGTGCTGAGAGAGGCGCGGTCGTTGCCCACGCCCGAGATCTGGTGGCCTCCGACGTCGCGCTGCAAGAGATGCATTCAGATATTGGTACGCCCTGCAAATGGCGTGCGTGAGTGTCAGAAGCTGGGGCCACCTCCGAAGCGAAGAGAGGAGAATCAGTCAAACGCACCCGGCGCCGTATGCAACCTGACAGTGCTGCCGCGATCCATGATACCGTTCCTGCCGCCATTGTTGGTGAATATGCAGGGGACTGAAGCCTGCTCTTCTGAGGAAGGCGGGGCCAGCGGCAATCTCGAATTGTGGGTCGTGCAAGTTACGGCGTGCGATGGCCTACTGCCGGAGCTTAGCTCGGTCTTTTGGGGAACGACGCGGGTGGTGAGTTCCGGGAGAGCGAGGTGGACCCTGTCCTGTCAGGAAAGGGCATGATGCGGTCAGCGTTTGTTGCTAGCCTAGGTCAGGCGTATCGTACTGTCGGATCTTGGCGCAGGAGCAGATTACAACAAAGGATTTAAGGGTGTTGAGGCCGGGCTGACTGTGAAGGTGCTGCGGCGTCCTGTGCGCGTAATCGAGGAATGTCGTGGCGTTGCCCGAACCGTCTGAGCGGAAATCACAGACAGACCCCTGCCAGTGATTGACCGCAGCGATGAGCATGTGTCGGAGGGCGTCGGTTCCGCCCTACGCTTCGAGCTGTTTGTGAAGTCTCGAGGTGAGCGAGGAACGGTGTGTATGACGGTTCAATGTTCGCACCGCTGCATGCGTTGCGGCGACCCTTCTCGCCTTCTCGTTCTCCGCAGCTGTGACCACAAGAAAGGTGAGCTCGTCTGCAACCTCGACACCGGGCAGCGGAGCGACAACTTAGGACGAACCGGCATCGTGAACCGGATCATAGGCTGTGTGGACTTGCTTCGAGCTCACCATAGCGTCGAGCAGAGCACAAGGAGACGGAAGAGCAGGAGAAGAAAGCTGAGGCGATACTCGCAAACAACTTGCGAACGCCGGACGATCCGCGGACGCTGGAACATGCGAGCGAGCGCCCTCGACGACCAAGCTCAAGACGGCGGGCGACGAAGCGACACTTCCCTGCAGGGGTTGAGTCCACACCGAGGCAGTGTGCCAAATGGAAGGGTCGTGCAGGGGAGTCGCAAGCAGTGGGAGGAAGTTTGAGACGTCGCGAGACGAGGGTGTGCCGCTCGAGAAGTGGCGGTGGTTAGCCGTTGACAGTGCTGAGCGAGAGTCTCTAGAGGGTCTCGAGGAATGTGAGGTGGAGATGGGCGACGGAATGCGGGTTTTCGAACACGAGGCCGGACACGCGACGTGTATGCATGGAAGATACGAAGCCTAGGCGCGCGAGATACGAGTATCAACCTCCATGATGCTGACGCCAGCGCCAGCCTGAGCGCATGAGGACAGTGAGCGGGGGCTGCGGAACAAACAGGAGAGGGAGTACTCACCTTCTCGTCGTAGTCGCTCCATTCGGGCTCGTCCTTCGAGATCTCGACTTCGTCAAACACAGTACCGCTATCTGCGCCCTTTGCGCACCAGACGCCCTGCGAGTTTAACGAAATCTCAGCTCGAAGTTGTCCACCAGATGCGAGTCAAGCGAAAGAATGCACCTTCGGGTCGAACTCTGTCAGTTCGCATCCTCGGCACTCGAGCACCGCAAGCGTTGCAAATCGCTGTTCTTCCGAGTCCTCCGCAGTGTACGCAGCCGAAGACCGCTTGAACGAGTCGTCGAAGGCTGGTTTTGGTTCACGGGCGTTAGCGACACACAAGCATCAATTCCCGCCTGCACGAGGACGCACAGACGTTTGACTCCTTCTTGCAAAGCTGACACCGCCAAACGAGATTCGCCTCGCCGCGCGAACCGCTAATGTCCCTCGATTCCTGCGGGCGAGCGCAAGGTCAGCTGCACAGCGCTCCCGGCCAGGCTCGTTACGCACTGTCGCATCGATCCCCATCCAGTTCGGATGCTCCTCCCTGCATCCCGAGCAGCGGACCTTGAACAGCCAGTTGAAGTTGTCGCCGATAGGCTTCACTGCGAGGAGACGAGTGTCGGCCAGGCTCTCTGCGCTGGAACATGTTGGAACGGGTACGTACAGTCTGTGAGACCCTCGAGAGTCGCCTTTAGCTGAACTGCGAGCTTCTGTAGGCGGGCGAGGACGTTCAACTGATGAAGACAGGTTCGTCGAGCTAGGAGAAGACACAACGAGCGGTGTCGTGTCCCCTTCGCCGTGTGGTTGCTGAATGGTAAAAGAGCAGGTCTGGACGTACGACCATGGCAGTCTGTGCGAGAGTACGAGTAGGGGAGAGGACGAACCGCTCACGACACTTCTCTGACAGCGACCTCACCTTTTCTCACCGCTAGACTGGCGTTGCGGACGATACAATGGCTGAGAAAGAAGTGATAGACAGCTATAAACTGGGCAGACTGCGCCTGATCCGCTTGCCGCCGAGTTCCATCTCGATTCCTGCGTCCGTATCGAAGAAGCCTCATACAGCAAAGAGTGCGTTCTCCCAGCTGGTATGCCTCTGCGGGAGTTGAGATTGATCGTTGAAACCTCGTGCGCAGTCGAGCTCGCGGTTGGCGTGACGGATGATTACGGGACGGACCTCATGTTCGATTCTGTTGACCGTTCGTCCCGTTTCTCGGCCGCGAGAAGCACTATGTTGATGTCTGCTCCTCCCAGAACAGTGCGGATAGAAGTGCTCGACGCGCAGACCCTCCATCCGCCAGCCGGCGTAACCGTCCGACTCGCCAACTCCTCCTCCTCCTCGTCTGCCGACTCAAACGGCGCCATATTCACCTTCTCGCCCTCGAACGGACCTTTTCACACACTCAAGCTCTGTCTCATTTTCCAACCGGCCTTCATTGCCTGCACACATTTTCCAAGCCTCACCTTCGGCCTCTCCGTCGCATCCTCACCTACACCTGCGTCCGCGGAAGAAATGAGCGCATCTCGGTGTATACGCACGCTGATAGGAGAGGCGGAACAGGCGGACACCGCGACTTGGGATGAAAAGCGGTATGTGTTGATGAGTTTGCGCAGTGGGGCTGTGGAGGTGAAGGCTGAAGGCAAGGAGGTCAAGATTGCGAGCGAGAAGGGTCAGTAGTCAACGAATTCTATCTGACATGGCGTCTCCACTGACGCTTCATGGCGAACAGTCCAAACCGCCCTCCGCACGATTCACCTCCCGTCCCGCTCGCTTCCCTCTTCCGACTTACCCCTCTCCGACCCCTCCTGCTCCACCACCGCTTCCCCCCCTAGTTCTCAACCTCGCTCAATATCCATCATCGAACGACCAGGCCTGAACAACTCGACCGGCCAGCGACTCTGGGACTGCGCGATTGGCATGTCGGCTTTCCTTTCGCTGTTTCCGCACGCTCTCGACGCCTCGACACCCCTACCTCCTAATGACCCCGCGGAATACGAAGAGCGCAGGTCGAAGAAACGAAGAGTCGAGAATGGCGATGGGGGGAGGAGACGAAGGATCAGGGTCGTCGAGCTCGGCGCAGGATGCGCGCTCGCCTCGATGGCTGCATCGCGGATCATGTCGAATGCGCAAGTAGCTGGAAAGGCGTCCGTGCTGGCGACGGATGTTGAGGCGACGGTCAAGACAACGCTTGAGGAGAATCTCGAGGCGAATTCTGCTGGCGAGGCGGTTGAGGCGGCCGTGCTGGAATGGGGCGAATTGTCACAGGGGACGGTGGACAGTATCGTAGGTGGACGGGCGCGTCAATTCAGGGACGACTTGCACCATGACGACGAGACGAGCCTGACGCTCATCGCGACCGACGTCCTCTACAACCCATCCTCGCACGGCTTGCTTCTCGCGACTCTCCTCTCCCTTCTTCGACCACACTCTTCTTCCACGACTCTGGCAGCCTCCCGCCGCGCCCTCATCGCCTACAAACAACGAACAGAAGGCGACGACGGGTTCTTCTCGCTGGCAAAGGACGCAGGTCTTGCGGTCACCAAGGTCTGGGAGTGGGGCGAGGTCAGCGTGTGGCTGTTCGTGTAGACATAAAGGAGCTATAAACGCCCCGTAAGGAGCGAGTACGTCGCCCGCAACCTTTTCCTGTTGTCCTCGGGCTTTCCGCGAGTCGAAGTCTTCGGCATCACTTGTCGGACTCGTGCGCTACTTCTCCAGTAGTCCATCGATAACAAGGTGGTGGTAAGGAGCCCGATCTGTCCCGTAAAGAGCTTGTCGTCGTCGAAGCGGTGCCCCTCCTCTTCCTCCTCGAAACCAACCAATGCTGCCAACCAAAGCTCTCCGCTCTGTCCAGCCCAGCGCGGCTCTCAAGGCTCGCGTACCGCGCGAGTCGTACCTCCGCAAGCTCGCCAAGCCGGAAGACCTCGTCCCGCTGTGTGCGTCGAGTTCATCTCTGCCCTTACCTCGACGAGCGCGTACACCGCAAGCTGACCTCCCTGGGGCTGGCGCGCGTGTGTAGTCAAGAACCACGACTACTGCGGGTGGTCTGGGTGCGTTCTGGCTTCCTCTCGAGCGTTGTCGCTGTCGTCGGAAGGCCCATCGTCATTGGCCTTCTTACGCTCGCGTGGGAAGCGGAAGACTTGCGGGTGTACAGACGGGAGGACATAGCATATTGAGCGCGGTACTGACCCTGCTCATGGTCTCTGCGCAGCTTCACCGGCGTGAGTTGGCGAGCATTCGGATCTCGCTCGTTCCCAAGGCGCGGCATGAGACGACTTGCCTCTCGCCTTCGGTTTTCATCGTAAAGAACGCACCGGGTCAGCTAACACTCTTGGTGAACTCGCAGGTTGGCTACCCGAAGGAGACCCCCGCCGCGCTCGCTGAGCATGTCGAGAAGAACAATTTGCAGGGCAAGATGCGCTTCTCGCTCTTCGGTGCGTCTTGTTGAGCTCTCTGCGCATTTTGAAGAGCCCTAACCAGGCGCTTTTGCAGTCGGCGCCTCAACAGGACCCGAAGTCGAGGAACGATGGGCGCGCAACCTCATGATTGAGCGTCGCTTCCCGCACCAGGTCGGAAAGGCTATCTCGAAGGGCATCAATGCTGGAGAGATCGAATTTGCCGACAAACACTTGAGCATGTTTGCGCAGGTGCGTCCCTTTGCGATATTCGCGTTCTTCCCCGTCGGGGGAAGTTCTCGTCGGAGAGGATACAGCTGACGCATGGTGAACGTGCAGGACTTACAATACGGCTACTACTCGCGCGACAAGAAGCACGGCGAACCAGGCAAGATGCTCGACTGGGCGTGGGTCGAGGCGACCGAGATTCTTCCCGACGGCTCCATCGTTCCTGGCGCTTCGGTCGGCGCGACGCCCGAGATTCTCGCAACGGCGGAGAAAATTATCATCGAGGTCAACACGGGGCTGCCGTCGATGAAGGGGCTGCACGACATCGTCATCTCGCAGGACCCGTGCGTCTCGCTTGCCCGTTCCCTCCCTTTCCTTCCTCCTGCTCGCTTCTCCACACTTCCGGCATGACTTCATGCATCGAAGGGAGGCATAACTGACCTTGCTCTCTACAACAGCCCTCACCGCCTACCCTACCTCGTCACGCACCCGGCAGACCGCATTGGAACCGTCTCCATCCCAGTAGACCCTGAGCGTGTCGTTGCCATCGTTGAGACGAACAAGCCCGACAACACGGGTAAGAACGCGCCCGAGACCGAAGACTCGAAAAAGATCGCTGGGCACTTGATCAACTTCTTCGAGGAGGAGGTCGCGGCGGGACGCATGCCGAAGAACTTGTTGCCCTTCCAGTCGGGAATTGGCAACGTCGCCAACTCGATCATTGGGGGGCTGCAGGAGAGCAAGTTTGAGCGGATGCAGGTGTGGACCGGTGCGTCGGCCGTCTTCTCTCAATTACGGAGCGACTCTAATCCGCTTTGCATCGCAGAGGTCCTGCAAGACACCTTCCTGCCGCTCCTCAAGTCGGGCAAGCTCGACTTTGCGACCGCGACGTGAGCACTCCGTTTGTCCAGTAATCCAGGATTTCGCTCACTTTCGCCAACGCAGGTCGATTCGCTTCTCGCCCGATATCTTCAAGGAGTTCTAGTGCGTTACGCCTGCGTGCTAGAGATGAATGAGCGAGTCGCTGACTGGATCCTGTCTCGACAGCCGCGACTGGGATGTCTACGTCGACAAGCTTCTTCTCCGTCCTCAGCAGGTCGCCAATGCACCAGAGATCATCCGGTGCGTGGCTCTCGCCTATGCGTCTGCATTGAGCGATTTTGATCCGAGTTTTCACTCGCAGCCGGCTCGGTGTTATCGCAATGAGTACGCTGATCTTCCGCCCAAGAACCGTTCTTCCGCTTGGAACTGACCCACCCTGCGTGCAGACACACCTCTCGAGGTCGACATCTACGCGCACGCTAACAGCACCAACGCACTCGGGTCACGCATGCTGAATGGTGTCGGTGCGCGCTGTTCCTACTTCGGCCCCCTTGACTCATGCTCACTCGCATGGTTCCATCAGGTGGATCGGCCGATTTCCTCCGCAACGCCAAGCTCAGTATCATGCACACGCCTTCCGCGCGGCCATCAAAGACTGACCCGTGAGCTCACGAATTTCCCTTCGTCCTGCTGAACTCCTCGCTTACTCGCCACTGTCGCCTCGCAGGACCGGCATCTCGTGCATCGTGCCCTTCGCAACGCATGTCGATCAGAGTAGGTCTGCCTCGCTAGCTGGCTGAGAGGAAAAGGGACGAAGCTGACCTCGACCCTGGCAACCTCGCAGCTGAGCACGATCTCGACGTAGGCCTCTTCCATCTGCTTTTGCTTCGCTCTACTCCTCCAAGATACTGACATGCTTGTTGCCGCAGGTGATTGTGACAGAACAAGGCCTCGCCGACCTCCGTGGACTCTCGCCCAGACAGCGCGCACCGATTATCATCGAGAAGTGTGCTCACCCGGCATACAAGGAGCAGCTTCTCGAGTATTATAACAGGTCGTTGCACGAGTGCCTGAAGAAGGGAGCCGCTCACGAGCCTCACATGCTTCGGAACGCCTTCCGTATGCATCTCAACCTCGAGGAGAAGGGAACAATGAAGCTTTCGAGCTGGGAATAGATGCAGGAGCGGCGGCGCGACAACGTGAGGCGACAACAATAGCGGCACGATGCAGCTCTCGACTCGGGGCGAGCAGGGGGACGTAGCGTGACTTGCGAGTTGCAAAGCCTTGTAGATAGACATTACTCCTTCGCCGTCTGCTCTGCTCACGCCGCACGCTCCTCGATGTTCATCCAAAAGGGTGAGCGAACCCCACGAGAAGAAGCCAAAGGTCAGCAAAGAATGCAATTTCAGGGATCGGGAACGTAACGCACATTGCGACTCGCAGTGCCACGGCTCGGCATCGTCCCACTTGCCGTCGACACTCCTACTGGGTAGCTTGTGTGGCGATGAAGGGCTGCGAGGCGTGAACGAGAGGCGATAGCGGTGGAGGAGCGAGGGGCCGAATTTGGTGATTTCGAGGAGGGCGACGTGCTGTGGCGCGAGGCTCGTCAGCTTTACGATCGCGTAGCGGAGACGACCTCTACGAGAGGTGTTGACACGAACAGAGGGTGACGGGGAGAGACGCGAAACGCACCTTTCCGATACAAACGCGGTTGCCGCTTCCAAACGTCAACAAGTTCTTCTCCATCGCCTTGCGCTCCTCGTCGTTCGCTTAGATCCATCGCTCACGCCTGAACACTGCGGCCTCAGGACCGTAGACGTCGGTGCGTTGGTAGACGAAGGGGGACATGCCGATGTGTACGCCTGTCGAGAGAGCGGGTCCGCAACGACGAGGCGCGGGAGGAAGAGGGGGCGCGCCTCCTGCAAAGTAGCGACCGCCGATGACGGTGCCGCCAACCGGCACGACACGAGGCAGCGCCCAGGGAACGGCCGGGAGAAGGCGGAGCGTCTCCTTCAAGCAGGCCTGCGAGCGATCTCGTGTCACCACGATGAAGTACAGGTAAAGGATGGCGCGCACCTGGAACTACGGGAGCTTCGAGCCGGCAGCTTGCGAGACCGGGAACGATACGGTGCCATTCTCGATGGCCTCGTCGAGGTCGTGCATCACTTTTCGGTACACCCGCTCGTCCTTGACGATGTAGGCGAGTGGTGCGCGGAACGTGATGCTAGTCGTGTCCGAGCCGGTGCCGTGGTCGAGTTCGCCTGGACCTTTGACCTGCTCAGTCGTGAAGGGCGAGCCGTCCGCGTTCTTCGCTGCAGCAAGCCTGCCCAACATGTCGCGTCGCAAGCCCGAAGGGTCGCCTGTCTCAGCAGCCTTGCGCATGTCCCCCAAGCGGAGCGCGACGGCCTGACCCGCTTTCGGTCCTAATGCGGCAACGCCGGACGAGCCGAGCTTTCGAGTGAGCCAGCGATGCAGGACGCGGCGACCCCAAGGCTGGGTACCGGAGAGGCAGGACGATGCAGTGTAGGCGTCGATCGTTGGGAGGTACTGCTCCGCGTCGTAGCTGGCTTTGCAGAGACCGAAGGAGCGGCCAGAGGCGATCTCGCCGACGGCGTCCATCGCGAGGAACTGTGTGAGCAATCGTGAGTCCGAAATTTGAGAGGCTTGACGAGACGGCGGACTCACCTGCAGCATGTCTCCCATGTTGACCGTTACCTTTCCTCCATCCTTCTGAGTCTGCCGGTCGAAGTAGTCGCAGATCTCCCGAAGCAGATCTCGACGCATTCCTCGAGATCGAGGAGGACGTTAATGACGAAAGCCGGGCTGACACTGCGACGGGCGAGCTGATGCTGCGCGTGAGGTAGGGTCGCGAGGAGGGAGGGTTTGGTGACCTTCTGCACGATGGAGGGCATCAGTAAGGGCGTTTGTACGTCGAGGGGAGGGCTCCGCAGGAAGAACTGGTAGAACGGCGCCTTGCCCATGACGCCACCGCCAAACTTGTACAATTCGTCGACAGCGCGAGGATCCGTCACCGACACCATGTTCCGCCCTATCTTGACGAACGATCCATACTTGTCGTGCAGGGCCTTGAGCTCCGAGCCTGAGTCTCGCTTTGCCCCGCGGACGGTGAGCCAGCCTCCGATGCTCAACTCAGCGCAAAGTGGTCCTGGAGTGCCGGCGAGTGGGCGGAAGAAGCGGCAGTAGAGCCCCTACGAGAGAAGCGCGGCGAAGAGTGTGCCGCAAATCGTGAGGACGAGCTGTGGCGGGTTGAGGGAGTTCATGCGGGGAGACAAAACGAGGAGAATGGGCGGAGGTGAGGGCGGCGACCCAGCGGAGCACCAGGAGGCCGAGAGAACTCCGCGCCGTGATGGCAGCGACAGCGAGAAAAGGACCGCACTCGCTCAGCGTGTCGTCGCCGTGCCGCGCGGCGGTGGAAACAACCGGCACCCCTTCGTCGGCAGCGAGCGGTGACAGCGAGGCGCCCGCCGGGTTGCCAGCGGCACAGGTAGTACGGGAGCAATCCGTAAAGTCTCGCAAGGCCGCCGAACCGGAGAGTCGCGGAGGTCGAAGCGAAGGGCGGGAGGCGAACAGGGGGTTGGCAGAGACGCTTCGTCCTAGATGGCTCGTCCGCTCGATGCTGAGCTGGATGGCTCGTCGAGCGTCGCTTTAGACCTCAACGGACCGGCAACGCGACACCCAATGCCGCTGCTGCTGTTCTCGTCGAGCTACACCACCTCGACTTTGCTCGACTGATGAAGCTGCCCAGCTGGTGGCAGGCTTTGAGGAAGGCTAGAATGGCTTTGAGTAGGCAGATTGGGGCTTTTGTGACGCCCTCCACCAGTGCATACCGGGTTTCGAAGCGTAAGGATTGTGGGAGGAACTGTCGCCGCTTCTTCCGCGACAGCTCCTCCCCGCTCGTCGCCTTTGTGGGCGTCCAAGCTCTGCATGTATCTCTTTTTCCCTGCACACGCAGCATGCGGTGTCCGCCTCGCCGGTGGCGCTCTGACCGTGGAATTTCCGACTCCTCCTGTCCTCCTGATCTTCGTCTCGCTCACCTTTGGCTACTCTAGAGCCAGGAACGCTCGCTATTGTAACGTTACAGTCTCCCCGCCTGAACCCCATGCGATCATTCTTCAAGCTGCGCCGTTCTACCTCCAGACGCCTCCGGTACCTGTCGACTCTGAGCTCATTCGAGGACTTGACGCCGCGAGCTTCGCTTCGGGCCTCTCAAGGATGGTTGCGGGACGGGCCAGGCACTAACGCAAGGACGCGCACACCGTCTTCACCGATGCGTCCCCTCCCACAACAAAATTCCTTGACGCTGATTCTGCTTCGTAGGCTGGACCGCTTTGCAGGTTATTGCGGCGAGCGGTATAAAACACATCTATCCGGAGGCGAACTCGGAACAACTACTCGAGACGCTCGGCGTTCCTCTTCACGCGACCCGCGTTTCTCACGCATTTGTGCGTTTCGAACGTCTCCGAGTTTCCCGCCAGATGGCTGATACTTCCGCCTCTGCAACCTGTCTCTTTCGACGTACGCGGCAAAGATGCATCAGACGCGATGGCGCATATTCGAGGGGCTTTGTCTTTCGATCGAGATGTTAGTCCGCAACGATCGCTTAGTCGTTTTCAACGTAGCTGGCCTCTCATACTTGCAGACACAACAAGATTTATCGCTACGCCCGTTCCATCGTCAAAGGAGATTGTGTCACTATACTCGAAGCATTTTGAGCTGATCAGAGAATGGCTGGAAAGGGTGAGTCGCGCTTTTCTTTGTTCAGTGGTCGCTTTCGCTTGGCCACTGCGCAATGCTGTCGCTAGACTGGAGCTGACATCGTCATTCTCAGCGCCGCCAATTACCGTTCGACACCGATGCTCCCGCGCACTCGTTCGCAAAATCGTCATCCTTCGAAGACCGCGCCGCTCGTCGCTCTTCTAGCCCATCAAGCCTCTCCACCCTACCGCGCAGACCCTCGACGACCCGTTATCTGCTTTCTGTATCGCTCGCAAGCGCCTTGTGGTGGTGGCTGTTCTGTTACCTGCGAGTTTTGCGCAAAACGACCTACCGGCCTGGTGCGCCTAGCTCCTGCTTGTCTGTAGGGTCACAGCAAACTTGAGTGAGACCGCTGACGCTACGTCGCTCTGGAGAATGACCACAATGATAGCATTGAGTGGACGCGGAACCTCTCGAGACGCGCAAGACTGTAAGGAGATGATCTGCAGCCTTGGGGGCCCGCACAAAAAGTCCCCGTCGCGCTCTACACGTTTGTTACGATCGAGACGACTGCAATTTCAAGCCGTCAGCGAAACTCGAACCACGGAGCGGAAGCGGAAGCGCAAATTCACCATCGTCTTGCGCGCACCTGTGCGTCAAGCCGACCTTCTGTGGCCGTGGCGCGAACTTGCTCGACTTGCCCCAGACTGTGTGAGCGCAAGCATAGACCGAAGATGAGGAGCGAGCGGGGGCGGAGTAGGTCAGTTCCGCTTGCGAAGTCGAGATGAGACTTTGCGACGCACCGACTGCATATCTGCGGCACCCGAAGCATGCGAAGATCAGTTAGCGAACATTAGGAGGAGCAGCTACCGAATCGAGACGCACTTGAACTTGTTCTTGATGCCCCTGTGAACGCTGTCGCACTGTGAGAGTGTCATCGGTCAGCGATAGCCGCAACCTCTGCAAGAGGTATACGCACCACCGCCTCCATCGTCGCGTCCGTCTTGATTACCAGCGGGTCCCCCAGATCCGGCTCCTCGCCGCGCTTCTTCGTGTACACGCGATTGAAGCCCATCTTCTCCCAAACTCGCCGCTTGAACACCTCGAGGTTGAGGTCGAGTTCGCACGACATGACCATCGTGTGAGGGAGCCGGGCGAGGCGGTCGACTTCTTCGAGAGAGATAGAGTCGATCTTGTTATAGACCTGCGTAAAGGGGCGAGTGAGCGGTGGTGACGGCTTGAAGCGGGGTGAGCAAACGCACGTAGAGACAAGGAACGTATTTCCGGTTGCCCAGGATGACATCGATGAGGTCGTCCGTCGAGATCTGCTCAACCGCAGCAAAGTCAGCGTGCAGAGCGGGCGGCGGCAAGAGGTCGACACACGTCTTCGCGGATCATGACATCCGCATTGTGTATCTATGGACGATGACAGCGTCAGCGCACCCAATCCAGCCAGCGAATGTCGATGAAGCTCGCCTTGTAAGCCTGCAAGATACCCCTGATCGTCCGCTCGTCCGTCCTCGTCAGCGGAACTGTCGAGTTGATAGTGATGCCTCCCGCTGTCTTGGCTTTGAAGACGACGTCGGGCTTGGAGCGGTTCAGGCGGATGCCGATCTCTTCCAGTTCGTGCTCGAGCTGATGTCGCTGTTCGTCGCCCCTGACAAGCGCGGCGTCGTCAGTTTCGCTCCTGCAGTGGATCTCGCAGGAGCAAGAATCCGGCGTAGGGACACTCACTTCGTCACGTCAAGCATCATCTGCGGAGAATCGTCAGCGAGCGAAAGGGAGTCGGCAGGGGCTGCGACGTACTACTACCAGATCCGCCGTCTAACCAGCGCTCGAAGAGTCATTAGCTCGAGATGTCCAGCGCAACGCGGGGAACCCGACAAGAGGAGCGCGAGCGCACCTTGGCAACTGCAACAACCTGCCTTCCTCGTCCCCGACCGCTTGAAGCACCTTCGATGATTCCGGGCAAATCCAGCACTGCCGTGCAGAGCCAGAACGAGCCATTGTGAGTCAATCTAGACGAGGTAAGCGAAACGTGGACGCACGCTGGACTTTCGCGCCCTCACAATCGAGAACTGTACCAAGGACGATTCGTGTCAGTCACGCGCGCCGCACATTGCACTCGTCCACCGCCAAGCGGCGGCCGAACAAGGGATTGATGCAAGCGCAACGTACCACCAGGAACAGCCACAAGCGTGGTGAAAGCATACGCGGCGGCGACACTCTCCGTGTTGGTGACTTTGCTGAGGAGGGTACTCTTGCCCACCGAGGGGACTGCGCGAGTAGAAGACGAGACCCTCAGCGTCCGTAGTAAGAAAAGTAAGAGGCCGTAGGAGCACACAGCCGATCAAGACTGCTCGACCGTAACCACTGCGCCACGTCGAAGCAGGTTAGTCCAGCAACATCATTCGTCAGACAACCTGGTAGACGCACCTCTTCGCAACGTCGAACCCCTCGCCCTTCCCTCCGCTCTTCGCGCTCTGGCCCTCCAGCAATTCGGCGCGGTACCGCGCGAGTTTGGCTTTCAGGAGACCCAAGTGGTACTCCGTAGCCTGCGCATCATGTATCGATCAGTATTGCGCCTCTGAAATCTGTGACAAGTCAGCGAACCTTGTTCTTCTGCGTCCGAGCCATCTCTGCAAGAGATTCGACGAGAGGAAAGTTAGCAATGAAGAGGGCGGTCTGCCGCTGCGAGACGCACCCTGCTCAATATCGCGGATCTTTTCCAGGACGCCCATCTTGCACTAGTCGCTGAAGGAAGATGGAAGCGGAAAGGAGGGAGGTCGAGGAGGTTGAGGCGGAAGGGGAGAAGTGATGTCGTCGAGGACTTGGGCTGATTTCGCGACGCTTTTGCGAGACGTCGAGAGCGGTCGTAGACACAATTCCACGGTATCGTAGAGCCCAGCAAAGCCGGTCGTGAGTCGTTTGAGTCGATGAGAGATGAAGATGAGGAACGAGGTCAGCGCTAGACGAGGAGGCTCGGGACAGACACGAGCAGCGTACCTGTGATACGCAGATCGTCTGCAAGTCAATAACAAGTCCAGTAAGCCAGAAGGTCGAGACAGTGGGGCGTCGTTCTTGCCAGCCCTCGCTTCGCCTCGTCCACTCCGCATCGTTCTGTCAGACACCGCCAGACCGCCCGCTTGACTGTTCAGATACGCTTAAAGACTGCTTCTATTGAGCGTAAGGCCTTTCCGCGGCCATGGTGCGTATGCTCACCCCGTTCGACCTCGCCTTGCACCACTCACGCTGTTCTCTCGTCTCGCATCGCAGTCTGTCCTTTTCGAGACGTCCGTTGGCGACATCATCGTGCGTGAGAGCTGTACACACTTCAGCGTCTCTTCGGCTGATCCAATCGCCGCCGGCAGGTCGACCTCGAGACGGAACTCTGCCCGATCCTTTCGCTCAACTTCCTCAAGCTGTGCAAGGCGTACAAGTACAACTTCTGCTCGTTCCACAACGTCATCCAGAACTTTATCGCCCAGACTGGCGACCCAACCGACACAGGTCGCGGCGGATCCTCCATCTTCCACCTCCTCCCGCACTCGTCGCCCGCCTACCAGCCTACGCCCTACTTCGCACCGACGGAGATCACACCGAAGCTAAAGCATGTCGCAGTCGGCACGCTGTCGATGGCAGTAGCGGGCGAAGGGGAACAGCGAGGCTGCGGCAGCCAGTTCTTCTTCACCCTCAAGGGCGAACTGGACTACCTCGATGGGAAACACGCGCCGTTCGGACGGGTCATCGAGGGCGAGGACACGCTGCAGAAGATCAACGAAGCTTTGACGGACCAGGAGGGCAGGCCGCTGCGCGACATCAGGATCAGGCATGTCATCGTCCTGGGTGCGTTGCCGTCCTTTCCGTGCAGGATGTGGTTCCGCTCGCTGACATCGCCAATCCCCAGACGACCCGTTCGATGACCCTGAAGGTCTCGACGTCCCGCCCAACTCGCCCGTCCCGACCGCAAAGCAGCTCGCCTCTCTCCGAGTTGGTGACGAGGAGGAGATTGAAGAGTCGGGCGATCAGGAAGAGATCGCGCAGAAGCGACGGGAACGGGATGCGCGCGCCCAAGCCCTCACGCTCGAGATGGTCGGCGACTTGCCCTTCGCCGACGTCGCCCCGCCCGAAAACGTCCTCTTCGTCTGCAAACTCAACGCCGTCACGACCAGCGAAGACCTCGAGCTCATCTTCTCGCGCTTCGGCGAAATCCTCAGCTGCGAGATCATCCGCGACCAGAAGACGGGTGACTCGTTGCAGTATGCTTTTATCGAGTTTAAGGAGCGCGAGGACGCCGAGCGGGCGTACCTCAAGATGGACAACGTCTTGATCGACGACCGCCGTATCCACGTCGACTTTTCGCAGGTGCGCTCGTGACCCTACCGCTTTTCGCAGTCTTCTAAGCTAACTCTCGCTCGCTGCTCGCCTCGCAGTCCGTCTCAAAGCTCCATGACTCCTGGGTCTTCGACCGCACCGGCGGTCGACCCCCACCCAACCGCACTTCGCACCCTCACCCTTCCACCTCCTCGTCTCGCCGCTCTCGCTCCCCCGAACGAAGTCGGTACTCGTCGCGCGTCGAAGGCGCGCATGGAGAGATGGTGTTTGATTTGGCAGAGGTTGATGCGAGGGCGAGGGAGAGGAATGAACGGGATGGGCGGCGGATTAGGGATGAAGGAAGAGGAGGAGGAGGCGGGTATGGGGAGGAGCGGCGAGGAGGGGATGGGAGGCGGTATGATGACCGCGAGCGGAACCGAGGGTACGGCGGACGGGATAAGTACGATGACCGACGAGATGCACCGAGGAGGGATGACCACGCAAGGAGAAGCAGGAGTCCTGGGCCAGATAGAAGGGAGCGGGATCGCAGGGATAGGGACAGGCGGTACTGAGTTTGTTGAGTTGGCAAACGAGGGATATCGTTGCCGGGTCGCCGGGTCGTGACTGAGAGACCATGTTCAACACGAGACAAAAGCTGCCCCAAGGTCGTAGATGCCGTTGTCCGCATCGAAAGGTACTTCACGGACATATCGATAAGCGGTCCCGTTGCGAAAGTGTCGATCAAGGTGCCAATGAGCGGGGGAATACCGCCAACGAGACCGATTCCGCCGACGGTGAGGTTGTAGGGCGGCCCGCTAAAGACGTGTGCATAAACGGTCGCGGCGAGGGGGAGGAGGCCGACGCAGACGGAGAAAGTGAGGGTGGCCCAGATGATTGTCGGTGAGGTGAAGTAGTAGAAAGGGCGAAGGAAGAGGGTGAGGAACGAAACGTCCGTCTTCGAGCCGGTCGAGAAGCGGTACTACGTCCAATGCGACGGGGTCGCCCGCAAGATATCCTGGGGCGCCGTGACCACTTTGCCCAGTACGGCCACCTTCTGGTCCGGCGCGACTTCTCCTCGCTCTTCTCGCTCTGCGAGCCTAATCCTGTCGTCAACATCTCGCGGCGTTGCTGGAGCTCGGCGTAGTAGTACGAACGGTCGTACCCCACCTCGGGGACGAGATAGATGGTGCCGAGGAGGACGAGTCCGGCAGCGTAAGACTGCCACCATAAGGCGAAGTGCTAACCCTGGCGCTGGCAGATTTGCGCCGAGATGACCGGTCCGTGGTTGATGCTGACGATGGGTCCGAGGTCCCAAAGCGCGATGCGGAACCCGCGTTCGTGAACAAAGGTGATGGCGGCGATGGCTGACGGAGCGCCGTTGGACCAGTATCTCATTGCGAGACCTTGGAGGACGCGAGCGCCACTGAGTGAAGGCATGCTGGTGCCCGATGCGCCTGACCAGATCTGCCCACTTAAGGCGGCGATCTGAGTAGGGAGACTGTATCAGCGTAAGGTGGAAGTACCGGCAGACGGCTGCACTCACCGATGCAATGAGGAAAGACGGCCGAGTGCCCCATTTCGTCTGGTTGGAGCGAAGATGCAGCTTCCGAATCCGAAAGCGAAGGCGAACGAGCCTGTTGCAGACGGGCAGACATCGTCAAGATGCGAAAAACAGTTGGGCTAAGGAGTAAAAGACTTGCCTTTGTGGCCGGAAGCGATTTGAGAGAGTGGGCGACCAAGCTCCTGGGAGATCTCAACGAACGCTGACGCGACCAGTGGGCCGCAGGTTCCGGCAAGGCAGGTGCCGAGAAGGAGAACGGTCTAAGCTGTTTCCTTGCGGAAGCGAGACCAGTTGAGCGGGTCGAGCGGGTCGCCCGACGGGGTACGGACGAGGACTGCTTGCAGAGGCGTCAGTGTAAGCCGACTTGAAGGAAAGATTAGGAAGAAACGCACTGAGGTCGAGACGGCCAGAAGCATGCTTGCTGAAGACGTCTGACTCGGTTGTCTGCGTTTCTTCGAGAGCAGCGGTGTCAAGGATATCCAGAGGGTTCGAGACGCTCTTGGGTTCGAGGATCTGAAATCCATGGCTTGAGCGCGTGAGGATATTGCAGGAGAGAGAGGCGAGTCGAGGAGGAATTGTCAGATGATAGAGGCGAGCGATAACGAACAAGCGGGGAGTGCGCGGGAAGTGCGCGGGGTGTAGAGCGGAGCGCAATCTTCGGTCACGGCCGGTCAAGCCAGCAAGTACCGATTGTGAGAAAACGACGAGAAGCGTTGGTCCGGCAGGGACAGGTGCGCGCAGAGGTTCTCGTGCGTACGACAAGCGTTGCTCAGGAACGTACTGGACCCAGCAGGTCCTCATCATGCGCAACGGATGTTTTGGCGGAGAAGGAAAGGCCGGACAATGGATGCGACGAGTTTTGCTGCGACCACACCGCTTGTCTCGCCGTTCGGGCTCTCGCGGCGCGACATGGCTTCGAAGAGAGCTCTGAATGGTCCTGGCGAAATCGCATCGAGCCCATTGCTGCCGTCTCATCCTCTGCTCCTCATCAATTTCCCCGCGACATGCTGGTGAACCCGGTTGTGCACCTGCTGCTGCGCGCTCAGTTGCCGCCTGATGGCATGGACAAGGATGAAAATGAATCCTGGGCCGTCGACGCGGCCCCCAAGATGGCTGGACAGAGCGCACTCATCCCCTCTTCCTGGAGACTGCCTTCGACCCTCCTCGATGCGCTTCCACTCGACGTCCGGCCATCGTGACATGATGTGGCTTACCTACAGCTAGACAAGTACTCATCAACGAGATTGACGAAGCGAGCGTGCTCCTCGCGCGCCTTCGAAACGGGAAGTACTTGGCCGTCGAGGTTGCTGAGGCATTCTGCCTGCGAACAGCCATCGCCCACAAGCTTGTATGTAATTCGGCTAAGTCCGGCAGGAGGACGCTATCTGGCAAACGGACCACGCAGACGAAGTCCCTCAGCGAGATCCTCTTCGACTCGGCACTCGCACAAGCAACGCACCTTGGCGAACATCTCGCGCCTACTGGCGAACCCGTTGGTTCTCCCCACGGTTTTCCAGTCTCGCTCAAAGATCGGTTCGACACCGCCAATGTCGATTCCACCATTGGTCCGCTCTCACTGGCCGCTTCTTCGCCGTGCTTCACCGACTACTGAGTTCGTTCCCGCTACAGGCATCACTTTTCTCATTGGGCACCCAGCGCAGCGGAACAGCATCCTCGTCGACATCCTGGAAAGGCTAGGCGCGATCGTCTCCTGCAAGACCAACGTCCCTCAAAATTTCATGGTGCATTGCCCTGCTTCCCTCACTTGTCCTTTGCTTGTATTGAAGACTTTCGACAGGCCGCAGAGACGAATAACAACGTCTTTGGATGCACGGTCAACCCGAGGAATCGCAACTTGACCAGCGGAGGATCGTCTGGCGGAGAAGGCGTTTTGCTCGCTCTCAAGGGCAGCATCCTTGGCGTCGGGACGGACTACGGTGCGTATCGCTTTCTTTATCGTCTATCCTCCCACTGAGTCTCCGCTGGACAGGCGGCTCGATCCGCTTCCCCTCTCACTGCTGCGGCCTCAACGGTCTGCGCCCAACAACCCCCTGCCTCCCCTACGCCGACGTGACGAACGTCATGAAGGGCTACGAGGCGATGGAGTCGACTATCAGACCAATGGCGTGGTCGATCGACTCGTTAGATGTATTCATGGCGGCTATTGTCGGAGCGGAACCGTGGTTACTTGATGCCAAGACGGTTTAGCGGGTGCGCGAGTCTTTCCCCTCTCCGCTTGCTTCATTGCTGACGTCTTCGCCGCCATAGCCATGGCGATTCTCCACTGTTGAGCTACCGAAGAAGCTGCACGTCGCCTTCGGCTTTGACAACGGTCTCGTCCACTCACACCCTCCCATCCGCCGCGCCATCCACGAGACCATCGCCCCTCTCGCGCAGGAAGGACATCAAGGTGCGATCTCAACATCACCGCAGACGAAGGACCTGCTTGATCACGTTCACACGACGATCACGCCTTTTCAAGGTATCGACTGGGCCGAAGCGAGGGATCTCGTAGGGCTAATGTCAGGTGCAGACGGCGGCGCCGATTTGCGCACCTTCCTCTCGTCGGGCGAGGTGCGTCCTGTGGAGCTTTCTCCGCCCAAGCCCCAGCCTGACGAGCTCTCTTACTATCGCTCCCAGCAGCCCGTCATCCCCGAAGCCTTCCCCTTCGCCGCCTCGACCGCCCTCACAGTCCACGAGCTCTCTCAGCTAATGCAGCGGCGAGACGACATTCGCCATGAGTTCCTCCGGCTGTGGCGCGAGTCGGCGAAACTGAGCGAGGATGGACGGCCGTTCGATTTGATTGTTTGTCCGGTTACGAGACACATCTGGCTTGGCCGCATCTTGGCCGACCGCAAGATTCGGAGTGCGTCCCTCCCTCTCGCTCGTCGCACTGAGAAGTGCGCTAACTCCGTCTTGCGTTGCATCCGCCTTCACAGATTGATCACCTGGACAACTACCTGGTCCCTCCTCGACCTTCCCGCTTGCATCGTCCCCATCGACGAGCTCAACCCGCTCAAAGATGCGCCGTTTCCGCCGTCCGAACCGTTCGTCTCCCAGCAAAACCAGCAGCGTTGGGAAACCTGTGCGTCGCTCGTGCTCTGCTTCTTCTCTCGATCGTGGTGACCATTGGGTGAGGGGACAGATGAGCCCGAGACATTCAAGAACGCCCCGCTTGTCGTGCAGCTTGTCAACCCGCACAGGTTCAGGGAGGACGAGTTGTTGGCGATGGCCAGGGTTGTTGAGGAGGCTGTTCGGGGTTGCAAGGGCGCGGCGAAGTAGAATGGTCTGTAAGGGCGTTGTTGGCGATGAAGCGGCTTCGAGCAGCGCAGAGGCCAGACGTTCGTCCACAGAGTGGAGGAAGTCAACTCTATATCGCCCTTCACTGCGCCTGACTTTGCACCGCTATGTACATACACCGTCTCCTCTATCCGCTTCTCCCGACTGCGCTCACTTGTTCGCCTCGCGTTCCATCATCTGCTCCTCGATGATCTCGGTCAAGATTTCGACGATGACCTGGTGGTCTTCCTCCTGCTTCAACCCGCTGCGTGGAGCCCAGAGCGTCAGTTGCCTGAAGGTCGAAGGGGGATCTGCGGAATGAGGCAGAGGAGAGGGGCGGAGGAAGGAGACGCACCTGACGACGATCGTGCCAACCAGCGGCTCGATACCCTGCACGCGGACGGGGAAGCCTCCGCCGTGAACAGCGTACTGCAAGAGCGAGGAGCAGGTCACTACCGCTGCTGAGCATGTCTAGGAGAAAAGAGGAGGGAACGCACGTCGTTTTCTGAAGCGGCAAAGTAGCTCGGGATGCCTTGTGGCCACTTGAGCCTGAGTGAAGCAGTCGGCTTGCCCCACCTGTCCGTGCGCTTGTCATTCCTATCGCATACAAGATCCGAGGTGAGGAAGGGAACGCACCGGACAACGCTCCTCCGCTTCCTCTCAGCCCAGTACTTGTTGTCCGGCTGACTGCCCTCCGCGCAGACGGCAAAAAAGTACTGTTGGTCGTCCGCAACAGCACGGATGTCGATGATTGCTGGCTTCGATGGGAAGGTCGAGCGAATGTGGGCGCGGAGGCGGCAGCCGATCTCGAAGGCTACGTCAGCGGTGAAGGTCACGAGGCGAAGCTGTTCGGAGCGCTCGACAGCGGCAGCGTCGAAGGACATGCGCGAGGCAGTGGGTAGTGAGAGGCAAGAGTTCCAGCGGAGTCCGATGATGACGGTGAGGCGACAAGTATTACGGCTGCCCGGCAGTCCAGTGTGCTTGAGAACGGCGCTACGGAGCAGGGAAACTCCCCGGATCGAAGCGGAGCACGCGGCGGAAGCGAGACGAGCGACTCCGATCTCCCTCGAGAAAAAACGGAACAACCAAGTTCCGCCGCAAACGTCTCTAGGAGACAGCTCCAACAAGCCCGCCTACTTGACCGAGCTGCTCAGCTTCCACCGCCCACTGCCTGACCGCTTCGGCGCCTGGCCTGCCGACGACGAGAGCAAAGACGAGGTCTTCATTTTGGCGGCGGCGACGACGAGGTCCTGCCATGGCAAACCGTCAGCATTGCATCCCAAGGAACCTGCTCTCAGCGGTGAAACCCTGTCTTGAAGGCAGGACGCAGCGCAGAGGCTTGTCAGGACGAACCTGGATCATCCCGTTGTAGACCTCCTTGTCCTGCCCCTCCTTCTCACGCATCATCAACGCATGGGTCAACACTCCACTCGCCTCCACACTCATCCTATCCAACTCGTCGTTCATCTCTCTCAGCTTGGCCAGACTCATCAGCGTCAAGTCGTCCTCCTTGATACGCATCAACTCGTCGGCTCGCGCGCGGTTCATGGTTGGTGCGGGAGCGATAAGGTTTGAGCGGGAGGCGGAGGAGCGAGAGGTGCCGTAGGGTGTGGACGAGCGCGAGTTGGGGTTTGGGGAAGAGAAGGGGAGAGAGCCGGTTCCGCCGGGAGGTGCGGACGAAGGTCGGGTTGGAGAGACGATGGATGCGCCATACGGCAAGCTCGAAGCCAGAGTCGATACTCGCAACTCGGCGGTCTGTCGGATAGGAGATCAGCGAGGCGAATTGAAGCGGGAGAGGCTAGATCAAACGCACGTCTTCGGGAGGTACGGCAATACCCATCGAGCCAAGGTGTTCTCTCCGTACCCGCGATCGCCGCCAGTCAAGCGGTTTCAGCGCCGGGAGCTGCGAGAGATCCGTTAGGAGATTCCGTCTGCAAGGCGATTCGCGTCAATTCAGCAACCTTGAGATGGGTAGAAGCGAGACGCACGAAGACTCGGTGACCAGCACCTGTGCAGCACCCTCGACCTGTCGCTCTGGCTCGTCACTGACAGCCTGAGCAGCGAGCGGCCATGCGTCGCGAAAGAACTCCTGCAGCTGCGGCGCGATCGCTCTTCGTGAGGTGTCGCTTAGGTCTAGTCGCAGCGGAGGAAACGTCGCGAGTACGTGCTGGCGGGAGATGGCTGGCGAAGGCGCGGGTTGTGAGGGTTTGGGCGCGGGTGTCTCGAAAGCCGACTCGTCGAGCGGTGCTGCCTCGCCGAAATCGCCAAAGTCGCCAAAGTCGTCGTCTCCCTCCGCTGCTCCAACCTCGCCAAAATCGTCAAAGTCATCTCCGCCTTCCTGGGCGGCCGTCCCAAAGGCATCATCGTCGTCTGCCGGGAAATCTTCCATCGGCGGCGCGTCAAAGTCGTAGATGGGTGCGCCATCGGTCATGTCGGGGATAGATAGAGTTGCAGGTAGGGTGTTGGATAGGACTGAAGGTTCAGAGACTAAGGGAGAAGCGGGTTCTGGCGATGCGGATTGAGGGGCAGGTGGAGTCGAAGGTCGTGCGGCTCCGTGCGCTGATTCATCGTCCTGCGCCTCTGCATCCACTTCCTCCCCTTCTTCTGTGTCCTTCACCGGCCCCGCAACCTCCTCTCGCTCGTCGTCGCCGCCCGCCTTGTCCTCCTCGAACCCTCGTTCTACATCGTCCTCCCGCTTCGCCGCCTCGACCTTGGGCGACTCTGCGCCCCACGCCGGTCCCGCGTCCTCCTCTTCTGCCTCGAGCGACAGCCGTGGCGGTTCAGGCGGTGACATTGTCGAGTGCGATGCGAGTGGGGGCGATGGGTCGTCCCAGGGGTTGTCCATCGTTGTTAGACGGGTCGTGAGGCGGTTAGCAGCTCCGTGATAACCAGTATAGACGAACAGAAGTCGATACAGTCCAGCAGAGCGATGCAAGTGCGCGGTGCAAGGCAGACGACCTCGACGACGCTGGTCCCCTCTCGACAACAATCTCGACATCACTGGACTGGCTGGCTGGGGTTGCAAGGGGATTCATCGACTGCTTCGGACTGTCTGCTACAAGCTGCGCTGCTCCCCGTGCTGTTGTCGCCGAGCCCGAGGGCTCTTCTCCTCCTCGACTCCTGTTCCCCATGCACGGTGTCGGCTTGCTGGGCAGTCTGAGCTCGGTTCATGAATGAGGACATGATACATAGGAGGCGACGGACAGTCCGCGGATCCTCATCTGGGCGGCGAGGTCAAGCGGCTCCCGCTCTTCTCCTTCCCTCCTTCTCTTTCGCTCGCAACCGCATGTTGTGCTCACCGTACGAGGGCAACGGGACGCTCTCGCAAGGCTCAGATGCGGCGATTCTCCGCGCAATTCACCATGCAGCTGTCTCACCGGTCCCACAAAGTCAGGACGACATGGTTGCCCGGCTTGAGAATGGCTGGAAGGGGCTACGAGACCTCAGGGGAATCAAACAAGAGCTAGGTTCATTTCAAGGCGTTCATCATGAAGGTCGACA
Source organism: Rhodotorula sp. S30-09 (assembly GCA_023628235.1). NCBI lineage: Eukaryota > Fungi > Basidiomycota > Microbotryomycetes > Sporidiobolales > Sporidiobolaceae > Rhodotorula > Rhodotorula sp. S30-09. The sequence continues at coordinate 364,096 of JAMALD010000015.1, forward strand.
AGAGCAAGAGCAAGCAGTGCCGGAACTCGGTTCCAGGCGCGAATGAGCCTAGGAAGGGCGAGATTCTCTTCTCCACCATCAGTACGCTTGCTTCCGATCTCTGCCTTTGTAATCTAACTGACACGAATCCTGGAAGAGAGGGATGGCTCGTCCAAAGATCCTATAACCATCCCCGACGCCGAGATCCTGCAGCGCGTCGAGTGCAACAACGCCCAGGTCCCGGTCGCGACCATCCCAGCCGGCAACACCCGCCATCCCGTCACAGTCAAGCGAAAGAACGATGCGCCGGACGAATGACACTATCGGCGCGGCTGGATGAACGAGCGCGGCGGTTTCAGCTTCGCCCTCTGGACGCTTCGATACCCGGGTCCCGAAGGCGAGCGCTTCTTCGACGTCATGTTCGCCGAGCGGCGCAGCGGTGCGTTCGCCTTGCTCGGGGCGATTTGGCGAGAAGCTGAGCTGATGCGACCACTCGCGCAGACGCGATCCCTTCGATCTGCGGCGTCTCTCTCACAAGACCTTCGACGCCTCCTCGCCCCATTCCTTCCCGCGGCGCTCCCCCAGGCTACACCCCGCCGAATCCTGTCCTCCCTCCTATTGACGAACCGCCAGCCTACAGCTCCATGCGGCCTTCCCTCCAGCGCAAATTCCGCTCTTTCGGCCACCGTCGCGCATCCCCGGGGCATACCGAGACGGAAGCGGGACCGTCCCAGCCTCGAGGATAACTGCCGGAGCAGCCGTCCCGTCGAGCATCTTCGTCCGCTCCGCACGACAAGTCGAACTCGCACTAGTCGGCGGCATCGGCAGACGCGGGAGCTAGCTCGAACGTTGAGGAGACGGTGGATCGGCGAGTCGCGGGTGTTGCTGATCGAGGCAATTCCATCGCTATTTCGCCGGCATTTGGCGACCGTAGGCAAGACATGCATATGCAGGTTGGCGAGTGGCGTAAGGGGATATGGACTTACTCGAGACGAGGGTTCGCGCTTTCATCGCGTTCTACACGGTTCACGTTGCGGGCTACCAGTGGGCGTATCACGGGAAGTCCGCGCGCGACCAGGACGTGTACTTCGTATGTGAGTGGCCAGTGCGTTGTCGCCCAGATCCGTACTAATTGCTCTTCCCGCTTACTCAGCAAAGCTTGTTCATGGTTAAGAGCCGCACTTGGTCCACCTCGTCGAGATCACCGCGCACCTCTCTGGCTTCCGGACGCCCATCAAGTCCGAGAAGCGCGAAGCGACTCGCACGATCCCAGCAGTCTCCGACAACAGCGTCATGCCCGCTTTCAGGGAGACGACCCGGTTCACTCGTCGATGCCGAGGGTTGTGATTCCGGTTCGGCTGTACGGCGGCACAAACAAGGGTACGTCGCGAGTCTTCCTCCGGTCCTTCACGCGCAGCTGACCGTTACCGCGTACACATCCCATGCCCCCCCCCCTTCTGCGCCGCCCGCTCCAACACGCCTCAGACGACATCTCGGACTTTTCCTCCCGCATCGGCCCCCTCCTCCCCGGCTCCGAGATGCCTCGTCTTCGCTTCGCACGACCTGGACCGTCCACTCCGCCGACTCGAGCACTATCCGATTGCGAGGGAGTTGGCTCAGCGATAGGCGACGCTTAACATGAGTTCGAGCGTGCTGGAGGGGAGCGACCGGTGGCGAGAGTGGGAGGAGAGGGCGTTCGGGTAGCCTTGAGGAGGACGAGGTTGCATAACTTCCTCCGTTCGCCTCGCGAGACATTGCAATAGTATAAGAGTACCCGTTCAACGTCTCGTAGCTGGTCCTAGACTTCAGCTGGTTATAGTCGTCGCCAGTCTTTCTTCGAAACTCTCGCTCACTTTCAGCCACTTCGCTTGTTCCCGCTTTCGCTCGCTCTGTGGCTGCTTGCACGACGTCGAGCGTCTTATACAATCCTTCTTACCTCGTGTAACGAGCGCCACCCCTTCCCACGCCATCGCCGTCTCACCAAGACCGCCTTCCTCTTCATCACTCGACTCGCATTCCTCGACTAGTACAAGGCTGCGACCACCAGCGATGCAGTGGCAGTCCGGCTCCTACAGCCAGCCAGTCCAGACGCTTTCCTCGTCGCCCTTCTCGCAGCCTCACCTCCTGTCGTCGCCCTCGCACGCCCCCTCTTCATCGCTTGCGCCAACTTCGCCAGCACACGCCGTCCCCTTCGGCGCGATACCTGGCAGTCAGCCTGGCGTACTCGGTTGGGGCGTAGGGTTGAGCGCAGCGAACGGCGGCGGATTCGGCTTCGGGTTTGCGGGCGCGAGGATGACTGGGTCTGGAGGAGGCGGGGCGAGCGGGTCCTCCTCGCGCGCTCAGACGCCTGCGAGTGTGGGTTGGGGCTCGGCGCAAGGAGCGAGGCCGTCGTCGCCTGCGCAGGCGGGTCCGGCGACACCGTCCAACTCTAGGCGGAGGCGGCGCAGTGCTTCGCCTGAAGCGTCGAGCGACGAGGAGGGTCCTTCGTTGCGGGCTGTCAGGCCGATGCGTTCGTTGCAGGCTGGGGGTGGAAAGCGCGCACGGACTGTCCAGGCGGCGAGTGAAGCGGCGACCGGTTTGCTTGCTTCTTCACAGGGTCCGGTAGTCGACCTTGGCAAGGCACTCGGTACGTTTGTCTCACTCCTTCTCTCGGACGTCCTGACTGACTGCCTGCCAAATTTCAGCCTCGCTCGACAAGCCTGCCCTCCTCAACATCTTCTCGAAACTCCTGACGACCTCGCCGCACCTCGCCTCGACCATCGCCTCTTTCCTTCCCACCCCGACCATCTCCACCATTCTTGAGTCGCTCGCGTCGCTCGAGCATGCGGTCACCGTCGCGACGCCGACCGGCGCTTTCCTCCGTCCCGACTACATCTTCTCCCGCGTCCGACTTCCGCTCGAGGAATACGTCTCCGAGACGAAACGATACCTCTCGCTCTTCGTCCCCGCGCAGCAGTCGACCGGCACCCTTTCGGAAGACAACCTCGCGCACCCCTCCACCGCATTCCAGTTCCTCCACGCTCTCACCTCCTCCCTCCTCCGCCTCGAATCTTCTCTCCCCTCCACCACCTCCTCGACTCCCTCCTCGCCCTCCTCGAACCCCCTCGCAAGCCACCTCGTCCCCCTCACCCTAAACGCCTGGCACCTCTTCCTCACCCGCCTCTCGAGCGCAATCAATACCCAAGGCTGCGTCTTCCCGACCTCGCTCGTCCAGTCCTGGTTTGACCAGGTTGATGCGCTCGCCGGCACGACCCCCCCGGGCGTGGGTGCGGACAAGGGAAGTCAGGTCCGCAAGGCGGTAGACGGCGTCAGGGAGAGGATGAAGAGGGAGGTCGGCTGGTTGATCGGTTTGATGAGCGACGGGGCAGCGATTGGTGGGTCGGGAATGGAAGGCGTAGAGCAGGAGGAGGAGCTCTAGAGCTGCGGTGATTCCTCGGTCGTACTGGTTCTCCCGATTCTCCCCTTTCAGGTCGTTCACCCCACGTTCTCACTTTCATACCCGCCGTCGTTTTAGCATTCATCTTGCAGTTGACTAGCAGCTTTCGCATTGCATTGCATCTTCGTTCGCTTCGACTTGTCTGCAACTGCATTGAGAGTTGCGAAGGTCGCTCCCCTCTTCGAAGACAGGCTCAGAAAGCAAGCGCTACGGCCTCGTGAATCACCCTTGAGTGCTCGGGCCAACTTACAGCGACCGCAAAGTAAGCCCGAGACGACGTCCTGCGTCTTACGCCGACCTTTCCACGCTCGCGACTTCCGCTTCATCTCCTTCCGGCGCCGCCTCCATCGCACCGTTCATCTTGGGCAATGTCGAAGCCTTCTTCTTTGGCACACTCGACGCGTTGGAGTAGTCCAACATCGTCCGACGCAATTGGCGGAACATCGGTGCATTCGAGGCGCGCGCGAACGAGCGCGAGACGGGGCCGGCGACGTTGATGATATTCCGAGGGGTCATGTCAAAGTGTACCTGCACAGGAATTCGGTCAAATCAGCAGCAACTAGAGGAGAGAAGCGAAGCGCACCGGGAAGACATCCGTACGGCCGTAGTTGCTCGTAGGGTCGAGTACCGAGCGGGCCTTGTAGCAAGCGTCGAGATCCACATCGGCATGGATGATCTTACTCTCGTCGGGCTCCGCAAGCGCAAGCGTTCGTCCCTCGAGGTCGAAGATTGTCGCGTACCCTCCTCCGAAACTCAAGATCTTCTCCTTCTCCACAAACACCTTCTCGAGGTTCTGCCCCGTTAACAAGGACGAGGCAGAGACGACGAACGTGCCTGTCTCGACTGCGTAGGTGGTGCGGAGTACGACATTCGATGAGGGAGAAAGGGAGTGGTACCGGAGTTCGGAGGGAAAGACGGGCCAGCTGGCGCAGTGGACTTCCGCGTGCTGCGACGAATGGCGTACTTGAGGAAGGACTGGGCGTGTTCCTGCGGAGTCCGAGGCGCGTCAGTGGGTGGACAGACGGGTTGATACGTTGATAGGCCATAGTCTTGCTCACCCAGCACTGCAAGACGCCGACATTGCCGAGCTCGGTCTTGTGCACCTTGATGTCGGAGCGCTGAGGCCGCGAGGAAGAGCCGAAGTCAGCGAGACTGTCCAGGAAGCGGAGGTCGGAGACGCGAGAAGAACGACATGCACATCGCCGTCACAGACGACACTCTTCTCCAAAGACGTCGGCCTAAGCTTCCTCCTCACAACAACACATCCCTCAGGCCCAAGAAGCCACTGCGACATGTACACAACCCTCTCGCTCCGGGAAGTCAACGACGGCGCGTATGAGGTTCTTGATGCAGCAGCGCGGATGGATTCCATCTGGGGCCCGTCGACTTCGACGGCGGCTTTGGTGTAGAATACGGTTACTAGCGGAACTTGCTCTGTGCACTGGCGAGGTAAACGAGAGTCTTGCGAAGTAGTGAGGAGGAAGGGGCGGACCTCCGTACGGAAGGGCCTAGATGGGGAATGGATAATCGCTCAAAGCAAATTCTGCAGGTGTACTGGGTCAGGATGGAGAAAAGACGTGGGGGAAGAAGCATCTAACGCACGAGAGAAGACGAGGGGACGTGCGCCTCCGGCGACAGCTTCCTCGATGGCGGCGAGGATGCAGGCGAGGTTCGCCTGGGCATCTTATAAAAATTGCCAGAGCAAGCGCTTGGTCAGTATAGGCACGCGGGGAGAGGAGACGGCAGAACATGACGCACCTGCCTCGATTTGAGCGGCAGCCACGCGGAATCGGCGGGCGGCGGTGGCCATGGTAGCGATAAACGAGTGCAGCGGAGGAGAAGGAGAACGAAAGGACTGGAAAAGCGGGAGCGAGTGACCTGATAAGCGTTCCCTCGGTCGGCGTTTCTGCCAGGAGGAGTTGCGAGCGGAAATGTGGTTCGCAGCCCCCGTTCGCGGATCGCGCGAGCCCTTGTATACGCTGAGCACCAGCACGATTTCCAACAGTGCCTCGTACAGCGGTTTGTCGCCGTTGCCGATGGCCTCGACGAGCTCAGCGAAAGGCGGAGTGAGTTTCCATTGGGGTTACGCGCCTTCTCCCCAATCTCGATATGAACCTGGTTAAACACTCTCGGGTCGCCTGTCCGTGCAGCCCACTCCGAGTAGCTGGTAAGTCGGAAAGTCGCGCGGATGCGGAACTATCGCTCGTGGCTGTATCGCCTGCGCCGCGGCTATTGGCGAAAGGGATGTTGCGTGCGTTGAGAGCGGGAAGGGAGATGTAGTCGAAGCCTGCGCGGCAGCGGCGAAGAGCTTGACGAAGGAGGGGAGGAGCTTGACGGAGGAGGGGAGGAGGAAGACGAGTTCTTCGTCCCACGGTGGGGCGTCGCTGCGCGTCTCGAAAGCGACTAGACGATGGCTTCGGAATCGTCGCACCTGTCTACCGCTCACGAGCGCGTCGACCTGCGTCACAGACGGAGGAGAAAAGACGAGGAGAAGCTGGGAAAGGCACCGCTTCTCCCTCAGCGCCTGCATAAACCCCTTACAGTTCAACAAATCAGGCGAGACGACCTCAAACCGCTGCTGGAAATGTTCCCACTGCTCGGGGCGGAGGTAGGGAGGGTCTCCGAGCATAAGGATGCGAGAGCGGGCGGAGGTGGTGGTGGGTGTTCGGACGGGCAGGGTCGACGTCGGCGGTGAGTCCGGTAGACGAGTTCACTGAGGTTAGCAGGAATGCAGAGTGCAAAGGGAGAGAGAGCGAGTCCGCAATGTCAGATATGAAGCTGGCGGAGATGTGGGGGCTGGCGCAACGCTGGACGAGAGAATCCGAGGCGTGAAAACCCGAGCAAAGGCGGTCGGCGCTGTGCCCTTTGACAGCATTCGTCGGCAGAGTACCTTACGTGCCGAGAGAAAGACGGAAATGGCGGTCGAGACGAAAGAAGCGCGCGAATAGCAGGAGGACAAGCGTTGGCGAGGCGGGAAGGGTGGAAAGGGTGGTCTTGCAACAATGCGGCGGTACGTGAAGGTCCTGTGGAAACGGAAAGCGGCTCAAGGACGAAGATGCGCAGCTCAGCCGCGGAAGGTCGAGACGGCAAAGTTGGCGGCTGGCTTGGCGCCTCGTCGTGCGGATGCGAGTGGACGGGCGGACGTAGCTGAGTAGGTTACACGAAGGTCGTCAGTAAGTGCAGCAAAAGAGTATGAGAATCCCCAACACACCGGCCTTCCTCTGTCCCTCCGCCTGCAACAACAAGCTCTTCTTCCTCCTCTTCTCCTTCTCCTTCGCGACATCCGCACTCTCCGCGTCCTCCAGTCCCAGTAAAATCCGACTCTCCAGACTCATCCCTCCCTTGCGTTTCTGTTTCTTCGGGTTCGTAGCGTCGGCAGGCGAAGGTCGTCCGGCGTCAAGGACGGCCACTTGGCGCTTTTTGGAGTAGAGACGCGAGGTGAGGAATTTGGTGGCGGAGGTGTGCGAGGGAAGGGCTGTAGAGGAGAGGGAGGCGGGGCCAGTTGTGGAGGAGGGGAGGTGCTGGAGCGTGATGTCGCTGTGAGAGCGGGACGAGTCCGTGGATCAGGTTTTGCCATCGGGGGAAGCGCTTTACTGATGCGTCGCCCGCTGGACTCACCCGACCTGCTGTGCGCCACCGTCACGCAACCCGTCCATCTTCCTCGCGGCCTCCTCTCTCTTGCGCCGCTTCTCCTCGCGCACCTGTCTCCGCATCGCCTTCTTGCCCATTCCTGGCGCAACCCGTTCTTCTGTAGCATAGTGCGCCGCGGCTTCGGCAAAGAGAGAATCGTCGAGGTAGGTCGTCTTCTTGCCGAGCTGAGGAAGGGGAGCGGTCGCGGTGTCGTCCTCTTCGTCCTCTTCTTCCTCTTCTTCCTCTGCGAGCTCCTCGAACTCTTCCTCTGCATAATCTGCATTTTTGGCGTCCTCCTCGGCCGCCCTGGCCTTCCCCTTGCCCTTGTCCTGCTGCTGCCTCGCCTTTGTCCTGTTGCGCTCCTTCTTCGCCCGTGCAAGTCTGCGTGTCGCGTCCAGTCAGTCCCTCAGCACTCTTAGCTCACCTTCCACACCCTATCGTCCCTCCAAAGAGGCGCGCAGACTCACTTCTCCCTTGCCTCCCTCTCCCTGCGCTCGTCGTCCCTCCTGCCCTGCCGCGAGCTCGAGAAGCTGACAGCCTCGGGTGCGTCGTCGCTGTCTGAGCCAGAGTCACTGCTCGCGTAGCCGTAGGGCGCGCTCATCGTGTGCAGCGAGTGCGAAAGCGATGGACGAGGACAAGCTCAGGAGTGATGAGGAGGAGGGAGTTTCGACTAAGTCCGGGCTAAATCGTAGGGTAACTTTTATGGCTTTTGTAGCACTGTAAAGATTGTTGAGACCCGCAAGAGCGCACGGAACACTCTGAGAGACTCGGCGGAACCCCCTTTCCTCCCCGACGTCGAAACTCGCTTCCCCTCCTCACCAACCTCGAGCAGGTTCAAGCTCTCAAAGCAAAGCACATGTGTCTCCCCGTACTCTCACTCAACGACGACCCTCCTCACCTCCTCACTCGCCTTCCTCCTCACTAACGACAACCCGCGTCTTCCTCGGTTCCACGCCTTCTTCATCTCCCTCGTCTCCATAATCCTCGCGGCCCTCCATCCCCTCCAGCTCCATGCATCCTTACCGGCTTCTCCCACGGCACCGCCTCGTCGATCTGGGATTTGAACGATCCCCAGGTCTCGGCGGTACAGCGGCGGAGGAGGATGCCGTGGTGCGTCAGCGAGAGGGCGAGGGAGGGTGTAAGAGAGGGCGATGAGGGGTTCGGAACGGTGTAGAGGCCCCAGGTGGAGGGGGTACTGCGCGAGGAAAGCGAGTTAGCGAGTGCGACGTGTGCGATAAGGCAGACTCTTCGGCTGAGCTTGAGCGAGGCAGGTCAGCCAGCGTGTGAACAGTTGCCGAAACTCACGGCCTGTGCGAGCCAACGTAGAGGAACGCCTGGTACTGCTCCTCATCGTGCTATGTCTTGTCCTTCTCGAGCGGCTGGCAAATCACGAGCGCGATCTGTTCTCCAAGCCATCAGCTTGTCCTTCGTTCAACTCGTTCGACAGAGGTAGCGTTGAACGCACGGTATGGTTCCCTACCTTCCCGCGCTTGACCTCGACGTCACGGCACACCTCCCCTTGCACCTTTCTTCCTCAACTCATCCCACTTCTTCCCCTCCCACCTCAATTCCTCGCTCTCTGTCTTCCCCTCCTTTCCCGCTGCTTCGAGAACCCCGTCAAAGGGGGAAAAGCACCACCAATTTTCCCACTTCGAGGCGGCGGAGATGGCTATTGCCTTGGAGCGCGATAGAGGAGGAAAGGGAGTGTTCAGTTGGTGGGATGCGGCAGAATGCGGCGACGGGTTGCTCGACGAACGAGCGGGAAAACTTCTCTGTCATGTGTCTGCCGAGACAACTTCAATAAGAGAGCAAGCGAGAAAAACGAGGTTGGGAAGGTCCAACGCACGAGGTATTCGACCTTCCACTTACCCATGTCGCGCGGCTGCAAGCCCTCAATAGCACTCACGAGACTCGTCAATCTGCCGCCTCGCTCGACCGCTTTCGAGTCGTCGTACGGACCCGCATGGGAGGTGACGAGCCGGACGTCCATTGAGGACAGAGGCGGAAGAAATCGGTGTAGGGCTTGTACAAGGCGGTCTTGGGCAGCCCAACCGGGTCCGAGACGAGAAAGACGAGCACACTGGACGAGAAGGGCGTGTGGGTTGCGTTGGGGGCGGGCGAAGCGGGAGGGGTGACCGCGAGTTGCGGGAAGTCTTGCACCCAGATCGAGTTCTCCGTCTTCTTCCACGTGTTGGCGCCCATCTTGGATGTGTGGCTTGCGATGCGGAGAGAATGGCGCAGGCTCGGTGGGCCAAGGCGGATCATCTGCGGGCGAGGAATTAGTCACTGTGCTGGAAAGGCGAGACTCAACGACGCACCAGGACAAGCTTGGCCTCCATTCCGTCCTTCTTGCCCTTGCCGAAATTCACATTAGGCCTTTGCGTGACGACACTCGTCCACTCCTGCCAGTCGCTCGTGTCGGCCTCGTCGGGAGCAAGAGGAGGGGGATCTTGTCGGCGTGGTGGCGCGTGAATGTCGGTCTCTGCTCTTTTTGGCCCTCTTCCTCCTTCTTCTCGTCGTTCTTGACGGCCTTGCCCTTCCCCTTGGCCTTCTTCTCGCCCGGCTTGTATTCTCGAGTCGTCGCAAAGCGTTGGGGAATCCAAGGGACCTGCATGTGCGGCGACACGACGAGCACACGGAGGACCTGCTTGTCCGGATCCGCGCCGATGCTTGTGTCGAGGTCGGTGCGATTTGCCTTGTCGTCGCTGTCGTCGTCAGAAGACCCGCTTGATTCGCTCGACGAGGCCTGCCGCTTTTCCCTGCCCTTACCCTGCCCATGGGTTTGCGGCTTCGTCCTCGGCCTTCCGCGCTTCTCCGTCACGTACGTTGTAACGGACACCTTCCCCTGCGTATACTCGAGACCCCTGCGCTGCTCGTCCTCACTCTCCTTAGCCGCCTCACCGTCCTTCGCCTGGAACGCGAACGAGAGAACCCCGTCCGGAATGGAGGAGACGCCGAGCGGATTGGGCTTCTTCTTCTTCTTCCGAAATCCGGGCGCTCCGCTGTCGAGCGGGACGTCGCGCCCTTTGACTTCCGCCTTCCTTTTTCCCTTTGCCCTTTGCTGCGTCTCCCTCGCCTTGTCCTCCAGCCCCGTCCCAGCCCCGCCAGGCAGCTTCGAACGCGGCGCAAGGAACGACGAAGCGGCCGCCAATCGCACAGCAGTCGAGGACGACTCTGCGCGCTGGGACTTCAACCGCGCGCACGCACATGTGGCGCGGCGAGGCCCGGTAGGACGAATTTGAGGAATCGGACGAGTCGGCTGTCAAGTCTTGAGCGCGCTTGGGTATGCGAGAGAGAGCAAGTGAAGTGGAAGAGATGAAGAGAGAGGAGGCGAGGGAGACAAGGGGTCTGACCGCCCGCAAAGGGTAGAGGCGGGCGCCTGTGCGAATGGCGAGTGGTACAGATTGGAACAGGCGATAGCAGCAGTCTAACGAAACAGCGAGACAGCAAAGCGAGGAGAGCGAAGCGAACTCTTCGCCGGCTCTCTCGAGGATAAGGATGAGAATTGAGAGTATAGTGTCCGCGGTAGGAGCAGAGAGAGAACGGGTAACGAGGAGCTGCGACGCACGCACGTCGCGAGAGCAAGTCGAGACGGCGCGACGGGCGAGAATGGACAACGATTACAACAGGACCAGGAGCAAGGACCACCTCTATGCACCCATGATAGCCCGCTCAATATCCCTCACGACCCTGACACCCTCCATCGCATCGAGCTCCTCATCTGCCAACCCTTCCTCCCACCACCACACGCCCTCCCTCTTCCCCTTCGCCCGCCATTCAGCCAATACAGCCCGTGTCATTCGTCCTTGCCAGCTATCCCGCGCCCCTGTATCCCGCTCGAAGAGTTCCCACCAGCTTGCCGGGCGGTCGAGTAAAGCCCTCCGCTCTTCCTCCGAGTCGGTAGCGACGGGAGCGGCGAGCTCCTCGCGACCTTCCGGCGTCGCAAGCTCCGAATCGAGAGGGATGTAGTTCCGCGCGCAACCTGTCAGGCCGTCTTTCGTCCGCCAGTCGTTCGGCGTGTTGGCGAGGACGCGGTACTTGCTCCGGCAGTCCTCAAGCGAGCGCTGGACGTAGTCTGCATTCAATCTCGTCAGCCCGCACAGCTCGGGAGGAGGAGGAAAGAGACGCACGGAATAAGCGCAAACTCTCCTGCGGCAGCGCAAGCCCGTTGAAGGGGTAGATTCCCTCCTCGTTCACGATCCGCTTGCCGTGCGAGTCGAGCACGACTGTTCCGGGGAGGGCTTTGCACGAATCTGCAGGTGCGGGAGTGGGATCAGTGACTGAGCAGAAAGAAGAAGGGAGGAGACGCACGAGGACCCATCCAGGAAGCGCGTTTGGCTTGTTGCGCGGAATGGAGGAAGATCTGTCGTTCGTCTCGCTCGTCAGCCTCCTCTCTCGCACCACCGAAACGAAGAGTTTGGGCACACCTTCCCGTACGTATGAAAGTTCGGATCAACCTTATCCCTCACCGTCTGCCTCTCGACCACCGACTCTGCCCAGCCTAGTTCCCTTACACCGTAGTTTTGAAACGGTAGTCGTAGGACGGGGACACACGTCGCGCGGTGGAGGATCTCGTTGAATCGAGCGTGGAGGGGGAAGGTCCATCGTGTTGCGGGTGGGGTCGAGTCAGATGATGAAGGAGGAAGGACGGGCGTAGGGAGCGGAGAGGACCAGCCTGGTGCGTCGACGAGGAGGAACTCGTCGACGTCGTGATGTGAGGCCCAGTTCGTGTGAGGGAGGACGTCCTTCTCGCAGAGGCGGAGGACGTGCTGTTGGTAGATCGCGCCAATGTCGGTTCCCTCTGCACCCGTGCGACCTATCAGCTTCCCCAGGGGAGGAATACGATAAAGAAGACGGTACGCACCTTTGTAGTGTAGCTCGTACAACACAACGCTCCCCTCGTCAATCCACGGCTTCAGCAGCCTCCGCATCCTCCTACTCGGGGTATTGTCGAAGAGGTAAAACCGCTCGACCCCAACCATCCGATGCCACGTGATCCATTCGGGTAGGTACTGCTCCTCGTGTGTTGGGATGGCGCAGATGGAAACGTTGACGGGTTTGGAGGGATGTGGGGGCGAGAAGGAGAACGAGGAGATGGACGAGACGAGGGGCAGGGCGAGGCGTTCGGAGGGATGTGCGAGGTAGCGAGCGAATGTTGAAGAGCTCCTGAATCGCACTGCTCGCCTGCAAAGCCGTGCGACGAGTGTCAGCGGCGTGGAGAGATGAAAATGGACGGGACGAACGGGAGTGGGATGAGCGGCCGCGAGGAGGCGGACGAGTGGACGAGCAGTAGCAAAGAGACGACGGCAAGACAGGCTAGCACACCCGTCCGGCGCGTCACGCCGTGCGCGGGCAGGTTCATGTAGGACGACGACGAGGAGAGGGTTGGCGAAAGACCACATCTCGCTCACCGCTGGATTGGCTTGCAACGCGCTGGAACAGGACGGAAAGGACGCTGCTAGACCCGCTACATCGCCCGCCGTGCCACCCAACTCGCTCCAAGCCTTCCTGCGCTCATTCTCCCTCACCTCGCCCGTTAAGGCGGTTCTCAACCCAAACCTCCTGGACACGCACGCGACCGAGCTTACGGAGACTCCGATGATTCAGAAACGGTCGCGGGCCTTGCTACGCCATTTGTCACAGCCCATTTGTCGACCATCTCGCCTGGAGTTCCGAGTGTTCCTGACCCACAGCGCGACTGGCGATTTCGGCACGCGCAAACTGTGCCTTGCAATACGCAAGAGGCTACACAAGCTTGCGGACGGGTTCCAGAATAAGCCGAAGGCGTATGCGAAGGGAATATTTGGGACCAGAAGGCGGCTTTCTCGAAGCTCGTCGTGAAGCTTGTCTCGCTTGACAACAAGGTGCTACCGGCCGAGCTGCGAGCAGGTGTCGTCGAGAATGAGTTTCTCAACGAGGCTGAGGACTCAGTAACGAAGGCAGACCTAGTCTTCTAGCGAAACAATTTGATCCAAGTTGTTGTTGAGGAGGCGAGCCCCACTGCGCATTGCGAAGGCGGGCATCTTTTCCGGGCATCTTTTCCGGGCCACCAACCTGAACAGCTCGTCACCCTTTAAGAAGCTGGACGAGGCGTTCAGGGTGAAAGACCGTGCACCGCACGGTCTTTTACTCAAGGTGCATTGACCGCCTCTCACTCTGCGCTGACTCCCCAGAAGAACGTCTTGCGCAGACGCCAGCTCTCTGCAGCACCCGCAGCTGCCGTCGTTGCGTCCTTCACGAGTGGTCACATTACATCATCGACTTCCTCTCATACCTCGACCCCCAAGACCCGACAGCCGGCTTCACATTAATCTACGGGAACCTAACACATATCGACAGTGTGAAGTACCCTTTCGCACAGGCCGCCACTTCGCTCTTTTTCTCTCATAACTTCTTCGAGCCGGGACTGCGGCAATACGTCGACCTGCTGATCGTCGTTGGGCGCGAGCTAACGGAGGAGATGCGTCGGCGCGAGACACGGGAACGCGAGGCAGAGGCGGGTGGGCAGCAGCCGGAGGGAGGACCCGAGCGCAAAGTGCCTCGTGCCTCGGGGGAGCAGCGCGAGTCGCAGCAGAACTGTGACGCTCAGGTTGCGCAGGAGCCGCACGGAGAAGTGCGTGCCGGAGCTGAGCCGGGTGGAGGCGTCACGCAGACGGAGGAGGCTGTCAACGCGCTGGAAGGAGCGAGTCTTCCCCTACGTGTCTTCGACCGAGCCAAATTGAACAGAGATGGACACAGGTTGCCTGCTTCGACATTATGTGGCCCAACGAAAGGCAAGGGGGTCTTCCTTGCTTGTTCCGCTTCGACCCGACAAGGATCTCTACTCCCTCGTCTCCCTCGTCTGCCTCGCCTCCATCGCCTCCCACATCTTCCTCGCAACCTTCCTTCTCCTCCGTTCCCTCACACTCCTGGTTTGCTTCTTCGGCTCCCGCGACTCCGACTTCCACGATTGCCGCAAACGCCGAGTCGCTGCCGCAGACGACCTACCTAATGGGGATCTGCTCAACGTCCACTCCTCCGTCTGCGTGCTCTGACGCACCGGGGCTAAGCCCAGTCTCGCCTTTGAAGACACCTACGCTGCTCCGCCTTGCTGTTTACGTCGGCGAAGGCGCGACGAGCACGGTGTATCGCGGCGTCCGCGCGCCAGGCGAGACCACCTTCTTTCTCAAGTTCTCCCTCCATCCAAATGACGACAACGAGAACTCGAACTTGTTCAACGAAGCAAGGCTGCTCCCGTCGCCAACCCTGCGGAACTTCCAGCTCACGCCTCGTCTTTACGGTACCTTCAAGCCGTCAACTTCGGATGCGGAAAAGCCGGACATGCTGCTCATGGAGGACGGAGGCGACGATCTTCACCGCTGGACAGACTTGTCGCTTCAGGAGAAGTGCGTAGTCCGCGGAACGGTCTTTGACGCAGGCTGATCTTTCGCTCTGCGCAGGCAAAAGCTCTACGACAATCTTCTCCTCCTCCACAACAAGCACAACATCCTCCACGGAGACTTGACGACTCCGAGCTTGCGCCCGCGCAACATTGTCGTCGAGAAGCCCGTATCCGACGGCAAACACTCGCACCACCGCGCCACCCGCATCATCGACGTCGGCCACGCCTCGAAGCATGCTTGCTTAGGCGAGTCGAAGTGCTGGGTTAGGGTCCCGAAGCTGGCAGGCAGCTGTTTGGAGAGGCGTGGCCCCCCCTTTGAATGTACGTTTCTTCCCCTGGTTGTTGACAGTCCTTATCTACTCGCGCTGTACGCTTTTCGCGCTCGCTTGTGCTGTCTCTCCGCGTGATCCACTTCACTTGGGCGCAAGACAATCATGAGTGCGAGGGAGAGGCAAAGTGCGGCGAGCTGAGGAGGTACGGGAGTCAACTGGATGATCGCGGGGCGAAAAGGCGTGAAGAAGCGCGGGCAATCGGCAGGCGCCGGAGATAGCAGTGTAGTCTTTGTCAAGCATATCATTGAAGCAGGTTGGCAGCTCGAGAACGTGGCAGCGGTACAGGCGAGTTGGCAGAATGAGCTCCCCCTTGTCCATTTCCTCCACGACAGACTACGACACCAACCCCTCACTCGCCTAGCGGCCGTCGTCCGAGGGCGCGGCGGAGGGAAGCGCGCTGTCGTCGAGGAGGTCGTCCTCGGTCGGCTCGAAGGTGTCGATGGGAACGCGGAAGAGCTTGATGAGGGGCTGCGAAGCGTGGCGAGACGAAAGTCACTCCCGGGAATCCACAAAAGGACGCGGATCGGGCGACGCACCTTGTTGGGGTCCTTCATCAGTACGTACTTGCCCTCAGGCTGCTTGAGCGCGAGGTCGGCGATGGTGCGGACGATACCCCATCCGTTGGCGAGGTTGATGTTCATCTGCGTCGCAAAGTCGCGCGGCTTGTACCACTGCGTGCCGAGGATCGTGTGGCGCGAGGCGTCGCGAGGGTTGGCGCGCGAGACGTAGCTGCGCGAGGAACTCGGTCAGTGCGAAGCGGCAGCCTAAGGAGGAACAGCCGGACTCACCCCATCTTCATCTGCTCGGCGCCGGCGAGGACGCTCTGGACAGCCCAGCGAGCCAGCTTGCTCGAGTTGTTCTTCATTTCGGTCGCGACGACGGCACCACGCTGGCTGTCGAGCTTGGTGCGCCAGTCAGGTGCGCCGCCGGCACCCTGAGCACGCGGGTCGTACTCGTTCAGCGTCTTGATCGTGATGAACGACGGCTGGTCCTCGTTCTGCTGCTTGGTGAACGCGTCGACCTCAGTTCGGACAACGAGGCCGACGTCCTCGTCCTCGGTAACCGAGATGTCGAAGCGGCGGTAGCGGAAGACGCAGGACGCGAGCGGCTCGGTCTCCATGTCGGGTTGGTAGAACGGGTTCGGGTGCTCGACCTCGAGGCGCCCATCGGGCTCCTCGCGGACGACCTGGAACGCAAAGTTCTGATTGATGTAGGTCGCCTCGAGCGAGAGGGCCGAGGGTGAGTTGAGCGTGTCCTTGTCGTTCTCCATCGGCGGGTCGGCCGCGTTCTCGTTGACCGACGGGTAGTCGAATGGACCGCCCTCGCGCTTGTCGATGAAGAGCTTGTCGCCCTCGCGCGTGAGGACCATGTCCCACGGGTAGACGCTCCGCTGGGCGCACATGAGCATCGAGAGAATGTTGTCGGTGACAAAGACGTGCCCGCGGTCCTTGGCAGCGAGCTCCTGCATGACGGGGTCGTCCGACGTCGTCGGGTTGTACCGCACCCGGTCGACGTTCTGCAGCGGCTTCTCGTTCTTCGTGTTGACGCGGTCGTACGTGCGGTCGTACTCGTAGAGGAAACCGTGCTGGGAGAGGGTCTCTGCCTCGTCGAGGTCGACCTCGAGGCGGAGCTTGTTGAGGCGCGAGTACTCGATCTCCTCGAGCGAGACCCAGTCGTTGCCGACCTGGACACTGGCGTCGCGGATCCTCTGCTCCTTCCAATTGTTCCGTCCGCCCTGCGCGCCGCCGCGTCCCCATCCGCCTCCTCCGCCGCCGAAGCGACCGCCCGCTCCCTGCTGCTGACCTTGCCTACCACTCTGCTGCACCCCGCGCGGCCCGCTCTGCTGGAACCGCCCGCCACCCTGCTGGAACCCACCGCGCCCACCCCCGCGACCGCCGCCGCCCTGCATCCTCCCCGGGTTGCGCTGAAGTCCACCGCCTGCCTGAACAGGCTTCTTTCCCGCTGCGCCGCCCGCTACAACTGAAAACGAGCTCTCGTCCTCGTCGTGGTAGTACGCGAACGTTCCCGCTGCCGACGCGCCAAACGCCTCCTTCGGCTCACGCGAGTACTTGCCACCCTTCTGGCCTGCCTGGCCCCCCGCGGCAGGTGCAGATCCGCCTGCTGCGCTGGAGGTGCCCTCGGCGTTCCAATCGACGATGCGGCCGAGCTTGTCGTTCTTGGAGAAGGGCGCGTAGGGGATGTCCTTGAACTGGGGAGGGAGGTGCGAGGCAGAGGGGCCGAAACCGCCCTGGTCGTTGTCGACGACGGACGCGATCAAAGAAGAGAGGCTCGCCATCTTAGCGGTAGTCAGATCGCGTCCAGGAAGCAGAAAACCGCACAAGCAGTCGTCGGTGAGGGAAGGGAGTCGACGGGGACAATGGGCGATGAGGGCGGTCAGCGGGTCAGGCGGGGCGGGAGAACGGCGTGGCGTAAGCAAGCGATCTATGTTAGTTCGATGAGGCTGTCTGGGAGGCCGCTGTGGGCACTCACCGGGAGTTGTGAGCGTGTCGAGCGAGACCACCACACGAGCGATGGCGAGCTCAGGAGAGGCGGCCAGCAACACGTCTCACACGCCCTCGTAGCGAAAGGCGGGCGTGCTACGGGGCTTGCTGGGACGGAACAGCCGGACTAGCTCGCAAGAAGCAGCCCCAGAGGCGCCGCGAAGCGAGAGCCAGGCTTTCTCTCCCGCTCTGTCAAGTGTCGGCGGATTAGTACAGCGGGTTGCAGCCCAGATAGACGCGCAGAAGAGGATGACGAGTCGAGTACAACGCGGCGGTGGGGCGCGGAAGGAGGAAGAGGGTCTACGAGCGAGAGAGGCGGAGAGAGGGCGGGAGGTCGGGTTAGCGGGCTGGTGTCCGGTTCCACGAGAGGTACTGCGTGCAGCAAAGTTGCGGGCTAGTCAGTGTCACAGCGCCAATACGTCAACACAGCGAGATCGCGACGAACCTGCGGGTCCCCCAACTTCCTCGGCTTGATGCAGTGCCTCAGAGTCAACAACAGCCCGAGCAACACGCACACACCTCCGACCGCGATGTACGCAATCCCGAGGAACGGGTTCTTGCCGCCGATGAACGACACGGTCGAGAAGACGAGTGACTTTGTCCCGCCGAACATCGCGACGGGATAGTCTGTTTGCACGGCCTCGTCAGCGTGGAAGAGTGAGTGGGGTGGGGTGGAGCGCACTCATGTAGATGCTGACCTCGTACGTGCCCGTCGGCATACTCTCATCGTCATTCCGGAAATACAACTTGCGGAACGTTGGCAGTCCCGCCGTGCGCATCCAAACCTGGAAGTGCTCGTCCTGGCTCAAATCGGGGAGGTTGTCCGCTGTGTAGCCGTCCGGGTAGCGGGCGCGCCAGTATGGGGGAGGGACAATGTCGGACGGAGAGTAGGAGGTCGGTCGGTATTTCTTGGACTCGCCCGGCCAGGCGATGCCTTTGTCGGTCATGTTATAGGTCATATTCGACGACGAGCCCGAAGGCGTGAGCAGGACGGGCTGAAGGTAGGTGTCTGCGGGGGGGGGGGGCGGGGGGGGGGGGTCTCCTCAACGTCAGTTTCCTCCACAGCTGTGAAAGCGAAACTGAGGCCCGCGCGCCACGCACCATTGAACAGCGAGTTCGCGATCAGCCCACACGGGTAAATCGCCTTCCCGTCCGTCACGTCCACAGGCTTGCAGTCGCCTCCCTTGATCGTGTTGAACGCGACGGCGTGCCCCATCAGCTGCTGCGAGTCGATCGACTTGACGTACCGACGGTGGTTCTGGTAGTAGTCAGTGACTGCGCCCACAATGCCGCGTCAGCTCAAAGGAAGAGAACGGGGAAGGAAGGGAGCTGCGGGGACGCACGCTTGTAATACATGAACACGGGCTTCTGCATCTCGACCGGCAGCTGGAACTGCAGCCTGCACAAGCTCTGTTGTCCCACCGGCGCGCCCTCGTCGTGCGTGAACTGCCACGATGGCGCCTGGACAGAGACGGACGAGCCGACGCGATACTCGTATTTGGACGAGGGGAGCTGGGCAAAGGTGTCGTTTGGCGCTTCGAATTCGCAGCGGGTGTAGTCCATTGTGAACTCCTTGACCTGACGAGGGAGAAGGGTCAGTGACAAGCAAGAGGGCGAGGGCGGGAAGACGCACCTTGTTACTGCCCCAGAGCAAGACGCCTCCGAGCGGGACAAAGATGATGCCGATGATGAAGAACGTCGGCAGCACCGTCGCCGGACTCAGGATCGGTTGCCAGGCCTGCCCAACGCCCAATGATCAGCACTCTCCCTCACACCTCGCCAATGGACGAACGCACCCTCAGTCGTTGCTGTCGCAGAGCAGTGTTGGCCGGCCGCCGGTGCCACGCAACTTTCTTCTTCTCCTCGCCCTCTTTCAGGATCTGCTCGTCTGTCTTGGCCTTGCGGCGCCACAGGACCATGGTCGTTGTTCGCGGTCGGGAGGATGAGCGGGAGAGGAGGGTGTGGGAGCGGGCTCGCCGGGAGGAAGTCGGGTCTGCGGACGGCGCGGTACAGAGTCAGTATGTCTACATGAGATGTCAGGATCCACCGATTCCCCGCCAAGCGCCTTTGACAAGGAGAGACTCGACGATGAGATGAGGACGAGGCGAGGAGCTGGCGTCGCGTACAGAGGACCGTTCGGCGCACGTGGAGCGACAGTAGCCTGCTTAGCAAGGGTGTATACGCTGGTGCAACGGCAGTCTGAAGCTGACCGAGCGGGGCCGGGCGTTTGGTTGGACGCGACGAGGCGAAGCGGATGCCGAAGATGAAGCAGTCGTTCTCGACAGGCAGTTGAGAGCCTCAGGGCAAACTGGCAGTAACGTCTGTGGCATTTCAAGACTCTGTACGGGCGGAAGAACGGAAAAGGAGGGTCTACAAGGCGTGAGAGGGTGACTGAGCCGTCTTGAACCCTAAGAAAGGCCTGCAAAAGACCGACTGACGCCCTTCGGTGAGCCTGAAGACCGTCGCCAGGACGTTCAGATCGCGAACACGCCTCGGAGCGAAGCGAAAGGCGCGCGACTGGCTTGCTAGCCGCGCAGAGTAGCCGAAAACGAGAGAGCCGCTTTGTCACCCTTCAAGAACAGGTATCGACATGTGCCGCCACGCCGGAGTCGGAGGAGCTGTGACAAACAGGCTGGCGAAATAGCGCTCAAGCCTGGGCTGTACTGAGTCCTTTCGATGTCGCAGAGTGAGGAGAGGAGGCGAGCGTAGCAGTGGCGATGTCGAGCGGGGGGGGGGGGGGGGCGCTGCTGCTCGCAGTGCACGATACGCAGGTCATTGTTGAGCGGTTGAGGCAACATCAAGCTCTCACAGAGCGTGTCGTCGCGAGTCGAGGGACATGGCAGGAGACCAACTCGCCGCTCTGCACACAACAAACCGCCTCTCCACGCTCTCGCAGGCCGGCTAACGCACTGCATCGGCTCTGCGCCCACCGAAACGCTGCATAGGCCTGCTGCGGCCTCGGACGGGACCGGTGATTGCGCGAGAGGGACGGGTCTTGGTTTGATGAGCGAACGGGGTCAAGTGGTGGGTGCGGCTGCTGTGGGACGATTTGTGGGTGTTGGGACTGCTCCGATGAGTCAGAAAGGTCCTGCGGATGGCGCTCTCTCGGACGAGGTGCGTTGCTCGCTCATCTTCGCCTCCTCATCACCCACCCGAATCCCTCATCGCGCCAACTTTGCTCACCGACACGCTGGCCACGCTGCAGGACACCCCAACGACATCCACATCCTCCTCAAGCAGCGAGACCGGCTTTCAAGACGAGGTTGTCCTAGTCCCAACCTCGTCTTTCTTCTCAAGCCGCCAACACGCCGTCCCGCTCACCACCACCGCTGCCTTCCGTCCTTTCTCATCGCCGACATCGTCGCAACGCACCGATGATTGTCAGAGCGCACACAAGCCTGATGAGGGTGTGTTTGCAACACATCGGAGGTGGCCGAGCAGAGGGAAAGACTGTGATCGCGCGGGGCTGAGCGAAAAGGCACGGGGCAAGTTACCTGCGTCGAACACCATGGAGAAGCTTGATACGACAGATAGGCGGCGGAAGAGTCTTGACGCCATTGCGCGCGGCGGAAGTGTTTTTGCAGGCGTCGAGATCCAGGTGGTGCCTGCAAGGCGGAAGTCGCGATTGCACCTGCGGTGGACGTCGGACGATAGTGAGGCGGATGTTACGCTTGAGCGATTTGCGGTGTCGTCAAGTGGGTCGTCAACAAGTCCAAACCGGGGTGGTGCGCGGTTCTTGCCTGCCCTCGTCGAGGACTCGGCATCACCACCGTCGCGCAGGTCCAGCTTGTGCGGCAAGAGCATTGTTGTGTCGGGACTTCACCCTTCCGCCACCAAGACTCGGGACAATTCAACAAGCCTTGAACCAGGCAAGCAGCTTCCCTTGCCCCCGCCGTCAACTTCCCTCTCCAAGAAGCGCCGTTCACCCTCTACCACCTCCAACACCTCTTCATCATGCACGAAGCACTCCTTTGAGCTCATCATCGACCAGCCTGCCCCTCCTCACGCTCCGCCCAAACCCACCCGCAAACCCCTCCGTTTCCCCAACAAACCCCCCTCACACCCTCTCAACCTCCTTCGGATCTGCTCCCACCAGCACCACTCGGCTGTGCCTCCGCCGCTTTCAGTCCGCTTCGTCCGCAATCCACACTTTGCGCCTGCGCAACAACTGGGTTGGATTGAAGGGAAGGGTCCACATGCTGAGGTCCAGAAGCGGATGGGACCGGTTGAGCGCGCGGTGGCTGCTGGGTCTGTGTCGGCTTCAAACGAACTGTCGCCTCTCGTCTTGGCGGATGGAACACCTGGACCAACAGCGGCAGGGGGGAGGAGGTCGACTCGCATAGCTGGGCAGGCACGTCTGCCGGGCATGATCTACCCCTCGGCTATCGAGTGCCTGGCCTCCTCCGCCAAACCATCTCGCTCTCCATCCTTGCAACTCCCAACTCCTCCGCCATCTACCTCGGTCTCCCTTCCCCGCCGCCCACCACTCTCAACAGTCCTCCGCAAACGTTACCACTGGCTCCACCCTCGTTCTCGCGGTTTATTCAGGATCGATGGGTCGGCCTTAGGAACGGACCCGACGTTGCTGGGTTTTGAGTGGGACGAGGATGAGTTGGATGAGGAGCAGTGGGCAAGTGGGGAGTGGGATGAAGATGAAGACAAAGGTGGGGAGGTCAGCACGGGGCGGTATGGTGGACCTTTTAGGGTCGCGCAGGCTGCGGAGGCGGCTCGTCAAGCGCTCTTGTCCCCGCCCAGCTCGTCTTCGTCAATCGACTCTTCCTTGCCGGCCAGAATTGCCCTCGATGTCAAGCCATGTGCGATTGTGCCATGGGCATGGAAAGACCTCAACATCGCAAAGGGCCGCACAGGATCATCCGGAACAGCGGGCTGGGCAACTCGCGACCCATGGATGCACTACCTCTTCAACTCGTCCGATAGCGACAAAGCCGCCTCTTCCTCAATGATCGAGATGCGCAGCAGTTCTGAGCATCACTCGCCGAGACGAGTGCTCGCTGTTGCAGCGTCAGGATCGTTGGCCTCCCCGCCTGCCCAAGGTGGTGCAAAGATCACGGCTGTCCCGCCTTCGGCTTCGTCCCCGACAGTTGTTCAGACAATCGATTTGACACCAATCGAAGAAGACACGGTTGCCAGCTCATCTGTTCGCCACAATACCGCAAAATCCATCGGCACGCTCACGTCGCCCATCATCATTGGCTCAATCACTGGCTCGTCTGCCGTGAGTTCGGGGGATTCGTCGCTGGTCCTGGTTGCAACGTCCAACTGGAGACAGCCAGTTGAGCATCCAGACTTGCTGCCAGACCCGCTCGACCAGCTCTCTGACTCGTCTGTTCACTCGGCTGCCACTTCCTTGTCGCAGCAACAATCAGCGACCTCTCAGACAAACACGGCAAGGTTATCTGGCAGTGCTTCGTCAAGCTTGCGACACATACAGCCCATTGCAAGCGCTTCCAATTTGCGGAAGCGACGAATGAGTCATCCCATTCGCGCGACAACGGCATTGTCTACGTCCACGTTAGCTTCGCCGTCCGATACATCACCCACCACGTCATCGGTGTCGCCCCTGTCAAAGCCCATTGGCAGCCCCTCGACACTGAGGACGCGCCCTGCAAGTCGGCGCATCCCTTCCACCGCCGCTTCCACTGCGTCCTCATCTGCTCCGGTGTCTTCCACATTAAGCGTCTCTCCTCTGCAAGAGAAGGACCCTCCAGCTCCTCCTCCGCCTTCCACCACCAAGAAGCCCAAAGTGGATGACAAGCCCGCCGCAAAATTGAAGAAGCTGCCTACTCCTCCGCTCGTCCCCAAGCAGGCAAACCTCAAACGTCCGTCCTTGTCGCCGGAGGGATCAGTGGCTGCGCTGAAGCGGATGAAGAAGGAGCCATCGCCGGAGGGTTTTGCAGTGCGTTTGTCTGACCCGCCTCACGCGGTTTCTACTCGCTCATGGCCAAATCATACACAGCGTTGTGCACATCCTGGCTGCCCCTCACCTTTCTATCAATCAAAAGCTGCCTCGTCTGCCAGCAACCACAAACATAATTACCACAGCTCGACCACCACAATCTCTTGGCGCAACCCCAATCGATCCGCCCAGCTCATACGGTCAAGGAAAACGGCCGCATTCGAGTGCGAGTACTGCGGGTTCTGGAGCATGAATGCGGCGAGCACGAAGCAGCACACATACGTCAGGAAGGGGAGGGTGTGTCCCGGGCCGCCTCAAGCTTTGTCGTAGGCTCGGGTTGCAATTGATGCGGTGCTGCCACCGTCGTCTGTGTGACTTGCGAAAGGTGGTGTCAAGCGCTTTACAGGTCTTCTAGTTCTTTCCGTCGAGGTTGACTGTAACGCCATGCCTCCTATATGTAGGTGGTAAGGTGTTCAGCCTTACATCCTTGCTCTCCTGCACATTGCACAAGACGGCTGCTTCTTCCGCTGATGCTGTTGCTGTTGCCATATTTCAGCTGCTATCCATCTGACTGTGAAGTGCCGCTATCCTGCCCTCTCCCTGCGCTATCATCGCTAGTCTTTCTCCATCCTCATCAGCTAACACGTCTCGTAGCCCCTGCAACAACCATCTCCTTGCAGTATAGCCCTTGTTTCTGCATAAGGGCGCACCGACATAGCGCATGCTACGCCCACTCATCGACTCGACTCTCCTGGTCTCCTCAACCTCGCTTTCTTTCGCTCAACTCGCCATCAGCTCGACTCGCTACAACAGTCGAACGGACATGGTCAACGCGGAGTGGTGGAATTAATGAGACAGTGGTTGGTTGATGGATCTAGCTCGTAGCCTCCCCTCTCCTCTCTCTTCTCCTTAGCGCTCCCCTCCGCTCTCCGCTCCTGCTGAAACTACGACCGAATCAGTATCGATCGGCCCGCAACGACTCGATGATCGACAAGCCCGCTGGCCGCCTGAGCTCGCATCGTGCTGAGGGCGGCGCAACTTGCGGTTCCGCCCAGCCTCTGTCAGCTGCGCTTGCGGAGCATTCCAAGTTGCAATCCCCAACCTTCTTCGTTGTCTACCCTGATGGCGCAACCTCAAACAACCCTCTCCTCCGCCGCATCCCCATTCCGCTCGTCACGCCCTCGGAAACTGAAATCTCTCGCGCTGAAGGGATATTGCACATCTTGCACATCTATCAGATCTATGACTGGATTGGCAGCGGCGCGACGTCTCATGTCTACCACCCACTCGCAGTCGGTCTCGAAGAGGCGTCTTATGCGATCAAAGTTGCCCGCAGAACATCCGAACACGACGCTCCAGACGCAATACAACCTCTCGCATGACGACCTTCAACCACAGAACGTCGCCGTCGACACGCCTCCCTCCGCAACCTCGCCGGAGAGTCTCAAGCGTCGCGTCCGGCTCGTCGACTTTGTCTGGGCGTCGGAGCACGAGTGCGAGGGGGAGGATACTAGCGCACAACTCCTGGTCTTCCGGCACGCACGACCTTGGGCTGTGAAGTCGCGGGAGTCGTTCTATCTTTGCTTTATCGTTATGATGGGTCGTTGTGGCAATGTATACTCATCCAGGTCCACGTTTGGCGTCGTCGTCGTCGTTCGCCTCGCTTGGACTCCATCGCTTCACTCGGTCCTTCTCTTCACTCGCCCACCTCGTCATAACGCTTGTGGCTGCGTCTCGCGCTCGAAGAGATTCCTCGTGTCGCCATGCCGGCTGCTGCGCTCTCCCCCTTGCACAGCGCCGAGGGTTTCACCGTCGACGTCCTCCTCCGGATCCAGCGAGCGACCCTCCTCAACCCGGCTCTCGCCTGGCTCCTGCCTGTCTTGGCTGGCTTGAACGCGACTGCGACGCAACACTACACATCCACAAGCCTCCTCGACACCGTCCAGCACCTCTCCTCGACCTTCCCCCACATCCTTCGCACAGACCGGCTGTTCCAGCTCGCACTCGCCGTGTTTGCGCTCGCCGCAGGCTTGCAAGTCAACTCGCTCCTCAGTCGAGCAGCGAGGAATAACTTCACGCGGGACAGGAAGGGGTGGGACAGGAAGAGCGAGGTCGTCGTGATCACAGGAGGTAAGGAGGAGCGTTTCTCCGCATCGACAAGTCTTGTGAGGTCTCGTGTACTGACAAACAATCGTACTGTCGTAGGTGCCGGCGGACTCGGGAGCGAGGTCGCCCGCAGGCTGTCGGAGAAGGGTGTCATGGTGGTCGTCCTCGACGTTGCGCCTCTCGGAGCTGGTGCTCGTGGGTTGAGCCCCCCCTCGTCTACTAGATGGTATACTGACACCCCTCCTCGCAGCTGCCGGCATCTCGTACTACAAGGTGGACCTCGCGAGCGCCGACGCGGTCAAGGAGGTGGCTGACCGGATTCGCAAGGAGGTCGGCCACCCGTGCGTCTCCGTCGTGTCCAGTGCTCGGAAAACTGCTTATCTTACGGCTACAGCTCCGTCCTGATCAACATGGCTGGTGTTGTCCGAGCGAATGCGATACTCGACATGCCGCAGCGCGAAGTCGACCTGTGCGTTCGCGACCTCTTTTCTCCTCGAGCGCCTCATGGCGGCGGACTTATGAGGTCGAGGATTGCGCAGTACATACGACATCAACGTTAAGGCGCACTACTACACTACCCAGGCTTTCCTTCCGCACATGATCGAGGAAGGTCACGGGCATGTCATCGTGAGTCTCCGCGTCACCGTTCAGACGCCCAGCGTGCTGACATTACCTCGCAGACGATCGCTTCGTCGACGGCGTACCACCAAGCCGCGACTGGCGTCGCCTGTGCGTGCGCTTCTCGCTTTCCCTCTTCACACGTTTCTCACGCCTCTTTCGCAGACTGCTCCTCGAAAGCCGCCGCCCTCTCCTTCCACGAAGGTCTAACTGAAGAGCTACGCCACCTCTACCAGCCCACCTCACACGCCCGCGCGATCCGTACCTCGGTCATCTGCCCCGCCCACTTCAAGTCGAACATGTTCGCTGGCTTCAAGAGCGGCATTCCTGAGTTCTTTGCACCGAGTTTGGAGGTGGGGACTGTAGCGGAGTTGGTAGAGAAGACGGTGTGGAGCGGAGAGTCACAGGTGCGTTCCAATTCTTCGCACTGCTCTCGCTCCAAGGAGACGGCGGCTGGCTCACGCTCGCCCGCGCAGCACATCATTGAGCCGTTCTACGCCAAGTGCACGCCATTGGGTCGCGCGCTGCCGACTTGGCTCTACGGCGGCATTCTTGCGTGAGTTCGGCCGCTCCTTTCCTTCCGAGCGAGTCGTCCACCGGCACGTCTCGCAGAATCTGCGCGCAGCGACTGATGTTCAGTTCTGTCTCGCAGCTGCGCAAAGGACGCCATGGGTGCGGTCAAGGCGTATAAAGCGAAGGAGCAGTAGAAGTCGGCGGGAATATGACGAATTAACGGCAAGTTGCAACGACGTGAAATACAACAACGCGGGAGCGGACTCCAGCTAGGGTACAGCCAACGTGAGCTGCAACACAACAGTAAGCGACGGCAATCACGACAGCCACTCCTCCCCTGGCGCCTTCGAGTCCGCCTCAATCCTGGACTTCTCCAGTTCTCAGCAAGCCCCTTCTCCGGCGCACGCATGCTTCTCTGCCCAGGCGGCGGAGGTGGCGGTTGGCGGTCTGGCCTTGTCGACGTCGACGCATCCGCGTGGACGATGTTTGCGGGCCTGATGTCGCCGTGTTTCATGCCATGTACGGTATGCAGGTCGACGAGACTCTCGTAGAGATTGGTGCTATGCGCAAGAAGGATCAGTAGCTCGAACGGATGCAAAGCCAGTAGAGGAAAGCGCACCGCTCGCGCACAGACAAGTCCTCCCACTCGCCCGAGGCCCTCCCTCCGTACTCCTGCGGCAGCGCACACTTGTACCTCTCATCATCACCTTCGAGGTAGGCAAGCAGCTGGCAGACGTATGGAACGTCGCGCGGATTGCCGAGAAGGTTCGCCTCTTTCGTCGCAATATGCGAGGTACGCGATTGATGTGCTGCCGGGGCCAATGTCGCGGCACGGCTGGAGCATCAAGCGAGCTGCAAATGCGGTCGGTTTGCTGCGAGTGAGGAGCGGCGACTTGGACTGAGGGTCGAACTTTCCGACTCCATTGTCGTCCGTGGCGATCTGGCGGACGAGAGTGCCATATTGCGAACAGTGAAAGTCACAGAGAACAAAGTGGCGAGTCTTGTGTGCAATGCAGGAGATGCTCATCTGTCAAGTGACGAACGGCTGAGCGGAGTATGGGCGATGCAGGGAACAAGACACGCGTACCTTGGCGAGCATGGCGTATACATCGATCGCTCGGTGTAGAAGGCATTGTTGGCGTGCTTCGTGGGCAAGGGAGCGAAGGAGGACCTGACAACGTCGACAAGTTCGTCGTCGAGGATGATGTGGTCGGGCCAATCCTGTGCGCGTAGCTCTTGCCGGAGCGAGAACACTGAGCCTGCAGGCGTGCTGGGCTTGCGCTCGTCCCGGTGCGCGCTCTTGACCGGCGTCTCGTCGAAGTGCCAGTCTTCGCGGACACACGAGCGAGGCTGTCGGGATGGGGAGCGTGGACGCGCGGGGTAGCCGGCTATTCTGTCATGGCTGCTGTAGTGGAGAACCGAGCTGTACAACTAGCACGCTTGCCGTAGGCCGGTACAGGCTGAGGAAGGAACGAGGCGTTGGTACGGGGTGGTTGGTGGCACGTCGTCCGTCCCTTGTTCAGCGGCGATACGGCTTAGCGAAGCGGTCACACGGAGCAGCAGACGACGCAGTGTGATACGCGACCGCGTTCATGTCGGCGCCAGACGGGTCGATGAAGTTCGGCTCGAAGCGGCGTCGGCAGCGTATGGTTGGGTTCGCTGCGAAGCGGGGGACAACCGTAGCCAGTGGACTGAGCACTGGCTGTGAGCACTGGCTGTGAGCACTGGGTGCGGATTGCTCGAAGCAGAGAGTGAACGAGTGAAAGAACGAGCGGGCTAATGGAGGGACTACAAAGCAAGCGAGTACTGGATTGGGATCGTGTCCCAACAGCGTTCATGGTTACAACGAGTCTTGCGCGACGAGCTCGTCCAACTCAACTTGTCGCCGCTCCTTCGCACTCAACAATCCTCCCTCAATGAACGCCACGTCCCGCAGCGTCGCCCTCGGCCCGCTCCGATCGTCGACGCTCCGCATCTCTGCACTATCCGCTCCGGCAAGCAACGCCTCGCCGAACGCGTCAAACTCGGCGTCGACGCCCTCCGCAGGAAGCTCGATCGTCAACTCGTGAGGAGGCTCGTCTGCCTCTGCGTTCGGTACGACGGTGCTGAGTCGTAGGACGTGCGTGCGCCGGTCCGAAAAGTCGACGGTCAAGACGCCCTTCGAGCCGCGGAACGTATATTGGCGCTGCGAGGAAGGTTGCTCGACGCCGAAGGAGAAGGTGAAGTGGCCTGAGATGCCCGACTCGAGAGTCACGAGGCCTTGGAGGGTGTCGACGGGTGGGAGGTGCGGTTGGAATTGGTAGGAGCGGGCGAAGATGGATGCGATCGGCGAGGGGAGCATGTGGCGGAGACCGGCGGCGAAGTGCACGCCGCCGTCGAGGATGAAGCCGCTGTGGAGACGTCCGTGTGAGCGAGAGCACTAGAGAGGCGGAGCTCGCGCAATGTACCCCTGATACTCTGGCTCGCGTCGCCAGTTTGTAGCGCCCGCCGCGAGACTTGGCTGGATGAAAACGTCTACGTCGAACGTCCTCAACTCGCCAATCTTGCCATCCCGAACGATCTCCATCGCCTTGTTGAAACTCGCCGTGTACGGGAATTGCTCGGCAACGATCCACCGCAATCCTTTCGGCTTGAACTCGTCCTCGTAGAGCTTGATTAGCCGCTTCGACTCGGCGACAGACGGCGTCGTCGGCTTTTCCGAGATGACCGACTTGCCTGCTCGCAAGCACTTTTCGATGGTGACCGGTTGAAGGGGAATGGGTAGAGCGAGAGCGACGGTGTCAATGTCTGTACGGGCGAGGAGGGCGTCGAGGTTTCGATTCGCATCCTGATCGTCCGAGTAGACGTCGAGTTGGTGCGCAGTCGAAGCATGCTTCGCTGCGGCAGAAACGAGGGATTGGGCGGAGGGAAGCGAGCGAGAATAGACGGCGACGAGGTGAAGGGTCGGCGTCGCGGCGATGGCGGGGAGGTGCTGCATGGGATGACCTGTTGCGTCAGTTCTCCGTCGTCTGGCATCGCTTCAGGACTCCCAGCGCAGTCGCTCGTCGCCAACACCTTCTTCCGCGTCCAGCAGAATGATTATCAGGTGAAGTCCGCCTCAACCGCTTGCAACGGGGGGGGGGGGGGGGGGGGGGGGGGGGGGGGGGGGGGGGGGGGCTG
>JAMALD010000015.1:393675-423670 GCA_023628235.1 Rhodotorula sp. S30-09
CCTGGGCTGTGGGTCGTCGCCAACACCTTCTTCCGGGTCCAGCTGATTGTTTTTCTGGTGATGTCCGCCTAAACGGTTTGCAACGCCCCCCCCCCCCCCCCCGCCCGCCGAGGACCCAGTGAGACTTGACTGAGCAATCTCAAGCCACCTGCGTCCCCTGCCACGCCTTGTGGACGCTGCTCTCTTCCTCTTCGATGACGGAACCCTGCCCCACTCGACGAGATCTTCTCGAGCACATAGTTCAGCGAGTCAGCTGTACCGCGGAGACTTACAGCGTCCCGAGCAAAGCCACCTGCGCCCAGCAGCGCGATCCGGCGAGGTTGTTGAGTCATTCGAAGCGAGGTTGGGAAAGGCAGACTCCTCTCGCGAGAGACGACGATGGTGAGTAGACGACTTCGTGGGACAAGGCGGATAATGACAATGGCAGTCTATGCAGTTGGTTACAAGCTATACGATTCGCAACACTGGGGGAGCTCCTCCTTCTACACCGGCAGCGCAAGTCCCTGCCGCTTCCTGCCCATCAAACGATCCCACCGCGTCTTGCCCTCCGCCCCGACCGTGTACACGAACAGCGTCACCTTCCACGACTGGTAGCGCCACCACGAGCGCAGGCGGTTGATGAACGAGAGTGGGGGGATGTGCGCCAGGTCGTCGAGCCGGATCGCCTGGTTGCAGTACCTGTGCAAGGCGGGCGAGAGGCGGTTGAGGGTCAGGGATGTATGCAATAAGAGTAGAAGCGATGTGGCTGAACAGCGCGAGGAGGCGAGCGAGACTCACTGCGCGATGATCAGGAAGACCCGCAAGGGCGAGTGCGTCGTCTGCAGCGCGAGATCGAGAGATCTGCGCGACGATGAGACGTCAGAGTCTGCGAGGTAGAAAAGCGTGACGACGGTTTGGCGTACCGGTTCAAATCGTTGACCTTGAAGACCAAGACCAGCCTGCGCGGACAGAGCGTGTCAGCTTCAACCGGTCGAGAGGACTGCGCACAACTACACTCACCGCCTCGGCACGCTCCGCAGGATCTCAAAGAGCGCCTCCATCAGTCCCTCCTGCTGCACCATCGCCTTCCGCATGCGCTTGCGCTCGTCATCAGTGTTTTCGCCCAAGTCGAGAATCGACCCGCGCCTCTTCGGTCCGTCCTCGCCCTCATCGGGCACTGCACCCTCGAGCGCCGCGCGGCCCGTGATGGCAGCCTGGAAGAGCGGGTAATGCGCGTCATCGATGTTGGCAACTAGCTTGGCGTACTTTCGGCGTGCGGCTTCCGTCTTCGGTGACGGTGCCTCCATCAACGAAAGCCAGAAGCGCGCATAGTTGACGCGCAAGTCGTCGGCGAGATCAAAGTACAATCCGTGGTCGAGGAGGACGACTTCAAAGTTGTAGGGCGAGCGGGTGTTGGCGAGTGCGGGGCGGATGAGCAGGTTGCCCGCGTGCAGGTCGCCGTGGACGAAACCGGTGATATAAATCATACGGGAAGTGATGCGTGCGATCTCGCGGCTGACTTGATTGCGGTCGATGAGGTGCCGCTCGAACCAGTCGGCATCGTCGACGCGGCCGCCCTTGATGACTGCGGTAGTGTCGAGTCAGCGAAGTCGAGAACCCAGCTGTAGAGCGCAACGCACACTCCATGACCATCACGCGCTTCTTGGCCCAGAGAACGTCAGGAATGACAAACGCCGTCTTTTCGACATCCGCAAAGTCCTTCTTGCAGCGGGCCGCATTCGCTGCCTCGTGTCCTGTGAAGACAACTCTTAGCCTCAATCAGTTTCTTGCCACGACGGAGCTGTGGCAAATTGAAAGCGAGATTCGGGCAACTCACGGAAATCCATTTCGAGCGGCAAGTTGTGCTCCATCTCCTCGCCGAGCCAGGTGAATTCGAAAGTCGGGAAGATGCGCTTGACGACGCCGAGGAGGAAGGTGGTTGTGCGCATGTCGATGGCAGAGAATCTGCGGGCGAGAGGTTGGGTGAGCCGGCCGCAGCTATGCGGAGAGCTCGCCTGGAGCACATTGCAATCAGGCCGCTCACTCTGGGTCGCCACTCACTCTTCGATGTCAGGGTGCATGCACTTGACCGCCACAAGCCTGCCGCTCTCCCTATCGACCGCGCGATGGACCTGCGCCAGACTCGCAACTCCAATCGGCTCCGGGTCGAACGAGCTGAAGAAGAACGACATTGGGGCGCCCGTCTCGGAAAGGAAGAGCTCTTGGAGCTCGTCGAGGGGCGTTGGGAAGCATTGGTCTTGCAGAGGCTTCATCGCTTGAGACCATGGGAGGGGGACGAGCTGGACTGTCGAGAGGTGCTGGCCGAGCTGGGGGGAATCAAGGAGCATCGACGAGTGTCAGCTCGTCAGGCTCCTGACAGACAGTCGTAGGCACCCGCACCTTGATGTAGACACCACCGAGCTTCTTGAGCGCCTCCCTCAGCCGCACCGCCGCCGTCCAATGCGTGTTCTCGTAATCGTCATGCCGCTGCTTCATCCCCTCCTCCGTCTCGGGCCACGACTTGCGGAACAAGAGCTTGTAGTCGATGATGGCGCGCACAACAGCCCATGCAATTGTCGCACACCGCTCTACGGCGATCGCGCCATGACGGAACGAGATGGAGAGGTTGTAGGCAGTGACGAAGGTTGCGAGAGCGAGGCCTAGAAGGAGGAGAATGCGTTGGCGACGAGTTGGCCGCTTGAAGCGCGAGCGAAAGGCGCGCAGGCCGCCCAGGTGCAGTCGCCGGGAGAGGACGAGAGCGATGTCGCGCTGGAGCTGGGACAGTCGTCGTGCTGCTTTTGCTCGTCGAGAGAAGGAGGCCGGCGACGATTCGGATGAGGGAGAATATGCGGGTCGAGGAGGGTCAGGGAGGGGAGACTGCCGGAAGCGGCGAGCGCTGAGGGAGAAGTGTCGGCTCGCAATGAGCGCGGCCTTCGGTCGCAAAGAAAGATGTGGAAGCGTCGGCAGTGCTTGCTTGTGCGCCAGAGCGAGGCGATCAAGCCGGGCACCACCTGCAAGGGAGGTCGAACAGTGTTAGCAGGACGACAACAACACGAGACGGTTTCGCTGGGACATCAGGCGTCCTTCCACGTGCACATATACCCCTCCAGCCGGTCGAACGCCCTCCCCAGCGCGTGGGCCCGCCTGTCGACATGACGCCGCGTTTCGAGAGATGAAGCGGCGAGACAGCGACCCACCTATCCGCAGGCCCGCATGTGCGCCCCCTCCCTGCACCTGAAGCACCCGCAAATGTCTTGTTGACCGCAACATGGTCAGGCGAGGTGGTTGAGGCGAGCGAGGCGGCGTCGTCGAGGAGAAGGGTCGGGTCTGCCTCCTGCGGTGTGGTCTACCTCGCTGGGCTGCTCTCTCTGGCCGTAGGCAGCTGCGTACAGACTTCTTTGTTTGCGGTGGCTACATCGCAGCGGCCCGCACTCGCTGAGTAAGCGGGACTCTTCGCTACAGCCCGCACCCTCCGCCGTTCCTCCTGCGCTGCAAGGTGACGCCCGCACGGCGGAGGCTGGCGTATTCCGATACGGTGGACGGCAAACGTGCGGTGCGGCCGAGTGTCGTCGCCAGGTGGGCCGCTCCGGACTCTTGGCCAGACCG
Organism: Rhodotorula sp. S30-09; assembly: GCA_023628235.1. Lineage (NCBI taxonomy): Eukaryota > Fungi > Basidiomycota > Microbotryomycetes > Sporidiobolales > Sporidiobolaceae > Rhodotorula > Rhodotorula sp. S30-09. The sequence goes on from JAMALD010000015.1 coordinate 397,261, forward strand.
GTCTTGCTCACTCTCGTCCGCGGACTCTCCGTGTCCTCCTTCTTCGTCTTGTGCTCTGTCCTTCACTTTCGTCTTCCGCTCGGCTCTCGACTACTACAATGAGTGATACCTCAAGCTACGACGTCCCTCGCAGCCACCACCGCCCGCGAAGACCCGAACGCGCTCCAGCCTGTCCCGTCGAATAACTCGGCGGAGATGAAGGATCTGTGGAACGGTTCGTCGTTCATTGCGCGTAGCGACTTCTGGCTAACGTCGTCAAGGGCACGCAGATGTGATGAGGCGAGGCGGAACGACCCTTCCCTCCCGAAGATAGACCCTCGGGTTCCGGCCGATATTGACGACGGCGGTACGTTCTGCTTTGTCTGTGACGACATTTGAATGGGAGAAGGTCAACTTCAACAATGGACGAAGCCGGAAGAAGGCGGTCAGCGACTGACCGCTCGGCCTACACAAACTCGCAGGAGAGACTGCTGCAGCATGTCGAGACCCGGCGCTTGAGCTGCCGCTGCGACGAATCGACGAGTCTTGCGAGGGAATTTTCAGACCCTTTGCCGGCACGGAGACGCTTTCGCAAGCGAGCGACCGACCAAGGCGAGGCTGATTCTCGAGTCGCGCTCCCTGGACAGCTCTCTGGGCGACCAGCACGCCTGTTCGCGGTTGACGCGGTCGTTTAGTTGTACTCGAGCCCATGAAAGAAGGATCAGTACGAACGGGAGGAGGAGAATGCAGGCGAGATGCGATGGTAGAAGGAGACCCACCGCGTCACTTCAGCTGACCTCGAAAAGCGTTGAGAACGGACGAGACAGAGACGAAACGCGGTTGAAGCGCTGGTATTGCAAGAGGGTATCGAGTGCGCAGTCGCGTTGAGCACTACAAGATATGCGAGATTGGCAGAAAGGGGAATGTAGGCTAGAAAACGCAGCCTACGCGCCAAGGTTGAGCTGCTTCGGTTGCTCCCACGAGTAATCCGAGTTTCCGAAGTGGCCATAGCAGCTGGTGACGCCGTAGATTGGCTTCTGAAGGTCGAGCTCTGCAGTAATAACTCTTCAGTTGCCTGTCATCAGGATCGAGCAGAAGAGATGAGAGTGGCATTACCTTTGACGACGACACCCGGGCGAAGGTCCCAGTCTGCGTTCGCACGGGAGTCAGCGCGGAGGCATGCGTATGCGCAAGCGACAAGCGAACGACGTACTCTTGGTGATGATCTTGGTCAAATCCGCATCCGTTCGTCCGCCCTTGACGGTTCCGTAAGAGTCGACGAAGATGGAGAGCGGCTCGGCCACGCCGATGGCGAAAGAGAGTTGAACGAGGGCACGGTCCGCCAGATCCGCAGCAATCAGAGACTTGGCCTGCATGGAAGAAGATTGGGCGAACGATGAGGAGATGGCCGGTTGAGACAAGAGAAAGCCGGAACGCACAATGTGGCGTGCGCAGTACGCGGCCGATCTACATATGCGGAGGGACACAGGGATGCAAGCGAGCGTCAGCAGCGCCAAAAAAAAAAAACGGCGAAAATCGGTCCTGGAACGAGTCCAGGGCGGTTTTTCGACGGGGAGAAAACGTACCGGTCGACCTTCGACCAGTCCTTGCCGGAGAAGGCTCCACCGCCGTGCGCTGCGAAGCTGCGAGTCAATACGGAGTGTTTCAAGGCGAGAAGAGAGTTCGAAGGCGCACCGCCCCATCCGCCGTAGCTGTTCCGGGACCGGGACAAACAGGCCGTCAGTGCCCGGCTCTCACGTGCACGCGCGCGCTGGACTCACGTGTCGACGATGATCTTGCGTCCGGTCAAGCCGGCGTCACCCTGGGGACCGCCGATGACGAAGCGGCCCGAGGGCTGGATGTGGTAGATGGTCTTGTCGTCGAGGAGGTTGGCGGGGATGACGGACTTGACGACCTTGTCCATGATCTCCTTCTGGAGTTCCTCGGTCGAGATCTCATCGGCGTGCTGGGTCGAGATGACGACCGTGTCGACGCGGAGGGGCTTGACGGCCCCGTTCGCGAGCTTCTCGTACTCGACAGTGACCTGCGTCTTGGTGTCGGGGCGGAGCCACGGGAGGTTGCTGCGGCGGCACTCGGCGAGCTTGCGGTTGAGCTTGTGCGCGAGGACGAGCGTGAGCGGCATCATCTCGGGCGTCTCGTTCGTCGCGTAGCCGAACCTGCCGGTCTCGTCGAGCGTCAGTGGGGCGCGGGCGAGCGAGCGGAAGTTCGGAAAGCAGCTCGGAAGGGCGCGCACGCACATGATGCCCTGGTCTCCGGCGCCGTGGTCCTCGAGCGAGCCGTGGTCCAGTCCTTGAGCAATGTCAGGGGACTGCTGCTCGATGGCGACGAGAACGTTGCAAGTCTTGTAGTCGAAGCCTTTGTCGGACGAGTCGTACCCGATGCGCTTGATCGTGTCGCGGATGACCTTCTGGTAGTCCACGTGCGCCTTGGTCGTGATCTCGCCAAAGACCATGATGAGACCCGTCTTGGCAGCCGTCTCGCAGGCAACCTTCGACCACGGGTCCTCGGCCAAGCACGCGTCGAGGATCGCATCCGAGACCTGGTCTGCGAGCGGAGCGTGCGATCGCGTCAGTTCGGTTGTCGGCTCCTCGAGCCAATGGACACAACTCACCGCAGATCTTGTCTGTGCACCGGAAGGGCAACAAGGGAAGGCAAGGTCAGCAAGGTCCGTCTCGATGGCCCGGTGGAGAGCTGCTCAGGTCCGCCCGCCCGGCTGCGACACTCCAACCCCACGCTCGAGACAGAGCATGTACCCATCCAGAACCGTCGCCCGCTGGAAAGCGCCGCATTCTGGCAGATGAACGTGGTCGCGGGGGTCGACGAGGCGACGGGCAGGCGCGAGTCGGCCGCCAGACGCCGCGGAACGAGCGGACCCTCCCCAAGTCTCGCCAACACTCCCTGTGCCACGGTCTGTGTCTCCCGCTGGCCCCCAAGACTCGCGACGGAGAAGCCGGGCTCGGCAAGGTCCCTCTCGCACGCAATCCATCCAGCGATGCGCACCGCGCCAACACCGCGCGCCAGGACCTCGCGCAGAGCGCCCATACGAGATGCCAGCGCTGCGATGCCCGATGCTGCCGCGAGCGACCCCACCGAGCGCTGTGTCGAGCCGCGACGAGCTCTCCGAGATGCGAGAACAGGGTGAGAAGCGCACCGGGGTGTCCCTCGCCGACAGACTCGGCTGTGGGCAGTCCGAACAGGTCAGCGCGGCCCAGGGAGGTGGATCAGGACCGCGAACGGGCGCACAAGTGAAAAGGAATGTGTTGGCCATGCTTGTTCGAGCTGGAACGTGTCGAACGAGGCGAGCGAGGACGGCGGCGGCGGCGGGAGCGAGATGCGCGGGTGCAGGCTGCCGTCAGTGTGTGTTCGGGTGCGTAGACGGTGTCGCGGACTGCTCACGGTGTGCGAGGATGCGCGTTGATGGTCGAAGCGAGCGGCTTGCACCATCCGCGAGCGTGAGCGCACTTTTTTGCGCGGCGACATCGCACCAGCAAGCCGGTCCTTCGTGGCGTGGACGTCCCACGTCTGTAGAGCGTACTCGACACTCTCTCCAACTCACAGGAAGCACACGAGGAGAACCTGTCGTCGCCGCGGAATCCCCCTCTCTTCCTGGCTGCACGTGCTGGCCTCGCTCTCGCCACAGACGGCTTCGTAGGGCTCGCTTGTAGCAGCGCCGAGCAGACTCAGGCGGCAGACAGGCCGGGACGCTGGAGCAACGGGTTGGACTCGTGACAAGGCGACAGATCTCTCCATCCTACTCCAACTCGACCCCCCATACTCTCCTCACCACCTCCCCCCTCAGCTTCTCCCTCGCCGGACTTCCAACCACAACCCTCGCCCCGCTCCTCCGTCTCGTCACATCCGCCTCCTTGCGACTCACCTCCCCGTCCGCTCGGTGCGCCTCGACTTCCTCGACGTCCAGTGCGTCGATAGCTGCTGTGCGCAGGGTCAAGCCTGTGCGGGAGGTGAGGGAGGCCGACGAGCGGGAGGAAGCGCGTAGGTCGCGGACTAGCATCCCCCTTGTGATGGCGCCCACCCTGCGCGCGCCGAGCGTCAGCGAGGCGCAATGCCGAGAGGTGACACGTACACTCACGTCTCCACCTCGAAATCGTAGTGCCTCCACGCCCATCCAGGCGCAACCTCGCCCTCCTCCCCGTCCATCCCGAAACCCCTGTCGCTCGCCTCGTTCCGTACCCGGCCATTGCGCGCCCAGTCCATCAGGCAGTACACGACTGTCGGATCATGGAGCTCCATCGCGTCCCCGCCGAAGGAACGCATGATCTCGACTGTCCGTTCGAGGAAGGAGCTGGTGAAGTGCGTTAGGGGCGCTTTTGAAGCCGGATCGGAGGGCGAGCGGGTGTCGGAGAAGGCCGGGTCGACGGCGGATTCGTAGAGTGAGAAGGGCAGGGTCAGGTAGGAGGTCAAGTCGAGAGGGAGGATGTAGAGGTTGGGCAGCGCGAGGGAGAAGATGGTTTGGGCCGCGAATGGGTCGGCGTAGCAGTTGAATTCGGCGACCTGCACGAAACCTCGCAATCAGTTGTGCGTCTGAGCTGACGAGCTGACTGAGCGGCGTCAAACGCACGGGCGAGGTATTCCCCGGATGCTCCACCGCCCCTCCCATGCTCATGATTACCCCAAACTTGCTCAGCGCTGACTCGCGCATCTTGCCCTCTTGTACCGTCGCGCGATGTAGCTGCGCCAAGGAAGTGAGCGGTCCGAGGGCGACGTAGGCGATCGATTGGGGTCGGTGACGGGAGAGAAGGAAGGAGACGCCTTCGAGGGCGGGGGTTGCGGCGTTGAAGGTGTAGAGGGAGGAGGTGTGCGAGGAGGGAGGCGTCAAGTCCGGATGGCGGGTTGCGGCGTCCCCCAGGCCGTCCTGCGCCAGACCCCGGGTGAGCGGGAGTACCGAAAGCGAAACGAAGCGAACGGACGCACCTTCCCGTGAAAGTACTTGGCCGTCACTGCCTCTCCCTCTATCGGCCCCTCACTGCCCAAGTAAACCTCAATCGGCCCAGCACCCCATTTCTTCCTCCAAGCCCGGTCCACGTTACAGTACCTCTGCCTCTCCCTCCCCGTCTGATCCGCGTCTAGTTGTCGTTCGAGCGCATAGAAGAGTTTCTGGAGGTTTGTAGAGGCGGAGGAGAGCGTGCAGTTGCCGTGCGTGAGGGTGATGGAGAGGACGAGGAGGTGAGGGGAGGAGAGGGCGAGGAGAAGCGCGAGGACGTCGTCGACGCCTGGATCGGTGTCTCTGCGAGTGCAGACTGCGTCAGCTACTCGGACATGTAGAAAAGGGCGGAGGACGGGTGCACATGATGCAGGGAACGGGTGTTTTGTCGTGGGTCATGGTCTGCGACGATGCGCGCGGTTTCAACGACGCTTCGTCAAGGGCATGCACTGGACTCACCGAAGTCGTCTACAAATCGAGCGAGAGGTTCAGCCCAGTCTAGCGAGTGCAAGATGACCGGACGGGAATGACGGGGCGAGGGAAGGTCTCGATGAGGAGAAGGTGCGAGAGCCAGCAACAGGAACGAACCGGTACACAAACACTATTTGAAGGCGTAGCGGGTGTCCAACCCACTTCAGCAGGCACGCGACGAGCAGAGGTGGCTGCAAAAGGTCAAGAGAGACTCGCTGAGTTGGTTGACCTCCTACCCGCTGCAGCACCCGCAGGCTGCCCCGCTTGGACAAGCACTCGGCTGCTAGAGGTTCCAAGCTGCCATGACTGTCCCCCCAGCAAGTCCCGCCGCCGCTCGCGCGCTGTACCGCTCACTCCTTCGGGTCGCGATGAGGATGCCAGACGACCACCGCAGGGCGTTCGTGGTGCACAGGGCAAGGTACGTCGGTCAGGCAGCTCTTGTGGACCCTGGACAGGCTGCTTGAAGCGAACTGGCTGCTGGGTTTGGCGGTTCGAGCCTTTGAAGCGAGGATGGGCGGTGCAGGGTGGTCGTTTGCGTTGCGCAAGGGCTCGCACGGGGAATCGGGCCTTTGGCATGCCTCTACAGACTCTGTAGCAGGTTGAGTCGTGCGAGGGAGGCTTTGAACCTGGGATGCCGGCTGCGACGGACCGAACGCTGACTCCCTTCCTCTCTTGCCTCGCATCGCAGGTCAGAAAACGACAAGTCTCGCTCGCTTACTTCGCAAGACGATATCACGGCTCGACTGCTGGAGGGCGAGATCTACCGGGACCAGCTCGAGGTGCGTCGCGGAGCGTGCTTGTCGTTGAGACTCTGCCTCGGCAGCGAGATTGACTCCTTGCGCCTTTTCGATATCCGCAGCTCCAAGCAGACCACCTTTCTGCGCTCGCCAGGCAGCAGACTCTGATCCCCGTGGACTTGCGCTCGTCCTCCGGTCACCCTTCTTCCCCTCCTCCGCCTTCTCCCCCTTCGCCACACCCTTCCACATCCTCGCATTCCCGAGTCGGTCCTTCGCGACCATCACGACCACCCCGTCCAGCCCGGCTCTCTCAGCCAACCTCCACGGACCAGCCAGACGCCCTCTCTCCGCCCTCTTCACCGCCTTCAGACCGTCGCAAACTCCTACGCGCCATCTCAGCCCGCAACTCGCAATCTCGCGTCCTCGGTGTACGACGAAATCGATTCATGGAGGGTCCTGAGCCGAGCTGGATCAAGCGGAAGAGGGAGGAGGAGCAGAAGGCAGGTGGGAAGTCGGCGTGAGGCGGGAGCGGCGGCACCTTAGCTGGTTCGGCGGCACATTTCTCGCCTCTGCAGCGCGTTCGAGGTCGAGATACGACAGCCATGACGAGCTGGCCAAGCAGCTCACCCGTCGTTGACGACGAAACTGGCCCGACCACTCTCGCCCGGCTCGCCACAACGCGATCGACCAACTCCGCCGGCTGCTGGCTGCAGCAGCAGTCGGCCCCGGTCTTCCGCGCGTCGCTGGACTTCGATGCTGGCGGAAGCGAGCGATGCAGGCTATCGACGAGCTTCGACGGAGTGACGAAACGCCGGCGAGCGAGCGAAGTGCGGTTGACCGCGCACCGGACTCTGCTGAACTCGAGCGCGACGAGAAGGGCGAGGTGGGCGAGCGAGTGGAAGATCAGGCTGGACGAGGACGCAAGGGATGGGGTTCTGGTTCATCTACCTCTCGCTGCTGTTGGCGACGTTTGAAGCGGCAGTCAAGCAGGCCGGTGCGTTCGTCGGCTCCTCCGCCCAACTCGAACACCGCTGACGTTGCACCTATGTTTGCAGCGCTCTCGACTGCTCTACCGACCATCGCCGACGACCTGCACTCGACGAGTCCCTCCTTGATTTTCAGAGCGCCCATGATCGCCTCGGCCGCCGCCATCCCTTGGTCCGGCGGACGGATGCCGGCCTGTCATGCTCGCTGGGCTAGGCCTCTTCACTCGGGTCGATCGTCGGCGGCGCGGCAAAGAACATGACGACGATGCAGGCCGGTCGAGGTGGGGCGAGGCATCGTTCTTCTCGCTGGCTTTCGACTGACCCGTGCGCTCGCCGCAGGCATCCAGGGCGCAGGCGCACGCGTCATCTTGCCATCGTCGAGATCATCCTCTCTGAAGTGGTCCCTCTATCGGAGGGCGGCGTCTACCAAGCCGGATTCAGCGCGACTTGGAGTTTCGCGAGCGCAACTCGCCCGCTCATCGGTGGCGCATTCGCCTCCTTTGACTACAAATGGTTGGTCTGGATCAACCCAATTATGTCGCTACCGATCGCGCTCTGCTGCGTTTGGCTCATGAAGCTCAAGGGTTCCGAGGACAACATGCGCGAGAAGCTGGGCAAGATGGACTGGTGCGCTGCGCTCACTCACACCGCATCCAAATGTCTGTTGACACCCTCGACGACCCGCAAGATCGGCAATCTCGTCTTCATTCACTCGATGAGCGTCCTCATCCTCGGTATCGTCGAGGGCGGCGTCGACCACCCCTGGCAGTCTGCGCACACCATCGCCACGATCCTCTGCGGAGCTGCAGGGCTCCTCGCGTGGTCCTTCATTGAGAAGCACTGGGTTAAGCACCCGACCGTCCCTTTCGCTGCGATACTCAACAAGACGAGCTTGATCGGGTTCGCTACGACCGTCCTGCACGGCATCGTCACGATGTGTGTGTACTACCTGTGGTGCGTCGCTCAGCGTTTCGCCGCCACTCGGGGTTGAGGCTGACGAGCCGGATCCCAGGCCCGCCTACTTCCAACCTGCCAAGGCAGCTACCGAGGCGACTTCGACGGCGGAATGGGTCCTGATGTCTGTCACCTTTTTGTCTTCTCACACACAACCAATTCGAGCTGACACAGTTTTATCGCCACAGTCCGATGGTCGTCGCGCCCGGATTCGGCATCGTCTACGCCTCAAACGTCTTCCCTGTCCTCGCACCTCTTCTCCCCGATCTCGCCGGCCAAGCTCTTGCTTTCCAGATGCTCGTGCGCACGCTTAGCATTGTCCTCGTGCACATCGATCGGTCGTCCAACCTTTCTTACGCTGGCAGGACATGCGCTGACGCTGCCGCGAACAGGTCTGACCGTCAGTCATCACGAACGGTCTGGAGAAGCACCTTCCGCGAACCTACCTCGACATGGTTCCGGACGGAGTTGCAGGCGCTCAGTCATCCATCCCGCTCATCCGTATTCTGTTCGTCTTAACCCCCTATGTCCATCGACGCCCGAAGCGAGCTGACCTTGAGGCCGACTTTGCAGCAATGAGTCGCTCAAGACGGAAGTCCGGCACGCGGTCGCGCACCGCCTGGCTCGTCATGATTCCATTCGTGCGTTGCGTCCGCTTCCGCTCGCAGCTGGCAACCTTTCGCTCACCCGGGATTTTCGACAGGCCGGCTTCGCTCTCGTGCTCTCGTTCTTGGTGGATGCACTTCCGCTCAATACCACCAAGGATGAGGTATGCTCCAGAACACTGTGCTCTTGCGTATGCTCACCCTCTCATGTCTTGCAGAATTTCGGTTTCAAGCAGAAGGAGGGCTCGCGGGACGACCTCGAGGTTCTGCGCCACAGGGACCGTCAGCTGAACCCGACCCCGGAAGAAGCGAGGGCCCGAAACTCACCCGTACCCGTCCTTCATCTGCAAGAGTTTCGGCCTAATCCGGTCGAAGAATTCTGCGGGTGCCGCTGCCTTGAAGCGTTTGGCCGCCACGTCCCAGAACTTCTCGTGTGCTTTGAGCCGAAGAGGACGACGGCGAGGGATGACCGGGTGTTGACGGGGTAGGGAGCGTGCTTGACCGCGGTCTGAACGATCTCGACAATCTGTACCGAATGAAAGAGCGTTAGACGATATGGGTTGACGCGTCAGAGAGAACGAAGGACGCACCTTCTCGTCGGCGATTGGTGACAACGTGGCGAGGCTGCAGAGCGAGCGGCGGCACTGCACGGCGGCGAGGAAGGCGCCTCTCGAAAGAGACGCAGGTTTGACGGGGGCGACGGTCATGTTGGGTACGGCGAAAGTCGAGAAGAGCGAAGCGTCGGGCGGAAGCGAGAAAGGTGTGTAGAAAACTGCGAGCGGGGCAAGCAGGAGAGGAAGCGCGAGTGTGAAGCGAGAAGGAGAAGACAGCGAGTGCAGTCGAGAGAGAAAACAAGAGAGCATGGCGTGCGGAAAGATAAGCTTGTTCGCCGGCCGCAGTTGAGTGGGAGGAGCTGACACGATCCCGCGTCGAGCGCTTATTGAGACAACAAAGCTTCGTGATCACGCAATGTCAGCGCTCACAGCAGCGCGATAAGCATCGACAACTTAGGAGGAGGAGACGCGCACCAGGTCACAGGTCAGCCAGCGGAGCGAGCGGCGGAAGATTACGGCCGAGAAAAGATCGTGAGCGCGCGCGTCAGGGGGTAACGTGGCGTCTATTACTGCATGCCGGACAGCTTCGTCTGTACATTCTTTGCTAGTGTCGTGAGGGGATCCGCGCTGTCGACAATCGTCCTTGCGCGGGCGGGTGTCGAATCAAAACTGCCAGCGAAGACGGCCTGTCAGCGAATGCGCAATTTCTTGGACGATTGTTCGAGAACGCACCTTGGACAAGTCGCGGCCGAAGAGCGACCGCTTGACCCAGTCCACCATGAGGAGGCACCGCTGGCGGATCGTGACCGACGTCGAGAGGTAGACGCTGCGCCATAGGTACATCGCTGCGAGCAGGCGACAGTGTCAGCGAGCTCTTCGCGCGCGGAGGAGAGAGACGCCTGATGCGCACCTGCAAGACCGCCTGCGAACGTGAGGCCGGGGAAGTCGAAGACGGCGCTGTTGCCGATGTAGGCCAGCGATCCCACTGCGAGGCAGGAAAAGCGTTAGCTCTTGCGTACGGACGATGTAGGGGCACGAGACGCGACGCACTGTGCTTGTAATTGAAGGGTTCGTACAGCATGTCATCAGGGTCATCGTAAACGCCGTTGTCGATCGCGACACGGGCATCGTGTTGCTTCGCGAGAACGTTGAGCTTCTTGGCGAGGTAGACGCCTTCCTGCTCGGCGACCTGCGCCGTGGCCGGGAAAGCGGTGATCTTGCGCGAGACGTCGATGAAAAGGTCCGCGAGCTCGTTCAGCCCGAGCGCGCCTTTGCCGTCGGCGTACCGCTTGAAGATGTCCCTGCGAGAGTGAGCTTCGTGAGTGCCGCCCGCAGCGAGCGCGGAACAGGCGGAGCGCACTCGATCTTGCCAAAGTGCTTCTCCGACGGCGGGAAGCGGCGCTTGACGACCTGGGAAAGGGAAGAGCGCAGTCAGTCTTTCGCGAGCTCTTCGAGGCCGTAGGGACTACATCGGAGGAGGAGTCCCGGACCCAAGCCGAAGCGATACGACTCACGCGCATCATCTTCTTGAACTCGCGCTCGTCAATCACGCCATCCTTGTTCTCGTCGCACCTCGTCACAACGTCAAGCAAGTGGTCGACAAGCCTCGTCTCGATCGTCGCACAGTCGCCGATCGCGTAGACGGTTCCGAGCGGCGCGCCGATCACGCGCAGGTGGGAGTCGACTTCGATGGCGTGCTTGTGGTACTGGTTTGGGAGGAGCGCGGCGACGCGTTGCGTGAACGGGTTCATGGCTACGCGTGGGGATGCAGATCAGTCGCTTGTAGGGTCATATTGAGCAGGCCATCCCGCCGACACGCTCATTGCGCCAGCGAGACAGCCACCTCTCGCCTTCCGACGACCGACTCACCAATGCCCGTACTCCACAGCGTAAACCCACTGTCGATCTCATGCTCCGTCGTCTCGCCCGTCTTCGGATCCTTGGTCGTGTAAACCACCGTCGTGGGCGTGACCTCCTTGACGCGCGCGTTGAGGATCGTGTCGATCTCGTGGCGTCGGAAATGTTCCTGTCCGTCGGGCAAGTCGTCGAGAGAGAAAGAGGGGGACCGAGAAGCGCGAGAAGGACAAGTCAGCTTCCTCCTCGTCGCGCAAAGTCTCGTCCCGGCTCCTCCCCTCGACGGCGCGAACAGGCGAAAACGCACCTCGGCGTACTCGGATATCTTCTCGGAGTACGTGTTGAGGATGTGGTCGCGCGATTGGATCAGACTGACCCTGATCTCGTCGCGGAGAAGACCGGGCATGTCTGCGCGAGAGTGGAGCGAGAATGAGCGCACTCAGGGTTTGGACGCCATCTACCTCGAGGGTGGATATTCGCCCGGGTGAACGCGAAGAGAGCGAGGGCGAGCGCCCACTCACACGACATGACATCCTCGTTGACCATCTCCCACAACTCGCTCGCAAACTCGACGCCGGTCGGTCCACCACCGCACACGACAAAGCTCAACAGCTTCTTCCTCTCCTCCTGGTCCGTGCTGGGTAACGCAGCCTTCTCCAAATTGTCCATCACGCGCCGCCGGATCGCCTGTGCGTCTCGCACCGTCTTGAGTTGAAAACAGTTTTCAAGGCCGGGAACGCCGTGGGTGCTGTTGACAGAACCGCAGGCGATCACGAGCTTGTCGTAGGGGAGGTAGAACGTTTCTTCGTCGCCTGGGCACGCGACTTCGAGGAGGCGCTCGGAAAAGTCGACGTCGACGGCGCTGCAACCGCGAGCGAATGTGCGCGAGAGTCAGCGCGTGAAAATTCTACACGAACACAGACCGGACTGGATACAGAACAGCCGCTTGACTGCCCGTTGCTGTTAGAGCAAAGTTGCGAAGCGCCACTCACCGTCCGTACAAGAAGTGACCCGACACCCGCGCGATGATCTTCCTCAAGGGCTCGACCAAGCTCCGCACCTCGACCGTTCCGACCGTCGCCGAGGCTATGCGAGGGCACGATGTGAGCCGAGGTAGCTAATGACGGAGCGAAGCGAACCGCAGAGTTTGTCCGCGATCTGGAGAGACTGGCGATCGGCAGACGTACGCAACAAGGGATGGAAGAGGAAGAAGTCTGCGCGCGCGTGAGAATGGCGTCAGTACAGCGCACAGCGGAGCAGGAGGAAGAGCGAGCGTAGCCGGTCGTGCGACACTACCAGAAGTCAAGACTCACTGTCAGGCGAGACGACCGTAACGTGCCACGCTCCAGGGTCCAGGTTCTGCAATATGCCAACAGACTGCGGAGCAGAAGACAAGAGTAGAGGAGGTCAGCTGTCGTTCCGGTTTTCGAAGCATCTCCCGGATCCCAAAGGTATGTTAGTCGTCCGCCCTGCTTCTGCGACCGCGGTCTGCGACGATGACACTCACGCCCCATCCTCCGCCGACGATGACGAGCCGCTTCTTGTTGCGCGCATGGGCGACTCGCTCATCGAGGTCGTCGATGAGAGCCGCCGCGACCTTCAAGTTCTTCTTGCCTCCTCGCTCGGGCCTGAGGGCGACGGGGTCGACGGGGACTCGCGCAGCGAGCGGGCGTTGGTACGTCGATGCGTCGTAGGCCCAGAGACCGAGGAGGGCGACTCCGAGCGATCCGCCGACGACAAACGGCGCAGCGAGGACGGCAAAGACGCGGGGGTGTCTGCGGTAGAACGGTTGCCACCCTGGGGGCTTCTGTGCGCGGGAAAAGAGGGTGCGCTTCGGTGCGAGGTTGCGAGACGGTGTGAAGAACGAGGGCGTCGCGTGAGGGCGTGCGAGCGCGCGCGCGACGGTGGGGCGTGGCAGGGGCATCCTGTGCGACGTTGTCTCGCTGTAGCAGTCGCCGGAACAGTCGACAGCAGCAGACGACGGCGAGCACAGACGAGTGAACGCTGCGCGATGACGAAGGAGAGGTGCCGGCCGAACACCCGCCGAACACCCGCTAATCGACTCCTTACAACGCAATTCGTATTCGCGTATTCGAGTCGTATTCGCTCCGGATTCGTATGCAGCCTATTACAACATTACACCGCGGGGCTAATCAGCTCGCGCACCCTCCGCACGCCGCCCACTCTCGCTTCGTTCGACCGGGCGACGCGTGCTGCTGCCCGGCGCACTGCCAGGGGACCGCCCCGCCCAGCTGCGCCGCCCCAGCTTCTCCCCGTCCTCTCGCTCTCCCCTCCTCTCCTCCCCACATCGCTGCGACCACGTCCAGTCCCACGGCCTGCGCATGTCGCCCGAAACGCCGCGGATACGACCGTACGTGCTGTTGCCAGGCGCACGCGACACCGGCGGGCGGGACGGTTCGAAGGTGTGCTCGTTACCGTTTCCTCCGTGTCGTCTTCCGGACTGACAACTTGCCCGCAGTGGAGACGCCGACATACCTTCCTCTTGCTCGTCTGCGTCAGCGCACTCGTGTGGCTCGTCCAGCGACATCGGGGCGCGAACCGGATCCCGTTCCACGTCCCCGTCGCCGCGCCAGAACGAAACTCGTCGTTCTCGCCGACCCTCGGACGCAAAATCCCGCCGTATGTTCACTACGGTACGCATACCAGCCGCTTTCAATGTCGCGAGACGTGCTGAACCAGTGTCCCGGCGCAGTCTACGGCCTCGCCCCCGATTTCGGCGGCAAACCCTTCAACTTCATCCACTACGTCTGCCTCACCTCGGCCCTCGACGTCCTCCGCCCCGAACGAATCTACTTCCACTACCTCTACGAACCCGACACGTTCTACTGGCGCGAGTTCGTCCGGAATGTCGAGCAGAGCGGGACGACGACGTTGGAGATGGTGAGAGAGAGGGATGTGAAAGAGGTGTTTGGGAACGAGGTGGAGCATTTCGCGCACAAGGCGGACGTGTTGCGCTTGGAGGCGCTGAGGGACCACGGAGGCGTGTATCTGGATGTCGATGTCCTCGTCGTGCGAGGTGAGTTTGGCACCTCCACAAGGTCCGCTCAGCTTGTCCGCATCGCCAGGCGAACTCGAACTGATTCTTCGTGTTGCTGCACACCCACACCCACAGACCTCAACCCGCTCTATCGCCACGACACTGTGATGGGCATGGAGTCCCAGCCAAACCTCGACCCCTCCCTCCCTCCCTCCGGCCTCTGCAACGCCGTCATCCTCGCCAAACCCTACGCGAGCTTCATCAGTGCGTGAAGGTCCTTTCTCTGGACCTGTGAACAAGCTGACAGGTTCGGAGCGCAGCGAGATGGCTGGATACGTATCGCACTTTCGACAAGAATCAGTGGGCGAAGCATAGCGTGACAACGCCGTGGGTGAGCAGGTCCTCCTTTTCCCCCGTTCCGAGCATGTGTAGCGGGGCTCGAGACTGACGGGCTGGGTCGGCTTCGGGTGCGCAGGACCTCGCGCGAGCGTATCCGACCGAGATCACCGTCCTCAACAAGTTTGCTTTCTTCTGGCCCATCTGGTGCGCTGCACTAAACACACTCTTCTCAAGTCGGTCACCGATGCTCACTCGCATCGCAGGGACGACGACTCCCTCCGGATGATCCACCGCTCGCTCTCCTTCTCCTTCCACTCACCTCATCCACTCGCTCCGACTCGCGACCTCCCCTTCACGTGCCACCTCTGGGAATCTGCCTCCTACGAACGCTACCTCTCCCCTTACGACCCTGACCGCATTCACAACAGGGGAAAGAAGGTTGGGAAGGAGAGGGAGGAGGATGGAGCGAGCGACGAGAATAGTTTCTCGAGAGAGGCGAGGAGGTTCGTTAGTGAGGGGTTCAGGAAAAGGTGGAGGGAGGCCAGGGAGAGGGGGGAGGTCGATAGGTAGACGGCGGCGGAAGGAACTAGAGACGCGCGAGGACTGGGAGACGCTCGATCCCCCTCGCCTGTCGTTCGTCTTTCTGCAACTGGCACTGGAAGAGAGTGTACCTGAGATTGTATATCCGCCGCTGGGAGGCCAAAAGACGGCCGTCGCCATCTCGACTTTGCCTTCATCGCTTCGATTGGACTTTGCCCTCATCTCGCCCACTTCTCTCCGCTCCCCTCGCTCATTTGGCTCCGTTGGCAGCTTCGAACACTTGGAACATTCTCTCCTTCGCCTGCTAGCTCTCACGCCAGCCTCATAGAGCCGCCGGCGGGTCGAGGCAGCTTCGAGAGGTGAAACAGCATGGAGCGACGTCTCGAGCGGTGAGCGCGCCTCGTGGGACCGCGAGACTGCACTGAGTGACACCCGGCTTGCACTCGCAGCGTCAAGCGCTTCGAATCGCTCCTCAAGCCGTTCGACCCCGCTCCACCGCCCATCAGCCTCATCGCAGCCTCGAGCGAGGGGCCCGCAACAGGCGCAGAGGGGGCTGAGGCGGCGCCGGCGAAGGGTCCTGGGAGTGCCGAAGCGTGGAGGAAAGATGAGCTGCGCAGGCTTTGCGGAGAGGGTGCGTTCACTTCTCCTCCTCGCTCGGAACTTGCGTCGGGAGGTGGGGATGGGCGTGAGAATGTGCAAACAGGCTTCCTCGTGAGTACTGACATGGCCACGACATGCAGGGATTCCCGACGAACCCGCCTCCCTCCGTCCAGCAGCCTGGCATTTCCTCCTCAACCTCGCGCCAACTCCCTCGCTCCTCGACCAATATCGCTCTTTTCTCTCCGAAGTCGACTCGCGCATCTCGGCTCTACCACCTCCGAAACCCCGACAACCGCTCGACAGGTACGACAGGCTGTTGCGAGAGATTGAGAGGGATGTCGAACGGACGTTTGGGACGCTCGCTTGGTTCGGGGCGGAGGTAAGGCAGGAAGAGGCGGATGAGGAGCATGCGGTGTGCTACAGGCTGGAGCTGCTCGACGAGGTCGACCGTCAGGAGGCTAGTGACTTGGCTGCGGAAGGTAAGGCAGGCGACGAAGGTGGGTCGGGAAAGAAAACGGACGAGGCGGCGGACGCATCGCCGGCGAGTGCTTCAGCTCCTTCCACGGCCCGACAACGACCTTGTACTCGCCGCGATGCCCTGCTGCGTCCTCTCTTCGTCCACGCATTTCTCAACCCGGGCGTGTCGTTCGTCCAGGGCATGTCTTACCTCGCCGCCATCTTCTACTACGTCTTCTCCTCCTCTCCACACTCGGACGATGACTCTTCCCCACCCACCCTGCTCGAAATTGAAGCGACCACCTTCTTCGCCCTCGGCGCCCTCCTCTCGCAACTCCGCGATCTCTACCTCCCAACTCTCGACAACCTCTCCTCCCCGCCTCTCGCTGCACCTTCGCCCACAGCGACCGGTCTCGGCGCGACCGTAGCGAGGTTCAGCTCGCTCTTGCTCGTTATCGACCCGCCTGTTGCGGATGCGCTTGATAGGAAGCGCGTCGACATGAGCGGATTGGTTATGCGGTGGCTGACGACCATGTTTGCGACCGAGGTAGGTGCCGGCAAGTCGTGCCTGCTGTGACAGCCCGCTGACTCCGCGTCGCGCAGTTTCCCTTGCCGGATGTTCTGCGAGTCTGGGAGTGCGTTCTCTTCGCTCGCTCTCAGACGTATGCCTGTTGACCATCACTCGCATCGCAGCCGAATACTCTCACTATACCGACCCGAAGGAGAACAGCCGTCTAGCGAGGCGCTGTCGCCGGTTCTCGGTCACCTCGTCGACGTCTGCCTTGCGGTGGTCCAGCTCGAACGGCAGACGATCCTCTCGCCTTTCGCGGTACGTCTACCGTCTCCTCACCGCTGAGCGATTCATCAGTGACGTCACTCTCATCGGGCAGAAATTCCCGAAGATTCTCGGCGTCTTGCAAGAGCTGCCAATCGAGGGCGAGGACATCGACCGCCTGCTGCAGAAAGCGCGGGAGGCTCGGGACCGACGCTTGGGTCGCGCGAAGCGGACGAGTGTCACCTCATCGGTGGGCAGCAACCGCACTTCAGTCATCGGAGGACTCAGCAAGAAATCCTGGTGGTCCTCGTCGCCGGCCAAGACGGACGTCCCGACCGCTGTTGCCGACTTTGAGCTCGACGAGCGGTCTTCCGCCGCCGGTAGCAACGCTTCACGACCATCCCGCTTCGGCTACGGCTCGCTCGCCTTCTCCTCGCCCCGCTCGTCGCAAGCCGACATGGCCGACAACGTTACCGTCGTCGAGGGCAGGGTCCTCCCGCCTCCGCCCGCTCGCATTGACCAACAGCCGACGATTGCCTCGCTAATCGAGCAGGAGCTGCGGTCGACAGACAAGCAGGCGGACGAGGAGGATTACCCCTTCGAGGACGAGGAGGACGGGGCGGACGAAGGGCCAGCGATCCATCGTCGCATGGCGTCCGGATGGGGCGGGCTGAAGTCGTCCCTATCGCGCTTTGCGGCTTCAGACACCGCCGCCGCCCTGCAGAAGCGCGCGACGAACCTCCAGCTCGCAGCTGCCCATTCCGCCTCTACCGCCTCTACTCGCTTCTCGACTTCGGACGCCGCCGCCGCGCTGTTCAAAGCCCAGTCAAACGCTGCGGCGAAGGCACAAGTCCTACGGGAGCAGCTCGCCGAGCAAGGACCCAACCGTCTCTCCAAGATCAAGGAGGCGGCGACAGGCGCGAGCGGACGCTTGCTAGCGTCGACAGGCTCAGAGCGAGGCGGCGAGTGGCGGCCTGGAAGCCCGCGCGAGACGCCTTTTACGCCGCCCGGTCACCCCGGCGACATCTCGCCTCTTTCGTCGCCTCGGATCAGCTCGATCGACATGGGTCGCTCGCCGAGCGGTGGTCCGAAACCGCTGCTCCTCTCCCGTTCGGTAAGACGAGCGCAGAACTCGTCGGAGGACTCCACTGGTTTCGCCCGCTCACCGTCTTCGTCGCCTATCATCACCCGAACCGGTCAGCTTCTCTCGCCCGACATCTCGATCCCACCCCTCTCTCGCTCTCCGTCTCGCGGCGCTACACATGGACGAAGCGCATCGCAATTTGACACGCCGCCGCGTACATCAGCTTCCGCCTTTCGACCTCGCTCGTCTTCCTCGTCAACTGCACAAGCGCCACCTGGCTACCCCTTGCTGGACGAGGACAGCCCGATCCAGTCGAGGCGGGTGCAGGATGAGGCGAACGGGTTAAGGCGGGGGTACGGCAAGGTGCGAGACGTCAAAGACGGTACAGGTGCTCGACCGGCCGACGGAGGTCGCGGATGGGCGTTGTCTGACACGCCTGCACAGTCGTCCCCATCCGTCGCGACTGCATCTTTGTTGAAGCTTGACCTGCGCACCGACCAGTGCGCGGCCAGTCTCAGCCCGTCCTCCTCAACCGCCATCTCTCGCATCTTCCCCCACGACTCGGCTGGACCGAGCGAAGCACCTTTCGTACCGCCTTCCGAAAACCCGTTCCAGCCGCCCATCGCCGACAAATCGCTCCTGACAGCGGACGGGGAAGACGAGGGCGAGTTCCTGACACCGTCCGAAGGTCGATCCGCCGAAACGAGTCCGACTCGCCAGCGACTTCCACCGCGCGGCTCATCCCTCGCCACCTCACAAGGACTATCACCCACCTCTTCCGCCCTTCCTCCACCTCGCGTCTCGTCCCATTCCTCCTCTGTCCCGCCGTCCGCCTCTTCACCTTCGCACGACGTGAACCCTGCCGCGACTGCCGACGACACCATTACAACCTCTCCTACTGGCACCCTCTCACGCTCCAAGATCGTCCGACGACCCGCAGCGCACCGAAAGCGCACCTCTCGCTCATCCGTCGCCTCCGCCAGCGTCGACCTGAACGGACCCGAAGCGCGCCGACTCGCGAGCGAGTTTCTCGTGCGGAGCGGATCGTCAAGATCCACGCGTGAGGGCGAGCACAGGCGCGCGGCGAGCGATGCGAGGATGAGTGTGGGCGACTTTGACGAGAGCGGCTTCCTCGACGCGTACGGCGGCGAGTACGAAGACGAGCAGCAGCGGTAGATTCACCTGTACCTCGCTCGCATTTATAGACACTCTGTGTGTATCGCTGTGATTACCCATTGTTCTACGACAACATTGTGCGCGGGTGTGGAGTCTACTTCGACGCGAGGAGTCTTTGCGCGTCTTTCCAGACCGGCAGGAGGTCCGTCAGGCTGGGGAGGATTGACTGTGGTTGTTGCAGCGTCAGCTTGTCGGTCGATAGAGTGGCAAATCGGAGCGCGCACCGGGAAGACGACGAATACCTGTCTCTCTTCTGCTTCCGCTCCGCTCTTCCCCTTCGCGACGACAGCCAGGTAATGCCGCCCACCAGCGCCTGGTAGTCCTTCGTTCAGGATGATTTTATCGATGCGTTCAAGCGGAATGAGGTGCGTTTTGCGAGAGGAGCGGAAGGTCGGACGGTGTGCGGAAGTGAAGGGGAGGGTGATATGACAGGCTGTACCTGAGGCGAGCTGGATACCCAGAGAGGGGAAGAGCTCGAACGTCTCTGCGTGGTGTAGGGCGTCAGTATATCGAGACGGCAGTTACGAGCAAGCCAAAGCCGAGGGAGTCTTGGAGGCCATAGCGTGATCATAAGTGCAAGAGTGCGCGGCGAAAGTGAAAGACGCTCACCCTCACGAGACGAGCGAACGCAGAAAGCGAGAGAGACCAGAACGACGAGAGCGGCTGTCGTCCCTCGCCGCTGGACCGGATGCCAGGGTCAGCCAAGGGCCCCGTACAAGCCCAGCGGACGTCCCCGGGAAGCATTGTACGCACGCTCTCGTCCGCGGCCGTTGTCAGGCCGAGCGAGACGACGAGGAGAACGAGCGACCACATCACGCTGGGGGCTGTCGCGGCCGTGTAGCAGGAGTTCGTGATGCCGTTGTCAGTCCGTCTGAGTGTATGGCGCGCCATTCTGGCGACGGGCGACGAGTGACACTCGCGCAGCTCATCCGCTTGTCTCTCTCGCTCGACCACAACGGCGACAATGCGCATTCTTGCGCTCTTTGCCGCGCTGTGTGCTTTGCTATGCACACTCGCATTCGCTGAACCCGCTCCGGCACTCAAGGACTCGCCCGCACTCGCCCAAGGACCGCGTCGGGCCCTCGCGTTCGGCAGACCCGCCGACGAGCGCAGGGACGCAGGCGGTGCGAGGAAGGCCGACGGGGCGGACGGTAACACGGTCAACTACGTGCGTGTCGCTTTCTCTGGCTCCCTCGTTGATTCGGGTCAGCCATTGGACGGTGTCCGAGGTCGCGGGAATGTGGAGCCGGAGACATTGTGCGGTCGTCAGGCGGGCGGGGAGCTTGGGAGTGTGGCAGAGGCGGTCACATGCTGCTGTATGCGTCACCGGGAGCGCGGCAGGGTCATCAACGGCCGAGGAGACCGGGTCGAATTGTGGCAATTGCTTTCGTCTCTACGGCGCGTGAGCTACCGCGGCTTTGCCTCCGCCGGAGGTCTGCGTACGTGTGGAGCGCGAGTTAATACACGTGCGAGCGGGGTCCTGCGCGCTGGCAGCAGAAGACGAGATGATTCAGCTGGCTTCCACTCATCTCGAACGCTTGCTGACCTCCTACATTCCGTTCGCAGCTCGTCACGCTCGACCGGTCAATCACGAACGTTGCCAAAGACAAGATCCTCGATGCATTGCTGCGGATGGGTGCGGTCGTGAAGCAGGAATACAACTACCGCGTGCGTTCTGCTTCTACCCTCCATGTGTCGCGGCTCGAGCGTCACTCTCTCAGTTGCTTGTGCGCGTCGTACATCAACAGGGCGCCAGGAGCTGTACAGGAGGAGCTGACCTGTTTCCTGCAATGCACTGCAGGTCTACAAGGGCGTCCTCTTCTCCATCCCCTTGTCGCGTGACAAAGGCCTCACAGTGTGGGAAACAGCTCTGACAAAGCAGGAGGGTGTCAAGTACGTCGAGAAGGACCAGGAGATGCGCGCTAACTTGTCATAGTCTCGCGGGTCAAGGACCGCTCGGTTGTGTTTCTCGCTGTTGTACTTGCCTTCAAACCTGTAACTTCGAGTCTACAGCATGTTAACGAGACCTGCCTCGGGTTATTGAGCAAGTAGCTCGCAAAGCTGGTAAAGTCGCTCTGATCGGTGATCGTGAGGGTACCGGTGGTCTTGTAGTCAGGAACACCTTTGTAAGGCTCACGCCTCACTCACGCCTTCGAGCGCGGTAGCTCCGTCCCAAGATAGCGAAGACCGTGTATTTCTCCGTCCCGGGTATGGATGAGGCGTAGAGAGAGAAGAGTGTTGATGATGGAGTAGAAATGAGAGGGCGGGCGGGCGTCGTCAAGCGAGGCGAGAGAAGTCGACTCGCAGGATGGAAGCAGCGATAGCAGGGTCGGACCGGATGTAGATCTCCCACGCATTGGATGACCAGCGCCCGCACCGCTTGATGACTTCCGGGTGCACCCCAAGCGAAGCCAGGTGCGTTGCACCGCCAGCACGCAGGCTGTGACCTGTGCATCCTGGGGCGAAGACGGCTAGTCGAGAGGTGAAGAAGGCGCGCGGCGGAGGAAGGGCGTCGCTTCGGGTGAAGAGGTAGGGATGGTTGGGGAAGAGCGAGTCGCGCCTTTTGAGGTAGAGACAGAAGACTTTGACGCAATCAAAGTCGTCAATGCCGTTCTCGGAGATGATGGATATGGTGGCGCCCTGCCAGAAATAATCCTGCTTGTCGTACGGAAGAAAGAACGAGAACGCGTGAAAGGCTCTCTTTGAGAAGCCTCACTGCTCGAGCGACAGAAGAGGAACCGCGTGTATTGCTGGTTCTATCTATCAGCGAGAGCGTGAAGTATACAACGCGAGAGAGCACACCTGGTTCTATCTATCAGCGAGAGCGTGAAGAGAGAAAACAAAATGTGGTGTGTGCTCAAGTCCCCAACTCCGTCCGTCCACTTCCGAATCCCCCGATCCCCGACTGTGGTCACCGAACTCCGTTCCTCCGCTTGACTCCACTCGTCACGTGACTTCCTCACGTGACCTCCTCCGGTCCTCCACTTGCCCGCTCGTCACGTGACTTCCTCACGTGACTTCCTCCGGTCCTCCACTTGCCCGCTCGTCACGTGACTTCTGGAGGGGAGAGAGAAATGTGAGTGAGGCGCGAGCCTTACACCCCTCCCTCCCCTAACCAGCGAAGAGCCCCTTCGCTACACCTCCCCCATCCGCTTCTTCTCCTCCCATACATCCAACGCCTCCGTGTCCTCGACATTTGTCGCTGGTTCCCAAGTGTTCTCCGAATCCGGATAACCCAGCCACTTAACCAGGTAACGTTTGCCACGACCCTTTCCCTTCTCGTCGACGATTGTCTCCACCACGAATTCCTTTTCGCCTTCGATATCGAGCGGTTCGGGACGAGGTGGGTGTCGCGAGGGGAAGATGGCCGGATCATTTGACTTGTACGCCTTGAGTTTCGAAGAGTGAAATACAGGGTGAGCATGGTCGCCAATTGGGAGGTCGAGCTTGTAATTGCTCGTCTGCGGGTACGATTCAACGATTTTGTAAGGGCCGTCCCATCGAGGAAAAAGCTTGGCCGCTCGCGAGTCTTGCGTGCGCGTCTTGTAGCGCGAGCGGCGATCCGACGAGTCCACCATGACCAAATCGCCGACTGCGAAGGTCGGTTCGTCGTTCCGTTTTCTGTTCGCCTGTTCGGCTTGTCGAACCTTCGCTGCAGCGAGCGCGTCACGTGCCTCCTTGATCCGTTGCTCGCGAGCGTCGAGCGTCCATTCCACATCGGGAACCGTCGACGGTGCCGGAGTCGGGGCGAACGAGGGCTGGAAACCGAGGACAAGTTGAAATGGTGAACAACCGGTTGATTCGTTCACTGCCGTGTTCAGAGAGAACTCCACCGTCGAAAGATGCGATGTCCAATCCTTTTGCTGTCGCGAAACATACTGTCGGAGAACCTGGACGACCGTTTTATTCGTCCGTTCGCTACGTCCGTCGGTCTCCGGATGAAATGAGGTGGAGAACTGTAACTTGATGCCCATTCGCCCATGTATCGCCTTCCAAAAGCGACTTGTGAACAGTTTGTCCCGGTCGGAGATAAGTCGTTCCGGCGCGCCGAAAAAACGGATCCATTCGTCGAAGACAAGTCCGGCAATCTCCTTTGCGCCGTCTTTCGAACGACAAGCCAGTAACCTTGAATATCCGGAGAGCCGATCCGTGATCGTTAAAAGCATGTCCTTGCCGTTTGACTGAGGTAAGGGTCCGACAAAGTCGAGGGCGACGTCGGAAAATGGACGCGGTGGAACTGGCAGGGGATGCAGCTTCCCTGCTCGACGGGTAGTGCGTGATTTGTTCCGCTGACATTCGTCACAAGAGGCGACGTATTCCCCGACCTGTTTCGCCATTCCATGCCAATAAAACGATTGCGAGAGCGCTGCAAGCGTCTTCTTCGCCCCGAAGTGGCCCAGCGCGTCATGCGCATCATGTAGAAGTGCCTCCCGTACCTCGGAGATTCCCGGAACCACCAGACGAGTTTCCTCAAAACGAAGAAGGTCGTCGCGTAGCGAAAATCCCGGCGACGAATCGAGATTTTCGAGCAATTGTTTGCAGAAAGCGTCGTCCTTGTATCCGTCGACGATTCGCTGTATGAAATCCGCGTGTAGGGCGACTGTCGAGATGCCACACACGGCTACCGCCGGTTCTTCGCCGAAAGAAAAACGACTTAAGGCGTCCGCCACCGCATTCTGTTTGCCCGGAATGTATGTCAAGTCGTAATCGTAGTCGGCGAGAACCTCCATCCAACGGGCTTGACGTTTCGAGAGTGTAGCTTGCGTCCGAAAGTATTTGAGCGTGTCGTGGTCGGTGAGAACATGGAATGAAACGCCGAGAAGTTCGAGTCGCCAGGCCTTCATCGCTGCGACGACCGCAAGTAGTTCTTGCTCGTGTGTCGGATAATTGCGCTCGGCCGGAATGTATTGCCGCGAGTAAAACCCACAAGGGAGTGCGGTTTTCCAGTCTGCCCCCTGTAACAGCACTGCTCCGATACCGACCTTCGACGCGTCTGTCATGAGCCAAATAGGCTCGTTCGAGTCTTGGTCGACTGGGCGAAGGACGGGAAGCGACGTGACGATTTTCTTGATAGCCTCGAACGCCTCCTCCTCTTGTTTGCCCCAGAGTCGACCGATGTCCGTGACTCCCTTCTTCGTGAGTGGAGTAAGAACGGACGTATGCTTCGCGAGCGAAGGAATGAACTTCCTCAAATACTGGACGAGGCCGAGAAATCCGCGAATCTGCGAGACAGTACGAGGGCGAGACCAGTCGCGGACCTTCTCAACCTTTGACGGATCCGCCTCGATGCCGTCACGAGAGATCACGTGTCCGAGAAATTCGACTCTGAGGGTAAAAAGGTCCGTTTTCTTGCGTGAGCAGTAAAGACCGGCGGAACGGAGAGCCTCGAGGACGAGGCGAACATTCTCCTCATGCTTGTCCAGAGTCGGAGAGTAAATGATAACGTCGTCGACGAAGGCTTGACAACAGACGCCTATGAGAGGTCGCAAAGCCTCGTTGATGCGTGCTTGATGTGTCGCCGGCGCATTACAGAGTCCCTGAGGCATGACTGTCCATTCGAACAGACCCCAAGGCGTTTTAATCGCCGTCTTCTCAATGTCGTCTTCATGCACTGGAGTCTGGAAANCGAAGGACGCAGACGGCCCGCCGCGATATGCTCGTCCAGCATTTTCTTCCAGCGTTCCCGCCACTTGCGGGGAACGTTAAATCCGCGCTGATTATGCGTTTTTTCCGCGTCGACCAGTTTGATCCGATGTCGGGTAGTCGTACGTTCGAGGTAATCCCTTGTGAGCGCTGGAAGATTGTCTGGGAAGACATCCGCGAAATCCGCCATAACCCGTGCTGACCGTTCCGTCATCTCCTTTTCCTCATCCGTTCGAATTTCCATGCGAGCGATTAACGCTTCCATTGCCGTTCCCAGCATCTCCTCCCGCTCCTCGTCGTCCAAGCCTTCAAGAGCCTCAATTCGTGTGAGCGGTCCTTCGACGTCGGCGAACAGATCGAGATGCTGAAGAGGTGCTGGCTGTTCGATAAGGAGCTGTGGCTCAGGGTACAGAGAAATGGTGATACGATGTTGTCGTAGAAAGGGGGCCCCCAAGATAACCTCGAACGGTTCTTCGAGCGGAGCCACGAGAAGTGTGGTTTCGCCAGCCTCCCAACTACCGTTGGCAAGTCCGATGTGAACGCGTACGAATTCCCCTATCGATTGCACGCTCTCCTCCCCCTTGATAGCCAGACGATACGATACCGGTTTCGCCAGCTTCTGCTTCGCCAACCCTAATGCCTTGGCTAGCTTATCTGATATAAGCGAGACCGAAGCACCAGAGTCAGCGAGAGCGTCCGCGACTACACCGGACCGTCTCGATCCGACACGAAGAGAGAGGGGAGGGAGAGCGTACCCGTCGGTGTCCGAGTCCGAGTCGTCCGCGAATGAGGCCGGGATGTCAACCTCACGGTCCACATGTACCGCTGCGACCTTGGCCTTGAGTTCGCCAGCATTCGACGGGGACGAGACCGTCGGAATTGGCGGAGTCGTTTTGTTCGGGTCCCAATCCTTCGGAACAGGGACGACGTAGCCTGCCGGAGGGAAGCCTCTCGGACAGTCGGCGCCGTAGTGGTCGGTGTGGGACTGACGGCATTTGAAGCAACCCTTGGTCACGCGGAGATAATCCTTCTCGAGGTCCGTCAACTTGGCGAGCCCCGAAAACGTCGACGACGACGAATTCGACGTTCCCGTTCCGCCCGTACGTTTCTGGGTGTTTTGTCCGTTCGACGATTGCCCGCCGAAAGCCCCGCGCGACGTTGAACCCGAAGTAGGCGTCGAGGAGGAAGTTTTCTTCGTATAGGCGCGGAGTTGTGCGGCGTTGGCAGCCCGACGTGCGGCTATCTTCGTCCATTCATCGCGAGCCTCCCTGTCGAATGCCTCGTAGTCGATTGCCTCCCAGCTGACTTCGCTTGTCGAGAGAGCGAGGGCCGCCTGATCGTCTTCGTGAAATCCCGAGTTCTTCAGGACCGTTCCGCGGCGGAGTAAGTTCGAAAGTTCCTTGTCCATGTTGAAGAGTAATCCCTCGATGAAATCACGAGTCGGAAGCACGCGTTCGGTTATGGCGAGGTGTTCCGTCCTCACTTCGTCGAGCCATTCCTCCAAATCGCGCTCGCCTTGCTTCGAGAAGCGAATCCTCGCTTTCGCCTCCCAGACGTAATCGCGGGGCAGAGCCCGTCGCTGAAGATCCTTCACGAAAACCTCGTATTTCTTCGCCTCATGTGCGGTCGCCGACGAGAGGTACCAATTGTAAAGTTCTGGGAAGCCCGCAAGTCCCGCGCCAAGATACGCTATCTT